>CM060900.1:153275119-153587619 GCA_030762935.1 Hymenopus coronatus
ATTCTCCGAACACCGGTTTCCTTGTCTTCATCCGCGAACTAAACAAGCTGACAGACACAATTGATGTGTGTGCCATGAGAGATTCTATTCTTTATGTGAATAAGTCCTCAAACACAATTACGTATTGTTGCCTGTGTAATTATACATATGCATTCCTGTTGTTTCGTTGATATTACAGTTGCAGAGTTTGCCCAGGAAAGGAAATGACTATTTCAATTTACTAGGACTGATAAGCGAAAGTAAATCAGAAATATGCCGTGTAAAAGGGCTCACTGAGAAGGAATGTATGTAGAATCTATCCTACTCTTGTATCTATAAAGGAGACTAGTTGTTATTAAGGTTTTCCTAGCCCCATAGACGACTATCAGGTTGATGCTGTATAATTTCCTCGATCCCATGTCCCTGTGGCAAGGAAAAGACCGTCTCCTTAGTGGTAGCGGAAAACTAGAGATGGATTCCCGGTATCACAGTGGGGATTTTCTCCCGTTGGGATACTCTGTCCGAGTAGTATTTAGGTTGAGGTCCCTGGGGACTAGTGGAGGAGTTACTTGAGGAAAAAGTAGTCGCCTCTGGTTGCTAGGAGGGACTTGTGGCGCTAACCACTTCCCACCCTCCAGTATTGCACCCCCGCTCATAACGCCTGTAAGGGGTGGTTGGGTGGTAGGCCTTGGAACGATTTCGGACTATTGGGTCACGGGGTTTGGTTTTACTTTAGTATAGTTTCAGGGTTGTAAAATAGTGTATAACACCAAAACGCATTCTAGTCATAAGACCGCATTAATCATACTATCTACATAAAAGTGCAGTGATCGCGGTTGTTCATAACCACCAGAAGCCTTGAGTTTATCTTTAAGCATCATGCTATCATGTGACAATGGATTAATCCCTCTAACTCAGCAACATTTATAGCTAGTGGTCTCCATTTATGGATTGGTGCTCAAAGTGTTTAACCTTTTACCTGGTGAAGAGGATTGTGTGGTCGCTAGCATCTAAACTTAAGAATGTACTACTTGATCAATCCGCAGTTGGTCTAACCTTGGCAGACTACCCATAACATTCAGGAACACACTTTCTGCAGCAAGAACCGAAAAGCTGGTTTCACTAAAATGGAACCTCCGATACGAGAATGAATTTGCAGGTTACTGAATCAGTTGGCGATTCTCAATAACTGTAATTGCCGTCTAATGAAGAGTTCGATTTTTCTTTCAAATTGTTGCAGCTCTTTATCGAAACGTCACATAAATATTAGCATAAATATGCTAGATTTTATTTATGCTTTCCTAAAATCTATTGTGACACAGCATTTCATTTATTACTTCCCCTAGCATGTATGTACGTACAATATACGTAGTAGCTAGATAAGGTATTGTATTCCACCAAAAAAGTCAATACCGAAGTTTCACAGGAAATGCTGTTTTAGGGCCACCTGAATCCTCCCCACCCAAAAATTTTTTTTCTGAAAAAGGTCTGTGTGTGTGTTTGTTTGTGGACAGCTTAACTCAGAAACGAAAATGGATTTAAATGTACTATATTCCAAGGATGCGAAAGAACGATTTTCGGAAACACCCCCTCAAACCAAAGTACCCTTTACATGGAAAAGTTTACGAAACTGTTGCTTTTCTCAAAATTGACTAACAATTTTTATTATAATGCCATAAGTTTAAGACATTTTCATGAGAAACCAAACTTAAGTGTATCTTAAATTTTCTGAGCTATGAAGGCCTGTTCATTCTGGATCACTTTTGTCTAACAGTTGAACCGAAAGAGATAGACAGAGTTACTGCACAAGAAATTTAGATCTCATTAAAACACACAATGAGTTAACGAGATGTTACATGTTTTTCCTTTCACTTTTGAAGTAGATAAGCTTTTCTCCTACAGGAGGTCATCTATCGCTTTATCTCTTTTATTTTATCCCGGGAATACAAAAGAGAGCCGAATTTCATTTGTTTCACTTAGCAATGAGCTTTCAAGAATTTTTAGTATCCCTTTAACCTATTGTACTCCCTTAATTTCCCTTCTACTCACAAGAAAGCAAGTAATCAGACTATTTCTCCTAAAGTTAATCTCGATTAACATGATGTAGATAAAGGAATGATCTCTTGTAAGGAAAGTTTGTTTGTGGAACAGCTAGACAAAATCATGTTAATGGAACACATCGGATTTTTATTACTCTCTTTTGCGAGAGTGAGTGTAGTTATTTCTCATTTAATTATAGCCAAGTCAATGTCGTGAAAAATATGGCAATAGTCATATTATTACTTTCTCTAGACGTACTATGTACACAGTGTATAGAAAAGGTATTATTATTCATCCAAAAATTCGATACTGAGATTTCACCGGAAATAAATATTTAGAGTCCCTTAAATCCATAAAAAGCATTTTTAGAAAAATGATCGTGTGTGCCTGTGGGCAATATAGATCAAAAACGAAAAGTACGTCAAATACCAAACTTGGTATTTAACATCAGTATCTTCGAAGGATGCGACACAAAGATTTTCAAGAAAATCCCCTTGCCCTAATTACCCTTTACATGGAAAACATTTCGAAAATTTAGATTTTCTCAAAAATGGCTCTAACGAGTTTTGATTAAAATAATATATATTAAAGACATTTATATCTTGAATTTTCTAGGAATAACCTCTGTAGACCTCTTTATTCTGGATGGATTTTTATATCTCATAAACCGTAAGAGATGGACCAAAACTTACAACACAAAAAATGTGGATCTCGTTAAAACACAATTTATGTCATATACATTTTCCCCCTGGAATTGACCCCTTCCGAGATGTTCCTTCTTGTTGATTCCAGTTTTAAAGTCTTAAACTTTTCTTATACGGAGCTAATCAACTTCTTGATATGCAAAGGGAGGAATTTCAATCGCATAGCAATAACATTTTAAAACATTTGACTGTCGGATTAGCTTAGTGTACACCCTTATTTCCCTTCTACTTATAAGGAACTACGTAATAAGCGCATTTTGTGCTAATGTTTATCTCGATAACCATGAAGTGTATAGAAGAATGCGTTTTTAACAATAATTTGTTATAGAGATGTAGAGAAATTCATGTGAATGGAACACATAGTAATAATTAATTTTGTATTCTAGTATTTTATGTATGATAAAGCTAGAATAGTATTGGCATAACAAAATTAATATTTGCCAAAAAGGTGATCATAATGCTCAAAAGCGTTCATATCAATAATCCAACTAATGCAAACAATGATACCACGTATAATACAGCGATTTTATATTTTACCAAAAATACAGCACTGGGTTTAATCGATGCCACAGTTGCGACAGGAGACATCTCCTGGCACAAGCAACAAGAGGCGAAAATTCTTTCCTTCCTGCACTCCAACAACACGCATCTTGCGTGACATCAACCAGGAGCGCATCCTCCTATGTGCCGCGACGCTTGACATTAAGGGGGAACTGAAGTGACAGGAAATAAAGAATGAGAATGTTTGTGGTACATTAGCATCCATTTTAGTATTTATTTTAAGGAGATGAATAAAACAACAAAACAGATGTTGCTAATGATGGACACTCAATTCGGGCGATAAACCCAGTACAGCCAAATGCCTGGAATCGTTCCAGTGGTTACTTTGGTAAGAAAATACAAAACCGCCCCTGCCGCGCCCAGCCCGCGCTTTTTACCTGGTTCTCGCACTCCAGTTGTTGGTCTTGCTCCTTGCTTTTCCTTCTCTCCTGAGCCTGAAACCCATCTGTACCCATATACAAATGTTTGAACCTATACTTTTGACATCAAATCATATGAGGCGGACTCATCCAGGGCTGGTGTGGACCGTCGTCGCGAAGCATAAGTTCTTCCGCACTCCTTCCCTTTCACCGATCACCTAAGTCTGGGCCTGGCCTTTGTGCATAGGCTAACGCGTAAGTGTGTGAAACTTGAATTCAAATAAAAAAACATTAGCTCATCTATGGATGGTATGGGACAAATGTTATAAAGGCTGTCTGACAGCATTAAAGAAAGAAAAGCACCATAGGAAACAAAAATTGTTGGCACGTTTCCGTACTATGGACTGTACCTCCAGAATGTGAGCTACAAATGCTACTGCCAGAACTTTTCCAAGCGGACAAGCTCCTTTCATAGACACGCTTGGAGATGTCCGTCATAAACGACTTTCTCGATATGCTTCTGTGTGGAAAATATTTGGGAACCGCAGGTATACACAGTCCTCCCCGTTTTCCACGACAAGGCAATCAAATCTCAATCAGAGAGGAGAATATAAACATGTAAATCGATTCTAATTACAGGTTATTTTTTACATTCTGTTTATGAATTGGCAAAGGAAACTGACAGTGAAGTAACTGTCAGAACACCCTTGTACAAAGTAAGCTTCTTGTGCCCCTAAAGCTTCTTTCATCACTCTGTGTATTGGAGGCATTTTTGTTGTATGAATCAATCGCCTTATTGCATGGGAAAGCCCTACTTCCCCACGGATTTTAAGCTGCTTAAAGTAAAAAGGCATTCTTTTCATGTCTTCCCAAGCCAGAGCAAGAGGGTGTTCACAATAAGAACAAGGATTCATTTCAACAACGCACACTGAAGTTGCGAGGAAAGGAGTCTTGGAACCTGAAGCCCTAATATTCCAAAACTAGGACAAAGTATACAAATAGGTATTTAAATGTCTGTGAATAAAGAAAGGCTTAATCAATATTTGAGCAAAACAATTTAATAAAATGGCAATACAATTTGTATACATGCATTAGCAATAACTTTATAAAAAATAACTAAGTCATATTGAATTACTTTAAAATACTCACAGTAAAATACTATTTTTTCTGGTAGTAAGCAATGTTCTGAAGTATATATTCAGGAAAAAAAAAAAAAAAAAAAAAAAACCAATGTGTTTCATTCACATGGCTTTCTGGGTATTTCTGAACAAACCATTGTTAAAAAGCTTATTCTTCTACCTGCTTCATACTAATTGAGAAAAACATTAGCAGAATTATTGGCCTTATTACTAAGTAGAAGAGTAATAAGGAGTACACCAGGCTAAAGTGTTAACTGGTTGCTATGTGATCGAAATTAGTTTCTCTTTATTGCCAGGAATTGACAACTTCCCGTATGAAAAAAGTTTTAAGTGTTTTAAAAATGAAACCAATTACAAGGAATATCTCGGAAACGGTCAACTCCACCAAAAATGTATGTAACATAAAGTTTGTGTTTTAACAAACTCTACATTCTTTGTGCGGTAGGATTTTGTCCCTTTCTTACGGTTTACTAGTTATACAAAATTCAGCAATATTCATACAGAATAAAGATGTCTTCAGAGGCTATTCCAAGAAAAGTCAAGATATGCATTTTGTTTGCCATGTAAATATCTTTAAAACACGAAATTTTAAGCAACATCGATACAGCCATTTTTGAGAAAATCAAAACTTTTTCAATTTTTTCCATGTAAAGAATAGTTTGGGGTGGCGAGATTTGCTTTAAAATCTTCAAGTCACATCCCTGGAAGATACTAAGCTTAAAATCAAATTAGGTATTTAACGGACTTTTCGTTTTTGAGCTCTGCTGTCCACAGACACACTCACTAAGGTTTTTCAAAAATGGCTTTTTTGTATTTGGGGGTCTCAAAACATGTATTGAAATCTCCATATAAAATTTTTGGGTGGAATACAGTACCTTCTCTATACACGATGTACATAATACGTGTAGCGAAAGTAAAAATGAAGACCTTCAAGTGTGCACATTAATAGTTTATGCAGTGTATTTTGTTAGAAATTTGTTGAGAGTTTTTAAGATTGCGTAAAGGAGCATAATTCTACTGAAAATTTAAATAATCCTTTACTAACATCGGTATCTTCACACTACCAACATAATGTTGCTCAAGATAATTAAGCATTAAACATATGAACTACGAACAATCGGAGAGGATACGATCGGAAAGGACTTGCCACTGAGCCTGAGGTTACTGTGCCTATGCCAAAGAATAGTATGCCCGGGAGGGAGGGCTGAGGCGAGAGGATACACCGAACGGTCGGAACCAGGAGCTACATCACATCAATGATAGCGTCCCTACAGACTCCATATTGAAGCATCCCGGCATCGGAATGGCAGACCGGAACTATCACTTCACATAAGCTCCACCGCCCCTGACAAGATCGTTCTCATTCCAGCAACCAGCCGAAGTCTGGAGGCGGAAAGTAACACTTTGAGCATACTTCTTCCCTGCCACGAGACACCGGGCACCATTGCCGTGTCGGGTATTCGAAGGTGTCTTCCAACCCTGAAGCAAACCAGCGTGATGAAGAAGGAATGAAACGACAACGGAAATGACATGGAGGGACAGGAAATTCGGGGGATGAAGATCCTCACAAGAAATTGCCTAGTGACCCGGGATATCCCCGAAAAACCCATGCGTCAGGTAGGCCGGCCACGGGAAGCGAACCTCAACCTCCCGAATGAGGATGACAGACCAAACCATCTAGCAACAACACTTTCACTGAACGTGTTTTTTCATCCGATCCTGCATTTGAATGAAATTACACCACTAATATTACAGTGCTGTAATAATACCTGGGTATTCTAAATGGAACAAATTTCAGAGTTTGTCCATACAAATCATAAAAATTATATATTTGTGCATTTTACAGAATAAAATTCAGTGACCTTTAAACAAAAGCTTTGGACTCTCCTTCCTCTCTCTGTTACATAAAACAGAGCTGGTTGTTTATAGAAAAATTGTAAGCGCAGGAAAATGTATGACTTTTTGAGGCCACTATCGTTTGTTTTTATTTAGTTTCCACAAAATATTCTTATAAAAGCTCATAATTCTGTCCCCTTGACGTTAATCGAGATAAACGTTTGCAGAAATAATTTCATTTCAAAATATTTCGTTGCAAATACAAAGGGGATACAGGAAACTGCAGTGGTACAGTATGCACATCTGCTTCGTTAACGCTTGAGAACAAAGCTGTCTTACGGAAATAAACGAAAAGAATGACGTACTGATAACCCGGAAGGATCAAAACCTGAAAATAAATTAGTAACCATTAAGTCTTAATAAACATTTTAATAGATAAAAGACAAGTACATTTATTGCCGGGCATAGTTCCCTTTTGGAAGTCTTTCCTCTTGTAAAGAATGATGTATACCTGTTGTGAGGCAGCTACAATTTCAGAAGTCGTGCGGAAAGAAGGGTAGTTTTAGTGACCTCATTTAGTGCATGTCTTAATGCTGTTCTTCTTGTAACCAATGGTAGCGTATACTTGATATGCAGACACAGCTGCATTTGAATTCCATGTAGAATACACGCAGTGTGTGTTACTGCCTGACAGCAGTCGCTACCTTTCCGTTCCCGACAACAATCATCTAACAAGACTCCAAGTTAACGCAGGTAATGCAGCAAATACACACTTTCCTGCGTAACAGGTAGGTTATTTCCGCAAATCATTATAGTGTTTTTCTCTGCGTAAGGTTTCCACCTTCAGGTAACCAAACTTTGTCTTTCCAACTATTATCAGTGTGTATGTGATTCGCCAGAAAACAACTTGGGGATATAAACACAAACTAATGAACGCTGTAATAATTCTTATGAAATGGAGGGGTGGGTCATATACCGTCTCTATGAAAAAGATTCACTAAGATTGATACACAAGGAAAGGCTAAACGAATCACAGCATAATTCGACTTTCTCGAGGGGCAAAGAACTATTTTTATATGTCGTTAAACGGAACAACAGCTACCACACTTATCACACTACATATACAGCAACATGAAGAGGACGGTTAAAGATATACCTTCTCTATTGAACGGGAATAATTAAACCGATAATCAGAAAACAGTGTAGCTTGAAAATAGTATGTTAGAAGTTCTGCAATTCGGCCATATGTTGGGGAAGGTAAGGTACCCTATAAATGCAACGGCTAGAATTACTATCCTGGGTTAAAAAAGTGGTCGCATTTGCATAGAATGCGGCGAAGTTTTGTCAATACCAATACAAACTGCTCCGTTCACTTGTGGGCTACATTAAATGCATGAAGGTGTACGTATATCGAGAGCAAATGTAATCAAAATTGTTGTTACGCTGTGCTACCGAACACAATCTAGATGTCATTATACCAACTCTTGACATTCAATGCACAAACCTCTTCCCTTTAGATTTGTCAGAGTTGTGGTCTGAAACACAACCACTAGATTACATAAATAATATTTAGATTACAGGTTTCTATAAAGAATGCAACTATCCTTTTTGCGGGAGGAGATGGACAAATTTACAAGCTATACTGATAGACGTACAACAGAAGTAAACAGTGAAGTCTGCACGAATTAATTTTAATAACATGCCTTATATAAATATAATGCTTCGTGTACACTCGTGATTATATTTCTTACGAAGAAAATGGTTGGATACATATGCTGGTGGCGTAGGTCTTATATGCATAATAATTGCAGATATATCTCTGAAGTTTTTAACTAGCCTTGAGGTTAGTGTTCTCAAGAGGCGCGGTCTGGGAAAATTTCTGTTGAAATGTTACCTTATTTCTGATGCGTTACTATCGCCTTATTATTATTATTATTATTATTATTATTATTATTATTATTATTATTATTATTATTATTATTATTATTATTATTATTATTATTATTATTATTATTATTATTATTATTACTATTATTATTATTATTAGTAGTAGTAGTAGTAGTAGCAGCATTAGTACTAGTAGTAGTAGTACTAGTAGTGGTAGTAGTAGCATTTTTGTTTTTTAATAAAGAGGGGGAAAACCCTCATGGGCATCAGGGAATATTGCCCTGATGTGCCGGACTCTTACCGACTAAAAGCCCCTCTTTTGCGTTGGAATCCAAGTTGGAACTACATAAAAATAGGTATTACATTAATTTGGAAAGCTGCGACGTTATAGTTTGTTGTATCTTTGTCTCTCATTTCTCTCTGCTTCCTTTATACTCAATATCTCTGTTACCATTGATTATATCAGTTTCCGTCATTTTCTCTTATTCTGATCCTTTTAAATAGGTATTAAAAGAACCGTACATGTGTCGTAACTTATATTCCTATGTTTACATGTTATCCCCTTGCCTATTTTTGGAATTAGTCTTTTAGTCCATTGGCCCTTTTCAACATTTTTCTACCGGGCCTGCTGCCACTGATTCATCACAATTTCTCGCTCCTTTAATTTCGCCTAGTTTCTATTTCTTTCAAATCTAAATACATTTGTTCTTTCACGTATCTGTAGCTCAATAGGAAGAATACAATTAATAACTTGTTACACCTCAGTAGACACAGACTTGTACGCACTTACGACCCTTAAAGGTATTTTTCTTTGTGACAGTCACAAAGTAGTAGTAGTAGTAGTAGTAGTAGTAGTAGTAGCAGTAGTAGTAGTAGTAGTAGTAGTAGTAGTAGTAGTAGTAGTAGTAGTAATGGTGCTGGTGGTGGTAGTGGTGGTAGTAGCAGTGGTGGTAGTGGCGGTAGTGGTAGTAGTGGTAGCGATAGTGGTGGTAGTGGTAGTTGTGGTAGTGGTAGTAGTGGTGGTTGTGGTAGTAGTGGTATTGGTAGTGGTACTAGTGGTAGTGGTAGTAGTGGTGGTAGTGGTATTGGTAGTGGTAGTGGTGATAGTGGTAGGAGTGGTAGTGGTAGTAGTAGTAGTGGTGGTAGTGGTAGTAGTGGTAGTGGTAGTGGCAATAGTGGTAGCGGCAGTGGCGGTAGTGCTAGTGGTGGTAGTGGTACTAGTGGTAGTGGCAGTAGTGGCGGTAGTGTTAGTGGTGGTAGTGGTATTAGTGGTAGTAGTGGTGGTAGTGGTAGTGCTAGTAGTGGTAGTAGTGGTGGTAGTAATAGTGGTAGTAATGGTGGTGGTAATGGTAGTAGTGATGGTAGTAATAGTGGTAGTAGTGATGGTAGTAGTTGTGGTAGTATTAGTTGCGGTAGTGGTGGTGGTAGTGGTGGCGGTGGTGTTAGTGGCTTCGTTGGTGGTGGTGGTAGTAGTGGTGGTAGTAATAGTGGTAGTGGTGGTAGTAGTGGTGGTAGTAGTGGTGGTGGTAGTAGTGGTGGTAGTAGTGGTGGTGGTAGTAGTGGTGGTAGTAATAGTGGTAATGGTAGTAGTGGTGGTGGTAGTAGTGGTGGTAGTAATAGTGGTAGTGGTAGTAGTGGTGGTGGTAGTAGTCGTGGTAGTAATAGTGGTAATGGTAGTATAAGTGGTAGCGGTAGTAGTGGTGGTAGTAGTGGTAATGGTAGTAGTGGTGGTAGTAGTGGTTGTAGTAATAGTGGTAATGGTAGTAATAGTGGTAGTGGTAGTAGTGGTGGTAGTAATAATGGTAATGGTAGTAGTGGTGGTAGTAATAGTGGTAGTGGTGGTAGTAGTCGTGGTAGTAATGGTAGTATTGGTGGTGGTAGTAGTGGTGGTAGTAATAGTGGTAATGGTAGTAATAGTGGTAGCGGTAGTAGTGGTGGTAGTAATAGTGGTAATGGTAGTAATAGTGGTAGCGGTAGTAGTGGTGGTAGTAATAGTGGTAATGGTAGTAATAGTGGTAGCGGTAGTAGTGGTGGTAGTAATAGTGGTAATGGTAGTAGTGGTGGTAGTAGTCGTGGTAGTAATAGTGGTAATGGTAGTAATAGTGGTAATGGTAGTAATAGTGGTAGCGGTAGTAGTGGTGGTAGTAATAGTGGTAATGGTAGTAATAGTGGTAGCGGTAGTAGTGGTGGTAGTAATAGTGGTAATGGTAGTAATAGTGGTAGCGGTAGTAGTGGTGGTAGTAATAGTGGTAATGGTAGTAATAGTGGTAGCGGTGGTAGTAATAGTGGTAATGGTAGTAATAGTGGTAGTGGTAGTAGTGGTGGTAGTAATAGTGGTAATGGTAGTAATAGTGGTAATGGTAGTAGTGGTGGTAGTAGTCGTGGTAGTAATAGTGGTAAAGGTAGTAATAGTGGTAGCGGTAGTAGTGGTGGTAGTAATAGTGGTAATGGTAGTAATAGTGGTAGCGGTAGTAGTGGTGGTAGTAATAGTGGTAATGGTAGTAATAGTGGTAGCGGTAGTAGTGGTGGTAGTAATAGTGGTAATGGTAGTAATAGTGGTAGCGGTGGTAGTGGTGGTAGTAATAGTGATAATGGTAGTAATAGTGGTAGCGGTAGTAGTGGTGGTAGTAATAGTGGTAATGGTAGTAATAGTGGTAGCGGTAGTAGTGGTGGTAGTAATAGTGGTAATGGTAATAATAGTGGTAGCGGTAGTAGTGGTGGTAGTAATAGTGGTAATGGTAGTAATAGTGGTAGCGGTAGTAGTGGTGGTAGTAATAGTGGTAATGGTAGTAATAGTGGTAGCGGTAGTAGTGGTGGTAGTAATAGTGGTAATGGTAGTAATAGTGGTAATGGTAGTAGTGGTGGTAGTAGTCGTGGTAGTAATAGTGGTAATGGTAGTAATAGTGGTAATGGTAGTAATAGTGGTAGCGGTAGTAGTGGTGGTAGTAATAGTGGTAATGGTAGTAATAGTGGTAGCGGTAGTAGTGGTGGTAGTAATAGTGGTAATGGTAGTAATAGTGGTAGCGGTAGTAGTGGTGGTAGTAATAGTGGTAATGGTAGTAATAGTGGTAGCGGTGGTAGTGGTGGTAGTAATAGCGGTAATGGTAGTAATAGTGGTAGCGGTAGTAGTGGTGGTAGTAATAGTGGTAATGGTAGTAATAGTGGTAATGGTAGTAGTGGTGGTAGTAGTCGTGGTAGTAATAGTGGTAATGGTAGTAATAGTGGTAATGGTAGTAATAGTGGTAGCGGTAGTAGTGGTGGTAGTAATAGTGGTAATGGTAGTAATAGTGGTAGCGGTAGTAGTGGTGGTAGTAATAGTGGTAATGGTAGTAATAGTGGTAGCGGTAGTAGTGGTGGTAGTAATAGTGGTAATGGTAGTAGTGGTGGTAGTAGTCGTGGTAGTAATAGTGGTAATGGTAGTAGTGGTGGTAGTAGTCGTGGTAGTAATAGTGGTAATGGTAGTAGTGGTGGTGGTAGTAGTGGTGGTAGTAATAGTAGTAATGGTAGTAATAGTGGTAATGGTAGTAGTGGTGGTAGTAATAGTGGTAATGGTAGTAGTGGTGGTAGTGATAGTGGTAGTTGTTGTTTTGGTAGTGGTGGTGGTAGTGGTAGTGGTGTCGGTGGTGGTAGTGGCGGCGTTGAAGGTGGTTGGTGCTGGTGGTGGTGGTTGTAGTGGTGGAATTATTATTATCATTATTATTATTACACTACCATTTATGTAGTATAAAGAGAATTTATTATATTCCACTCAAAAATTCGAAATATATGCTTTGAGGTCCCTTGAGTACAGAAAGCAATTTTAGAAAAAGGTCCGTGTGTGTCTGTTTTTGACGGTGGACAGCATTGCTCAAAAACGAATAGACCGTTTAACAGCAAACTTAGGTATTTAGGTTTAGTATGTTCCAAGGATAAAATACGAAGATTTTCAAGAAAATGCATTTAACCTTAACTACTCATTACATGAAAACATTTTTGAATCTTTTTTTATGAAAATGGGCTCTAACGGGTTTGATGAAAATAGTGTATCTATGCTAAATATATTTACATCACAAATAACATGTATTGCTTGAACTTTCTAGGAATAGCCTCTGAAATTGTCGTCATTCTGGAGGAACTTTGTATAATTGGTAAAACGTCCTAAATTGATAAAGAAGCATACTGCACAAAAAATGTATATCTCAAAACGCACATTTATGACATACATAGTTTTGTTGTTGATTTGGCCACTTACTAGGAATTCCTTGTTATTTGATGCAATTTTAACCGTGTAACTTTTCTCAAACGGAAAGTATCGTTTCATATCTCTTATATTTTACTTTCTACCATACAAAAAGTATCGAATTTCTATTTTTGCACTCAGCGACCAGCTTTTAAAAGATTCGACCACATCTTAGGCTAGTGTATTCCATTATTTAGCTTCTGCAAGGTAAGCAAGTAATAAGAGCAATTCTGCTAATCTTCATCCCGATTAGCATGTTTTAGATGGAAGAATTATCTTTTGTAGGAATAGATTGTGCAGCGGGAAGAGAAAGTCGTGTGAACATATCAGCTTATTTTTGACAGTGCATTCGACTGCGTTTGGTGGTGTTCACATAATTGTTATTCTTAGAAATTAAAATTCTTATTTGTTCCATTTATATGACTTTCTCGACCTGTTCTGTAAACAAACTATTCTTACAAAGGATTATTCGTTTATCTAAACCATGCTTATTAAGATATACATTAGCATACATGTTTTTTTTTGGGGGGGGTGAGGAGGAATACGTAATGGGTATGAAGGGATAACAGGATATTGGAGTGAAGGATGAGGGTGAGAAGGGATGTTATTCTGTGGTGTCTCTTTAATGTTCTGAACATTTACATTTAGGTGAAATCATCATGCCCAGTACCGGGTGCTTGCCCCCGGGGGCTTGTGGTAACTATTTCAGCAGCTCGCGGCTAGGCTGGCGCCTTGGTGCAATACCCAGACACCTAGCCTAGCATCTTGTGGGTGCATGTTTATAGGTGATGAGGTGAAGTGTAATCTAAACCCAGACGTAGGCCTATCTATTTTCAATTTCCTGATAAACACATAGTCTGGTTACTTAGTACCCGATAAGTAGAAGGGAAATAAGGGAATGCACTAGGAAAAAGAGATAACCAAATCTTTTAAAACCTGTCACTATGCGATTGCCATTTCAATCATCCACCGTACAGTCCTGACCTGGCATCCAGCGACTTTCATCTTTTCCCTAAACTGAAGACGTGGCTAGGAGGGTAGCACTTTCAAACCAATGAAGATCTTCAAAATAACGCCAATGCTCATTTGAAAGCATTGGCGGCAACATTTTTTGAAGCGGGTATTACAAAGCTTGTGCACAGGTACGATAAATGTCTCAAACTTTTCGGTGATTATGTTGAAAATAACCATAAATGTACAAAACGTTTTGTAATAAAATAATAGTTTTCTATGAACTTGTCTTTTATTTACAGTCTACCGGAGGTTAAAAAAAATGACCCTCGTAATATTGTATTCAAACTGACTGAATCACGTAAATTTGCACACGACTGAAACATTATTTAACTAGACAGAATCTAAAGATTATGACATGCATTAAATCTGTACGCCGTCCAAAATCCTCATTGAATTTATTTTGAAAACCTCTATGGAGCTTGCCAAGCTTAGGAGTTGAACATAAAAAGTTATTATTCATTGCAACTGAATAACTAAATGTTAAATCTGTTTTGGAGTGAATCTTTTCCAGCACTGGAAGGAGATTGTGAAGCCTGAGCTGATTATTTTTATTGGTTTTGGGTACAAACATGTAAGTTAGGATATGGTACATTCTGTTCTTATAAAACACAGCTCACAATAAAATTACTTCGCGAGTTTTAGGAAATATTTGATATTAGCGTCTGATACTAATTGAATTTATATAATTTCATGCGAAAGTAAACAATATCCATTAAGTACTTTAGATAAGTATAGTATAATAAATACATTTGTAAATTATTCTCTGACTATACATTGCTGAGTAATAGCATTATGTTGTAGAAATAATATTTTCCAGCTTAAAAATAATATTCAAATTTAATTACAGCGCAATATGCAATTCATTAAAATCACCTCCTCTTCAAACCGCTAAATTATTGTTAATTGACAAAATTGTACAGATAGAGTCTAACCAAATGCTACTCACGAAGAAGCGGAGTTTTTTTCTTATGCTATTCACGCCCACTCAAACATTGCAAATAAAAAAAAATTCTTTATTGGTCGTAATGCTATCAATATAAAAAGTTACCAATTTATCGCAAATATAATCCACTGTTGCACCTATCTCTTATTTATTTAAGATATTAAAGATGAAATGGGAATTGTCATGAAAACAATTAACCGCCATGACAATGTCTAAAGTTTCCAAATTACCTACTTGAGAAGATATGAAACCGATTGAAAGAGAAAGAGATCAGCTGTTATTGCAACAAAAGAGCTTATGAAGTATTCAGTATAACGACAAAATGCATATATAAAGCAGAAGAGGGCAGTAAAGAAAGGAAGCTAATAAGAAATCATTTTGCAAAACAAATAAACAGGTTTCTTTAAGAACGGTTTGTAGATATCACTTTTCGCGAATGAACTTCGTTACATCATATAATATGTAGCATAAACGTTTGTGGTATTCGTTATTAACCCTGTTCATTAATGATAAGGATTTTTTATTTCTCTTAGAACATGAAAACGAAAATGTCTTTAAGAAATTAATGATTCATCTATTAACATCAAAATGTGTCAGCACAGAGTATCTTGCAGTTTAGACACAATAGGAGGTGCATTATTCTGTAGTTTCCAAACGTGTTTTAAAAAAAATTCAAATTAAACTGTAACTTGAAATTTAAAACAGACTAAATTGGTTTGTATTTTCCGGTGTATATAAGAGATTTCACAAGGCACATAAAAATAGAGAGGAGAAATATGTAGCATGGAAAAGTTATTAGCACTCTAATTAGTTGTCTGATATTACAATACAGATATCTAATTGGCTCGTAATAAATCTTAATTGGGAGCTTAGTAACTATTTTGAGCCTCCTGCACGCCAGTGCTGTAGAAAGTTCTAATTTTAAATGCTAAGCGCTGAATCCGGAGCATGGCATGACCAAATATATGAATGGCACATGCTAATTGTTGCAAATTAGCTCCTTTATAAATTCATGTAAACTAAAAGTGCTCACCCTCAATGCCTTTATTATGCTTCTAAAGCAGAGAAAATGTCATATTTAGTTAATAATCAGAAGCAAAAGGCTAAACACTCTTTTATGTGATGCTGAACAGAACCAGAAACAAGTTACTATACGTTTTCTCATAATGTCCTGTTGTTCACTATTTATTCTATAAGTCTTTATTAAATAAATGGTGTAAAGTGATAATTATTTTTCTACTTAGTACCCTGTACTAAGTGGAGAAAGTATTACATTCCACCCAAAAATACGCTACCCGGATTTCACTGAAAAAATACACTCTTTAGGATGCCCTACATTTTAAAAAAGAAAGCATTTTTAGAAAGAAAACAGAATTTAGTTGTGTGTCCGTGTGTATGTATGTCTGTGAACAACATAATTCAAAAACTAAAAGTCATTAAGTACCAAACTTGATAATAAAGTTCATCATATTCCAAGGATCTGCAATGAAGATTTTCAAGAAATTCCCCCATCCCAACTTAACTTTCTTTACATGTAAAAGTTTATCAAATATTACTTTTTTCAAAAAAGACTAATGATTTTAGGCTTTTCTAAAGATATTTACATGACAAATACAATGCATGTTTTGAATTTAATAAAAATAGCCTCTCAAGTCCTTTTCATTCTGAATCACTTTTGCATATCTAGTAAACTGTAAGAGATGAAGAAACATTTACTATACAAAAATTTAGATCTCGTTAAAACACAACATTTATCTCATAACACTTTTTGTGGTTTTCACCATTTCAGAGACATTTCTTGATATTAGTTTTAATTTTGAAATCTTAAACTTTTCTCAAACAGGAATCAGTCGTATTTTTTTTCTTTTGGTTGACCCCTGGACATGCAAATTAAAACTGAATTTCAATCACTTAGCTTTTAAAATATTTGACTATCCCTTTATTTGTTTATTTGCTATTTCAGTCATTAGGTACATAAGTACAATAGTCACGGTCAAAATAATATATAACTAAGATATAAAGTCAGTCATATAACTATTTCAGTATTAAAAAATTCATCCAAATAGTAAAATACATTGACCGTCAATCATTTTTTACCTTTAGCCTTAAACTGCACTACATTCAGATCTCTCATAGTCAGGAAGCTTAACATAGGCTACAATGCTGGTTACCAAATAACTATCTTTAACCTTTTTCATTCTAGTGAATGGAACATGTAATTTATCAATATTTCTGTTATTTAATGAGTGTACATGTCTGTTCGGTTTAAAGTTATTTAAATTTTTGTGGACATGTAATAATAACTGTAATATATAGCAATTGTACACTATTAGTATTTTATGCTGCTTAAAAAGTGGTCTACATGGAGCATTGTTAGAAGTATGACATAAAATCCTCATACTTTCTTTTGTAGAAGCAGAATCTCATTTAATTTTTAACAATTTCCATATGCTAACAGTCCATAGCCAAAGACACTTCAAAAAGAGCAAGATATATTTGCTTTAAATAGCTGCAAACATTGTTCTTAGTCAACACCCAACTTTAGATAAATTTTTGTGGACCATTCCAGCATGTGCATTTCAGGTTATATCTGAGTCTAACATCATGCTTAAAAGCTTTACACTCGTGTATTCACCATCATCTGAGCCTATCTAAGACTAAAAATAATCTTGCATTTTGTCACAGTTAGATAGAAAACCATTGCTAGAGAACCATTTAGTAGCACCCTGAATTATGACATTACACATATTATTTAAAACAGAAAATCCATTTATGTGTAAAAATAAAAGTGAAATTATCAGCATATGGAATCGTCTTAACAGGTATATTACATGGCAGGTCATCTGTCATAATAAGAAATAGAAATGGTCCTAAGATAGTTCCTTGTGGTACTCCAAAGTCAATATAGTCAATTGTGCTACTTACATATTTACAAAAATAGCTTGGCTGTCCCCAGATAAATAGGTGTAAACGAAGTTATTATCAGTTTTTCTAATTCAATAATATTCTAATTTAAGTAGCAATAAGTCATGCGAAATGCAATCAAAGGCTTTACTTAAATCAAATAAAAGCAGGAGCATTTTCCTTATCTTTAAATTCTTTATATACAACCTCTAATAAATTTTGTATTGCATCACGTGTACTTTTACCTGGAGAAAAACCAAATTGTGAAGGGCTGAGAATATTATTTTCTTTGGTATATAAACTTAATTGATGGAGCACAATACCTTCAAAAATTGTACCTACTATAGAAACAATAGCTATTTGGATTACTCACATCACCTTTCTTAAATATGGGAACTGTATTAGCAATCTTCAGGAAATACTCCAGCATTTAAACATAAATTAATACAATAGGTAAGTGGCTTCACAATATAACTAATAATAGATTTAATTATTCTATTACTAAGACAATATATATCCTCACTAGCAGAGTTGCTCACAACCTGTATAACCAGCTCCTCAGTTACTTCTACCCACATAAAACTTGCATTACAAAATTACTTTTTATTGCTTACAAAACTTATTTTTGATACATTAAACTGCTCTGATATTTCCTTTGCTTTATCATAACTATCTTTCAAAGATTCAGAGAAATAGTTTTTAAAGATATCTGGTGAAATAGGAGCAGTAAACATATTCCTAGAACTATTAATTTCTCTTTTCAAAACATTCCATACTGCACATTTATTTTGTTCGTTTTCAATATATTCCACGTTGCTTCCTAGTTTTGCTGCTTGTAATGCAGATTTATATAGATGTTTATAGCTTATACATTATTAATGCTGCTTCTAATTTTGTATTTTTGAATATAGTATTAAAAGTCATAACCTTGTTTCTGATTTGCTTCAGCTCAGCAGTAAACCAAGTATTAAGTTTTTTATTACTTTTCTTTGGCTTATGTTTAACAACAGCAATAGGACAATACATATCAAATACATTTAAAAAAGATTAACATGATTTTAAAATTTTCATTAGCACTTACATAATTGCAGAATAAAATATCTTGCAAAATTATATTATTGCGTGAGATAAAAATATACCTCATATGATTCGAGGTAGTTATTCTTTTAGATCTTGAGCTTTTTGGTACATTAGTTTCAATTTTTTCTCCAAAGACAGAAACTTAGTACATAATGATCAGACAGTGAAGGATCAGTTACTTTGACCTCATATAAATGTTTAGGAAGATTTGTAATAAAATGATCAAAGCAAGTCTCTTGTAGGTAGAGCATGTATATAATGGTAATTAGAAGTATTAGACATATTACTAAAACACATATTCTTGTAATTTTAAGTGAGCCTATTTATATTAGTCACCGCCAATTAATAATTTCATATTTTTAGTACTAAAATGTAACAGAATTCGTTCAAATGCAGCTAGAAATGTACCATATCATCACTTGGTGGGCAATAGACAGTTTTTTTAATAATGTCATATAGATTTATATAAATAATTACGATTTAAAAATGTCCCCCTATAAAATATGAGGAAACACTTGTACGACAAAAATTGTTGCTTTTTTATAGCCACTAATAGTACACAATTCAGTTTCATTTTGCACAAGCCAATGTTCTGCAAAGCATAATAAGGAATAGCTTTTATCTTGTAAACATGCTTCCAGTTCGTCTACTTTATTTGTAATGCATTGGACACTTATAAAAAGTGTATCATAGCTTATAATTACATTTTGTATTACACAATTAACTGGCACATATTTAGGTACACAATCATGTACATTAGTAGTATCGGGGGAATTTATCCAAGTGCTTGGATTGTGTTTAGTGGGTTCTTCTGGCGATGATATAAAAAATCCGCAAACAGGCATTTATTGGCCGTATACTGGGATCCATTGTAGGGTCAAAATGTTCTTCCAGAATATCCAGGGTTGTCGTGATACTAATTGTTCAAATTTAATTTCAGCAAATTTTGGTTTCTAAAACTGGACAGTATTTTCTACTTTAGTCTCCGAGGCCATCCAAATACGTAGAACGATAACGCTTTCGGCACCCCTTGAAATATTGCTGTGCTAACCGCATTATTTTGCAAGTTACTACCAACCACTACATTGCGCCGAGTTTTCCTGCCAATGACTTTTGCCCAAGAGTCTTCAGTATTTTGCATAATTGCATCAGAAGTTACCTGGCTAGATATTTCTTTGATGACACGAGAAGTGACTTCCTGCTTCTTGTTGTCTGGTATTGTTTTTTCTAGCAACGAGAAACTAGAGGATGACGTTATGTCTACCAGTCTTTTGTCCAAAGCTGTAGATGTATTAGCCAGTGCACATTTTACACTGAATTACACTGAATTGCTGCAGCACGTTTCTAATAACTTGACATGAGCTACAATGTTCACTTTTTCACGTAGTTCAACAATCATTTTGTCTTTCTGCCATAAAGTATATTTCACAATACGAATATCAAGTTTCTAAGTCATTCTTCTAAGTCATTTAAAGCATTAAATAGATTGGCGGCTTCATTAGCTTCGTCACTTAAAATACTTTCACATTCACTACTATTTCCACAGCATTTAATGTTATTGTCGTCAACAGGTTGTATACTATTTGTCAATTTAGCACAATTGGCGTGAAATAAGTACATTCGTACATTCGAGACATTTTAAAGCATTCACCACCTTTTTTTTTTTTTTTTTTTTTTTTTTTTGCATCTTTTATACAAAGAATCAGTTGGACAACCGACTCCACCAGGCATATACCTATTTTGTACTTTAGCGTAGTGTATTTCCTCATTTTCTTTCTACCTACAAGGAAATAAGTAATAAGATCAGATTTTGTTAGAACAGCTTGCTACGGAATAGGTAGGGAAATTCATATTAACTGAACACCTCGGATTGTTTTTAATGTATATGATGGATCTAGTACCAAAATATACCACATCCAGTTTTATAGTTTTAGAGAAAGATGAGAAAAACTTGATTGCTCTGTTTGCTGGTTATAGTAGGTTTTAAAAATAAGTTCCATTACTAATCATATTAAATCTTGCTAATTTTCTTTCAACTGACTTACTGAAAGTTGTATTCTGAATATTCAAATTCGCAATACAGTTTCACACAATAGCTTCGTCACGATGAGTGATGATTTCTCCAATTTTAGATGTCCATTTTGAACTCTGATAGACTTTTCTTCCGTGCAGTTTTAAGTGTACAAACACCAATAATCGACATTATGTTGCCTGGAAGAATTAAACTGACTCACAACAAAGTGAGACAGTAATTGCTGACGTCGCTGCTGAAGAATAGTAATTGTCTTGACATGAAATATCTATAGACAATCTACAATACTCCAATTATCTTAATTACATGCATATAAGTAAGTTACTGTTGCAAATTGTAATATAAGCTATGTTAACTTGTGGTAACGCAAAGCTACGAAACCAAGCAGTAAAATGTGAAAATCTCGGGAATTCGCAGGATTTCTTTATTTTATTTGCGTGCTTCAGAGGTAAAAGTGTGAACTCGATATGTTGATAACGCACCGAAAATAGACGAATGTACGACGCAAAAAAAGGGTAATCTTATTTATAAATTGCACGGTAGAGACGCACCTAGATGCAAAATGATGACATCTTGGTGTTAAGACAGCAAAGTTATTAAGGACATCCACGTTGAATTAATGCATGAAGGTACAGACCGAGTGACTAGCAGCATTCTTGAAGTAATGTATTTCACCAAAACCAGAAAAAAGGTACATAGATATGTTTCTGGCTGTGAGCTATGGCAACAGTGTAAACAGAAGACTGTAAAATATTATTTCGACACACGTGCTATACTGAGAACTGGTCTACGACAATTAGAGTATAGATATTCATGGTCCAATACCTACAGTTAAATAAGGATTAAAAATGAAATGGCCTTTTACGACACTTTTTCAAAACATGTACACGTTTTTGCATTTAAAGCAGCTACAAGTACATCATGTATAAATGTACTTATTACTAAAGCTATCCCGCAAGAAGGAAGAATGTCAACAGTACTCACCGATAACACACATATTTTTAAAGGGATGACTTTGAGGGCATGGAATCACTCATTATTTTTGCTCAAAATATAAACTTAATGCAAATGCATGTGAACTAGGAGTTTACCTTCGTGTAATGGTACACCACAAGCATTCTAACTGGATAAATTTTCTTCAACCCATAGAGTGTATTTTGAATGCGACCACAAATCCCACAACCACATTTAAGCCAGTGGAGTTATCGAAAGGGGAAATGCAGTCCACAATCTTCTGTAATTTACCTGCTACTATCCCGAAAAATAACGACATGGTGATAGAGAGTCAAGACATTGTAAATAATGCACTAAGCTGCTAAGAAACGTCTTTTAAAACATAAACTCCAGAATAAAGGTACTATTTGGAATATTAAAAACGGAGATCTGGTGTTATGACACAACAAAGCTCCTTCTAACAAAACAAAAAAATAAAAACAAAGGCTTATGCAGTATTTTGTTGGTCCATACATCGTATCCAACATCTTCAGCTTCGATACAAATGAAATATGAGATATTAATGATGGAAAAATCAGCCGTATGTATCACAAGAAATTGTTAAATCTTTCAGGCGGCATAGAGAAGAAGGGGAAAAAGATGAAACATCGAATGATACAAAAGAGAAAAGTGAATGACGACCAGCGCTACAAAGAGAAAGCGCACCAAACACTCAAAATCAATCAGAGATTAGGCTATCTGAGAAACCTTAATTGTTACTTTCTGTTTATATTGTATTGAACGTTTTATATTACAACTATTCTTTATTTAGGGGAAACTTTAATTGTACCTTTGTTACGCTCTTATTGCGAACTGAGCCAACTTTAAATTTATAACATATTTATGTAATATCCATGGTAATTCTAGGGTAATACTTATTCAATCTCTATACCATTAAAGCTTCTTATTTTTGCACTACTAACAATTAGAGTATATATATATATATATATATATATACACAGACACGTTTGTGTATTTGTTTTAAGTTTGTATGTAATGTGTAATGGAATGTGTGAAACCATTTACCTTGGTTCAGCATTGTTTCTAATGGGCTGAGTAACCCTTTGTATGAGGTAGAAATACTTGCAAGTCTGTAGCGCATCGACAGGGAGGGGAGTTTACGAGTAAACATTCCCTCACTCCACATCATGTTCGCTGATCTTTCAGCAACAGCTGAGAAAAGGTTGTTTGTCAACTTAATGTTTCCAGAGAAAATTGAAGGAAAATAAAAAGTTTACGAATTTCTCTATACTCAAAATTCATATCCTTTTCAGGGTCAGTTTGAGAGTAATTCTGATGTTGCTGCTTAATAGTAGTGATTGTTGGTAGCAAAGATCTACAGACAATCCATAATACTCTAAATACCTCAATTACTTGTGTTTAATTTACTGTAAGCGTATACTGGAAACTGCGCAGTAAAGTATTAAAAAAGGCACTCCCTATTGTATGTGTAAATCTTGAGCATTCGCAGGATTTCTTTATTTTATTTGCGGGCATCAGAGGTGTAATTGCGAACTCGGGAAAAGTCCCAAATATTCTGCAAGCATGGTATTTTCCATTGTTTTCATCTGTCACATGGCTTTAGTACATTGAAACCACGTGATCTGATGACGCCGAGTGTAACCTTTGGCGCTAAGTATGAGCCAATCAGCATTAAGGAGAACATCTTGCCTTCTGGCCTATATAAGGAGCCAAAAACTTAGAATTTGTCGCTGTCGCTCCGAGGAGTAATCCAGGCTACTCAGGTTAACAACATCGCGCTCAAATTAAAAGTGTACGAAATATGTGTATTATACATTTATACAACTAGTCAATTCTCTCAGAGGCGCAATCTACGCTAATCAGCGTAAAGAACTGTGCTAGAAACTTTAAGTGCACAACAAGTATACTTTATAACAAAGTGTTAAAATGTAACGGTTGTACTTCAGTGAAATCAGTAATAATCATCTACATGTATTAATAGTGTTTCTCCGAGTTTACCAGTGTATAATAAGTGTTTGTCAAGGTAACCTTACCCTAAATACTTGAAGTTACATTGTAGAATATACACGTCAGAGTGAACGAGGATCTTGTTTCTGTCATCAATTCATAGTCCAGTATCCGTATTTCCTGCTTTTTTCCTGTTTCGACCCCAATTGCTCGGCCCTCACACGCCATAAATAAACACAAATCTTGGCGATAACATAGTGGGTAGAACAATCATATACGGCACAACGCGACAGTGATTTGTATAAATGAACTATCAGTTATTAAATTACTCTCAACGATTGGTCAGTGGATGAGTAGGTTTGAAATACTCGCAGCTTTTGTTTTTCGACGGATATGGCAGGTTCTGAAATGAATTGTTATCTTAAATGGGATATTGATTGAACCTGAAAATACCAAATAGTGCATATGGTAGGTGGCGAATTGCCCTCTTAAAGGTATGGCATAGCTCAACATTTAAAAAAAAAAAGAATGTGGTATATTTTGATACTAGACCACTCATATTTGATTCCTGGTGCTGTAAAATAGCTACTCCTACCCCACAGAAATTAACTTCATTCATGTGTTAACCATTCATTGAGTTACGCTGCGAAAATAAGGTTCAATATATCAAAGATAGAGTAGATGTCTC
Organism: Hymenopus coronatus; assembly: GCA_030762935.1. Taxonomy (NCBI): domain Eukaryota; kingdom Metazoa; phylum Arthropoda; class Insecta; order Mantodea; family Hymenopodidae; genus Hymenopus; species Hymenopus coronatus. The sequence continues at coordinate 153,299,427 of CM060900.1, forward strand.
TCTACAGCGTGCTAACCTACCTTGCCTTCTGCGTCAAACTGTATACACAAAAACCAGTGAGTTTTCAATTCTGGTTTACTAACGCTTGACTCTAAATGTAGCTGAAGCTCCAATAGGGACATTTTTAATGATTGGAGTTCATGCACAGTAGATGGCATTTAGGAATTGGACCAGTCAATTTAAAGTACTCACTCCTCCACTTCTCCCCCAAACAACGCATATTAGTAGTGAGAGTCGCTCCTACGGCAGAAGAAATATCCCTTCAAGGACCTTATAATTATATTATATTTATATGGAATCAGTGATACTAAGGCATTCAGAGTTTCTAAATTAGACGAGGAATCCTTCAAAATGAACTTGCACAGTTTCAAAAGGTTGAGTGGAATTTTAAGTTGCTTTTCTCTTTGGTAACTATGGTAAAACTTTTTTGTATATGCAAATCTGTTATACCAGGCTGTTCCAACTCTATTCGTCTGAGACGGAATACCCGTGCCTACTCAACCGCAAACCTTGGACCCCGGTTAGAGGGCAAGGTGATAGCCAATATGTCACTGGGCGAAGGTCACAGCACAATGCTGGCATTTGCATTCCAACATATGATTCAGCCGTGGCGACAGGTTATTCTCAATGATAATGCGTGTTTCATACTGAAGGCATACTCTTATAAGTGAGCAACTCTCTGTTCTTTGGCGCGCAGCCAAGTTAAGAACAGTTTCCCAGCCAGGTTAAACACTTTAATTGCGTATAGAAATTAACAAGAGTGTGCTTTATATGCAATCTATCTCAATAATGTTTCCCCAGGCAGATCTAGAAATTGGATTTCTTAATATAAAATAAACGAATTAGAAGCGTCTCAAAGGTTTTATCTGAAATAAATATTTGATAATACTTTCATATCTCCACGAACGCCAGAAGCTGCATTTTAATAAGCTGACAAAAGAGAATGTTTAGACTTTTAGAGGAAATTAAAGCTCAGGATATACATATCTGAGAAGCAATTATACAAATATTCGTTAAGGTCAAATTAAAAGTACGATGTAATTGATTTTGCATATGAGAATATACGAAATTTAATTCAACACATATAGCTTTGTAAACAAAATATTACAAATTAGAACAAACGTTCTGTTATCCATGTTAAGGGGATACAACTTTTTTAAGAGGAGCTTCAGACTACAAAGTTACAAGATCAAGAATAACTGCCAACATAAGGTCAACTGAGAACTCCATATCAATAATATTGTTTTTAAAGAAAATTAATGCAAAATGTGACACAATTATTTGAATAAATAACACGTTTAAACTATGAATTTAAGATACAATACTTTGATTATGAAGTGTAATATAAAACCTGATTTTCTTTCGTTTTCCGCACAAAATAAATTACACCTCTAAAACATATTGTGAAATAAGATATTTCATTACCTTTCGATGTCCTATGGGGCATTAAAGTCATACTGTGAGACCGTTAATTAGCTTCCCTATAAAACTATTATTAGTTATTAATTATTTATCAATGTAAAGCTAAAAGGGCACAAGTGTATGTATATTTCAGAGTAAATTCAGCTGGAGAAGAAATAGAAAGCTGACGCCAAGAGAGTAGAAGGGGGTGAGAAGCGCTTTTGTTAGAAAGGTTTCTTTTGTCCAGTCACGTACAATCGAGTTACAACGGGAGTAAACCTTAAAATTCGGAAGACGGTAATTCTTCATTGTACAAGTCATGTCACGTGAAGTTTGCAGTGCACCCTGGGAAGAGAAAATTGACTTTTGTGTAATATTTACGTCAATCGCGTGACCTTTCTGTACAATCAGGAGGCCGCCATGACGGTATTTTTAGTACATAAAGAGCCCAAGAAGGCACATCGGAGTTGTCTATTAATATTGGGGCAGTCTGTTGATATCTGTCTGTCGCTGTCATGCTGTTGGTTGTCGGGCTGAACGTAACTTATTCACACAAAGTTAAACACTGTAACGTGTAACGAAAGCTTAGTAGTCTCCAGTGCTCTAAGTATCTTTAAAGTTAATGACGTGTGCTAAAGTATATTGTTTAACGCAGAATTAAGGAAGAAGAAGGAACTATAATTACGTGATCAGCCAAGTGTTAAAGTTCATAACAAGTGTACAAGTTAGCATAATTGTAAAGCAAAGGTGCTTATCTCGCTTCTCCTAGTAAGAAATAGACTCCAGGAAAGTTACGGAAGTCTAATTATTATAAGTTCACTCCCTGAACTACCTCCATTAGCTGCACCACCCCGAGAGAGTCAACCATCGTGCAGATTGAACAACGCTGAGGCAGAATTCAACGGTTGTAGATTCACCTCACTAGGTACGTGGTCCACTTCTAGGTAGTGGAGTGAGTCTTGCCAACGTCTTCAATCTGGACTCGAAGCAGAGAACTCAACATCTGGTGTTTTGAGTGTGGGGATAAGGCCACCGCCCAGGGCAACCAACGTCTGAGCTCACCGCAAAAGGCGTCCCAAATGTGGTGCAAAACGATAAATCCGCAACTGTGATTTATGGTATGGCTTTTCCCTTCAGCAGAACATTCCCAACATTTTCGTAAAACTTTATCGAATATACTGATTGATTTATTTCATAACATAAAAGCATCAAACATCTACTTTAATAATTTTGGGGAATAAGGGAAAGGGTCATTCATGTTCTTGTTATAATCGTTTTCACAGAATATTCATTTACCACCTTGGCAATATTATCGACACCCCCTTTTGTGTTATAATAAAAATGATATCTGGATTACAGGTCTGATTATCACTTGCTACCTTCATTTCATGATGCTTAGTTCAAAACAGAATCACAGAACGAGTATTCTTGGGGATATAAGACATCGAGAGAACTTCATCATGGAAACCAAAGCTAGAAGGTTTCTCTCTTTCTTTCTCTCTCTCTCTCTCTCTCTCTCTCTCTCTCTAAAATTTAGGCAAATAATCACATTCCTCTTGTTAAGTTATATTGTAAGTCGAAGAGATGCAAACAGTTATCAGTGGCAGTGCTGATACAACAATACTTCACTAAGAAAACTTTTTAGATCCTGTACTACTGGTTTTTCTTTACTTTTGCTAATCATTCCCTTGCTTTCCAATGTATATATTTAAGTTCAGTGCATAATTTGATTCAGCATCATTCAAGCCTCATACCTCACTCCATACTAAGTAGGTTTTGACTTGATAGAAGTAACAAACAGACCTTGGCCACAGAAAGAAACAAGTGGTTTATCTACTGTAAGATGCGAATACGGGTAATTAGACTTAATATGGTCTGCGAATAATGTGAAGAAATCTCGACAGACGCGGCTTTATCATTTTTCTCCTTTCGTTTCTTGTAGTGAAGTCATCAAATCTGAGCAACGCAGATAGCCGCTGAAATCGAATTCGAGACTAGCAAAAAGAAAAATGTCTCTTTTGTGTGGAGTAGGAATGGGCGAACCGTGCCATATCCCAGGAGAAATGGAAATGGAAGGGTACTGTGAATAGACATAGTTACCTCTCTTTGTAAGCAATGGCATATTGCGATTCTCAGAATATCTGCTCTTTAAAATGCCAGATATGCATTAAATGACAGTACAAAGTTAAGTATTCTATTAATTATTAAATATAAAGTTTATCAAATTGAAGAAACAAATACAATACTGTTTTACCAACCACTGGACCACGGCCTACAAGCCCGGCAAACTTAGATATTAAGATTGATAACGCCGGCCGTGAAAGCCTAAGCCTCTACAATATCGGTTATAAACTTGCAAAAACATTATCAAACAATACTTAATGCTTACATTTTCACAATAAATCAATAACATTATTTTGCTTCGGCTGACTTGGCCAATTAATTGGAGGCAGGAAAATTATCACAAACTTTTTATACTACTTTCCATGAGGTACATTTGGGAGATTTGCCATTAAAGTTGTACTGAAAATGTCTTCTCTCTGCCTCTAACCACAGTTGAAAACGTCATTCCTCGTTTCTTGGAGTATACTGTAGCATTGCGTTATCAACACGTTCATTTTTCATATTCTCCTTCTGGTGGAACCAAAGTCCGAGGGCGCGTAGCGTTTAGATAAGCGAACAGAAAAAAGAGTGGTGAGGTCAATACTGGTGAACTTCGTGGCACCAAGTTCCTGGAGATTATTCGGTCGTCAGAGTAACTTTGATTTAGCGTCATAGCCTAAAAGGGACTGAAAAGTCAATTGAACTGATTCTGGTAATGAAATCCGATTACCTTCATACCTTACGGTTTTAAAAATGCCTACTTTCTGATCGTAACCTAATAATGAAGCAAATGCATTCGTGAATCATGTAAATTAACACAAAATATATCACCATTTGAACCTAAAATTCTTAAATTAATAACTGTGGCGTTTTCCCATAGTATGAGATTACACCGCACTTATTTTTCTTTACTTGGCTGTTTTTTACTTTCTCTTGCACATATGCACAATGTGCATAGTGGTTAAGGAATGTTTCCATCCAAATATCCTATACCGAGATTTCTCCGGAAATACATGTTTTGAGACCCCTTGAATCCAAAACGAGCATTTTTAGGAACACGTCTATGTTGGAGGGGGGGGCAGCATAGCTCAAAAACGAAAGTCGGTGAAATACCAAACTTGTATTGACTTTCAGTAACTTCCACACGAACATTTTGAAGAAAATCTCCCACTTGACTACCCTTTATGTGGAACATCTTTCTAAAATTTTAATTTTATCAAAAATGGCTCTAACTATTTTTATTAAAATATTATATGTGTAGGACATTTTCATGACAAACGAAATGTATATCTTGAATTTTCTGGGAATAGCCTCTGATGATCTCTTCACCTTTGATAGCCTGTTATTGGTCATCTTTATTTTCCTCTCTTTTGTTTACTCGTAGAAGCAAAGAGAAGAGAATTTCAATTCTTTTACATAGAGGCTGGCTTTGTAAGATCTGTTTATGGCTTTAACCTTGTGTATTTCCTTATTTCACTTCTACTTACAAAAAAAAAAAAAAAAAAAAACGGTATGGCGCACTTTTCTGGCAATGTTTACCTTGAATAGCTTGACGTAAAGTAAAGAATAAACTTTGGTGAGGAAAGCTTGCTTGAGGAACAGTTAGAAAAAGCTATATGAATGGAATTCATCATATTTTTCTTCTTTTTCGTCTGTTAGTAGTATTTTGCGTGTGGGAAGTGTACTATTGCAGAATAGAGGAGAAGTTTGCAAAGATGAAACGAAATTGAGTGTTTTCAATTTAGGAGATCTGCAATACCCTTAACATACCTGTATCGTATACTATTTTTGAATTATGAGTATTAATATTGGTTAATATATGGTAATAAATTAATTAATATATTGGTTATATGCAACTGACTTCTATGAGAACGAAGTATTTGGTAGTCATTTTTATGTAGCTTTTCATTGTTTTAATAAACAAAGGTTGGTGACTGTGGGGTCATTTTTATCTACAGTACCCTAATTAGGACCTGTTTGACATGATTATACTATGGAGAAAGTAATGATAGAGGACATTGAAATAGAAGCAACCTGGAGAGTGGGATGTTCTACTTTAATTCCAGTAAATTCTAACCAGAGTTACAAATTAGTGTACAATACATTGAAGAAATGGTTAAGCAAGTGTTTTACTTACCGTACGTATGCTTTTTGAGTCATATCAGTATTACGATGTCTTTTGTTTCTATAGCAACCAGGTTAGATGTGGGAATGTTAACCTGCGTCCAGTACAATCGGTAAGTAGTAGAAATTAGTCACATCGTCCAAAAAAGTTACTTTAGCAACACAATTTACCAGTGCAGCTTACGGAGAATTGTTTACCCAAGCATAATCAGTAACATATATATTTATGCGCTACACAGAATATATAAATGTATGATGTGGTCAGTTTGAATACGGAATTTTCTGGTCTTCCTTTTAACTGAAGGTCAACTGGAGGTTTTAACAATTTGCTCACAGAATTGCACCATCATGGTTTGACTTTAAAAAGGAAACTCTAGAGTTAGTTTTATAAGTATGCATGACAATTACAGCTACATTTATGAATAACAATTGCAAAACTTACAAGTGTGTTGGAAAATAGCAATATTGAACGCAATCTTAATCTACTGTGTTGAAATTAAATATCTCAGAGTCAAATTTAAACTGAAGAATTTTTGATACTGTTGGTTTCTTTAATAGAAACAGGTTCCCATATCGTCACTTCACCCTGCTAGCATAAAGCGACAGAAACACTTCCGGGTTTGATCCCAAGCGACCGCATGTGAGATTTGTGGTGGACAAAGCGGCCCAGGGGCGGGTTTACTCCGGGTTCTCCGGTTTCCCCCGCCATCGCATTCCACCGGTGCTCCATCTTCTTCCACGTATCACCAGTGCCATCGCCTGCGGTGCCATATGTAGTAAAAGCGGACCTTAAACTCTACCAAAAAAAAAAAAAAAAAGCATGTCCATTTGAAACCATTTTAACACTCATCTTCCTCCCCCACCCCTTACTTTATCTTGGAGGTAGTGGTTTGGTAATTTTGGGCAATTCCAAAAACTGGTAGCCAATGATAATTCGTAAAAAATTCGCTTGGTCCCCCCCCCCCCTTTCTAATCCCTTGCCTAATCAGATCACATAATATTGAGGTGTATGCACTCTTGTTCGTTAGAGTCTTCGTGTTAGAAAATTAACTGCTGTTTCTAGTGATGAAGGAGATACCCGAATAATACCAGTAACGTGACATTTCGCTCGTTTTTCTATAAAGGGAGAAAGGTGAACTGTTATTATCCTATAATAGAATGACTCTTTGTAATGAATAGAAGAAAATGTGTTTGTACAATTTTGCTGTTTTAAAATCGTTTATCAGAAAAAAACCAATATTGCTAAAGGTAAGGCAACTGTTAAATTTGGAAAATGCAGAGTATATAAAATATGTTCTTGTCCAGTTATTATGCACAATGATTGTAATACTTTTGCCATGATTTAAAAATCTAACATGCGCGGTTATTTAAATAACGTTTTACCGTCTAAATCCATGTTCCGATATAAATGAGCCACATGATATATTTTTAAAAACATTCACGTAAAAACTTACTTTTACGGCAAATGCATTTTAAAATATACATATTTGTCACAGTATCTTTTTTATATTAGCCCTAATTAGTGTAGAAACGTTATTACCTTTAGTACTCTCCAAAACTCTTGGGTTTTCAAAACTTTATGATTTATTTCTCAAAATTGGAGATTATTTCCAAAAAAGTATGTGATCACTTTCTTTAATGTGTCTTTGAAAGGCAGTATAAACTTTTTGAAACAAATTTGTGAAAAAACTGTATCGTGTGGAACATTATTAGTGAGGAAAAATGTTGGAAAAAGGTTTGCAAGAAAATAAGGTTTAAATTTTGGAATACCTATTAACAAGCGTGCGCAGCCCATCTATAGCTTCAGCTAATTGACAGTAAAGTGCTTCAGGTGGGGAAAAACTGTATTTTCTTAAAGTCTAGAATGCATGTAATGCTGTTTAAAAGATCAATTTTTTATTTTCAAAAATACTTTCTCAAATTCATCACCATAATATTAACTATTTTAAGTGAAGGTTTTACGAAACGTAAATACTTTTCCAAAAATTTGTTAGAAGATATTGGAATATAAAAATTTTCTGTATGTTTACAAACGTTAAAAAATTAGCAGTCGCTATTGTTATAAGCTTTAGAAAGTTGTGCCAGTTGAACCTACATCTTTAACCACGAGACAAAAATGTCGTCCACCGTGGTTAGGGTTAAAATACTGGTCTCTGGTTCACAAAACTGCGGAGTACGATGGACTTCTTTTCGGGCGTAAACATCCCTTAACTTGGCTTCCATCGGAAGAAAAGTACAGCCGGTGGTCTCCTGCTGTAAATTTATGGTACGTAAAAGAACCCTTAAGCCTGATAAAGAGGCCTCTGGGCAAAATTAAGTGATATTTCAAGCCCTGTGTAGAATGGGACTCTGAGAACCACAGTAGTTAAAGATCGACTATAAATACAACTCAAAATAGTTTTTTCACGAGACATAACGGACAGATTTACGGGCAAAATATATTACGGAAAACAGTCAAAAAAGTGCTCTTTAGTAGTTTAAAAGAATAATTATAGGTCACTTTCCACCCTGTATGATGACCTTTGCATATTGTTAGACGTAAAACAAAAACTCTTTACAATGAGTTTTACTTACCCGTTACTTATTCTTTGGTCGTTTACTGAATTATTACCAGATGTTCTTGGTTTGTGTGTACAAACTAAATTATTTTATACATATTATTTGAGGTTTATAGCTGTAACTACATATAGTATAGATGTTATAATCTCAGCATACGTAACTTGGAGTCTCATTAGATCGGTGGAGAATTCATGTTTAGGTTCAAATTTGGAATCTTTATCGTTATAACAATAAAGGTACTTAAAATGTAAGAATTAAATTCCTTAACCTTTTGTTGCCTGTTGGTACCTATAAGTCCCACTTGTTTTAAGCGTAGCCATACAAGTAGGGTTGTACTCTAGTATTAATTTCATGTTACCTTCAACTATAAACGACAAATAATCAAGACTATTTTGTGTTGTAAAATGAACACAAATTTTGCCCTAAAATTGCAGTGATTTTTTAATCAAATAAAAGAGAAAAACCCACATACAAAAACGTAGTCAGATTAGCTTCCAAGCACCACACCGATTATTTTACTTGGACTCTCCCCGTCCTTTACCACAGTCACTTTGAACTTGCAACATTGGGCTTTGAATGAATGACCAGTCCGTTACGTATTACCTAATACTCATGGCGATTTGAACTATATTTTGGTAGTGCCTTTGGCAGGATTATGAAGACTGGTTTGGAAGAATTTAAACTTTTAATAGCAAGAAAAAGATTAATAAAATATCTACATATATTTTCATTTTTATTTTTTTTCTATTGTATAATAATTTTATAGGTTTATTCCCATATATTTTTACTAGAACTCCAATTTTAAACTTGAATTAAAGGAAAAACGGTATATGTAGTATACTAATGCATGCAACTAAGGGTTAAAGTAGCCAATTTTGGTTTATAAGATAAATATATCACAATTATTATGCAAGAAAGGGTAAAACTGCTTGCATCATTTTAGTAGATATAAAGTGCAACAGCATATTATGTTGCTCATTTATTTTAATGCAGTGTGACTTAAATTATGCACGTAAATTAATACCGTGAAAGGACTGTCATTTAAAGGACCGACAAAGGAAGATAACGTTTGATTTATAAAGTACTTACTAGTGACTTTTACTGAGTATATCGAATTAAATTAGCTGGGAATGGTGGTATAAAAGTGTGTTACATTCAGAAGAGTTCTTCAGATTCCAACTCAGGTAAAGGTAAGTGTGACTTGAAACTCTATATTTCATACATTTATGCTCCAAACATCTTGGAAAATAATAATCCGTTTGCAAACTAAAGACTGGTTTTTAAATCTCATGAATTGAAAATTTGTTAAAAAAAATCTGTTGTGTTGCATTCATATGACTTTCTCTGCCTGTTCTGTAAACAAACTATTCTTATAAAAATGGAAACGGAAATGCAGTTTTATTTATAGACTGCTGCGCTTCATTTTGAACTGGGCGTAAAAGACCATTTAATTTTCCTCAGAGGCCTCTCTTTCAGGATTGAGGTTCTTTTACGTGCCATAAATCTACATCACAGAACCAATGGCTTTACTTCCCTTCCGAAGATAGCCATGCTAAGAATTTTTACGCCCGAAAAAATCCATCGTCCTCCGCCGGGTTTGAACCAGCGACCTTACGTATGCGAAGTTAGCGTGGTAACTGTTACACCTCGGAGGATGACATTCTTACAAAAGATGGTTCCTTTACCTACATCATGCTAAACGACATAAACATCAGCAGAAATGGTAGCATTACTTGCTTCCTTGTAAGTAGGAGGAAAGTAAGGAAGTGAACTATACTAAAGCGAGCCGGTCTCCATGGCCGCGCTCGCCAAAGCGTCTCGCTTTGGTGTTTCGCAGCGCAGGGGATCGTGGGTTCGAGTCCTACCTTGGGCATGGGTGTTATATGTTTGTGTATGTATGTGTAAAAAGTAAAACAGAAATTCAGTAAACAACTTAGGTAAATGAAAAGTAGGGTATACAGCACCGGAGTCCCGATCAGCCTCCGGAACTGTATTAAAATAAAAAAAAAAAAAGCTTTGAAAACAGTTCGTTGTGTTAACAATTAAGATTCGGTTCTTTTTGCATATCAGGACTAAAAAGAAAGAGGAGAGGTGACTTTCCGTTTGAGAAGAGTTTACATAGTTTAAAATTGAAACCAACAACAAGGAATACCTCAGAAACGGACAGCTATCTACATGACTTACATTGTGTATAAGTCATCTGATATCTATAATTTTTCTGGAGTAAGTTTTTGTCTGTCTCTTACGGCTTACGAGTTATCCAGTTTTACAAAAGCCATCTAGAATGAAAAGTTCTTAAGAGACTATTTTCAGAAAATTCAATTTATACATTTCGTTTGAAATAAAAGTAAAGTGTGTCCCCTTGAATTGTTATCACAAGAAAAACTTAATATATCCTAAACTAATAGACATAGAATAACCGGAATTAGATTATATAGTAAACAAATGCACCAAGTTTCATAAATCACCACATGTGCACCTTTGTTGGCCAGAAGAGTATCAAGACGGAATTCCCTCCATGTGTTCTGTAGCATTGCTGGTATGGCGGAAGCACAAGCGTCTATTATGCGTCTTCGGAGGTCAGCCAGGTCCAGTACTGGAACTCGATAAACAATGCTTTTTACGTACTCCCATAACATATATAAGGGGGTTAGGTCTGGTGATCCTGGAGGCCATTCAATGGGCTCTGCTGTTGCAATACATTTGTTTAGAAATTGTATATCGAGGTACTGTCTAACTTCACAGGCGCAATGTGTAGGGGCTCCGTCTTGTTGAAAGAAGTCAAGTTGGTTTGCTTCTCCCCATATTCTACAGTTACAGCGGTGCGCTTTACCACCTGATGTGCGAAGTTTGCTTCATCTGAGAAGGCGACGTGGTTGAGGAATTCATTGTCATCATTAACGCGAGATAACAGCGCTGTAGCGAACTCGGCCTGTTTTGGGTTTATCATTGCACTACAACTTTTGCAAAATATGGTTTTGTGTGTTATAAATCACTGCATTTTATAGACAACCCTGTGAAAAGTCGTTCTCGGAATTCCTAGTTCTAAACTGGCCCGTTGCCTGGGCTACGCTGAAATGCTTGTCTTACATCTTCAATTAGCTGCAGACACCGGTTTTTGGCTGCTTCCCTTCTTCCTCAGCACAGATCCTGTATCCAATAGCTGATTATGCCATTTCACAATGGTGTGACGATGCTGAACATTTGCACCGTATTCCTGCCTAAATCTTTGTACTGCAATTGGGAACTTCAATTAGGTTAACCAGTAGCAACATTTCCCTTTCTGTTTTACCGTGAACACCGTCAGTTTAACTCTGTGTGTTGTCATATCACGCGCATGCCCTGTAGTGTCGTAGTTTTCATTGTCAGGAAACTTTGAGAGTTTCTACACAAGACAAGCTGAAAAGAATGCTTACAACTTGACTGTGTGAGGAGATGTTTATATTTCTTAGTGGTAACAATTCAACGGAACACACTGAATCTTTAAATATGGTATTCCTATAAAAATCGTTAGAGCCATTTATGAGAAAATCAAACTTTTCGAAAAATTTTCGCAATCTTGGAAGACACTAAATTTAAATATCAAGTTTGGTGTTTAACCGAAACTTCGCTATATTTTATGCAGTACACACATACACACTCGCACACGCACGGACATTTTTCTAAAAATTTCCTTTTGATTAAAGGGATTTCACAGCATGTATCTCCGGTGAAATTTCTGTATTTAATTTTTGGGCGGAATATAATATCTTCTCTACCCACTACACATATTCTATATCGTGGTCTAGAAAGTAAAAAACCTACTGTAAGTTCGTTTTAATAGTGTGATCATACTAGATCACATTGTTTACTTCTTCTTGTATGTGAGCTTTTCGGTTTTGGCCAAATCAAAATAAGTATCAATAATGAAGGCAATTCATTAAAATAAGAAGAAAAATGTCGTATTCTTTATAAAAGCGAATGTGTTTCAGAGTTTACATTAATTCCTCTTACGCTCTTTGTAAATATTTCTCTGCTTTCAATGAGGTTTATGTAATGCTATGTATAATGATGACAATACAAGAAATATGGTGCTAATAATACTACTACTACTACTACTACTACTACTACTACTACTACTACTACTACTACTACTACTAATAATAATAATAATAATAATAATAATAATAATCTGCATTTAACACTCTTATGTGGTTTAGATATCGTGTTTAAGATTTTCTGAAATCATTTGAACCCACCAATCCGGATAAGTGGATCTAAAGTTATGCTTTAATTCACATGATTAATTAATAACTTATTTTGTGAAATATTAGACCATCGTATACTTTTCATTGAAACATAATATTTAATTCAGAAACTACTGATATAAAATAAAATGTTAAGCCATTTTAAACAAAATATCACCTAATCATATATAATTGATTTCCCATTTCAGATAAAGTGTGTTCCTAGAAGGTATTAGTCCAGTATAAATTATGTGTTTATTTTAAAGGAAAACTGTACATGTTCTTAAGGCCCAATGTTAATTTGTATTGTTGTTCAGTAACCTCTTGGAAACAAAATACACATGAGTGTACATTTAAATGAATCGAAATGCAACTGTAAATACCTTGTACTCTTGTTTAAGTCCAAAACAATAAAAAATTGATTGCAGTTGGGAACAGCAGCATTTTTGTTTTGTGGTTTGAAGATGTATAACAAAGTGATAGATAGCACTAGAGGTGTCGATCACGCAAATAATTTTAAGAGTAAAATAAAACAAATATGATACATTTAAGAGCAACTACACAGCAGGAGCAACCGGTATTTTTTCCTCTGTCTCTGTGTAATTTTTTTTTATTGTTTCATTTATATAGCCCCCTTTAACATCTAAGTTCATATCGGGGGCTTTCCACTTGAAACAACTCGTTGTCTGTAGGTTCTTTTACGTTGGTTTAAATCATTTTGTTTTACTGAAACACGCACACATTCACACTCACACACAAATTTCCAGACTCTGTGGGGGATAGGGAATAATTCTGGCTAGAGAAAAATTCACCGTCCGAGCCGGAAATCGAACCCGGGAACCCGGGGTGAGAAGTCAGCTCGCTGACCACTCGACCACGGAGGCAGTCTGTCTCTGTGTAATTGTTTAAGTGTTTATTAATACATTTTGTTAATTGTTGTTGTCATTATTATTATTACCATTATTATTTTTACTTTCTCTATACGTACTACGTACATAGTGTATAGAGAAGGTATGGTATTGCACCCAGAAATTCGATACCGAGATTTCACCGCAAATACATGTTTTTAGACCATCTGAATCAAAACAAAAAAAAAGCACTTTTAGAAAAATCTCCGTGTGTCTGTCTGTATGTGTGTATGTCTGTGGGCAGCATAGCTGAAAAAAGAAAAGATTGTTGAATACCAAAACTTGGTATTTAAGTTTGGCATCTTCCAAGGATGCGACACGAAGATTTTCAAGAAAATCCCCCTACCCCCAACTACCCTTTACATGGAACATTTTTCGAAATTTTTTATTTTCTAAAAAATGGCTCTAATGATTTTGATTAAAATATTGTATATTTAAGATATTTAGCTGACAAATAAAACATATTTCTTGAATTTTCTGGGAAGAGCCTCTAAACACTATTTTACTCTGGAAGAATTTTACGGAATTTTGCATAACTGGTAATCATTAAGAGATAGACAAAAACTTACTACAGAAAAAATGTATATCAGGATAAAATACAAAATATGTCATACACATTTTTTTTCGTGGAATTTATCGTTTTTAGTGTTGTCATTATTATTACCATTATTATTTATTATTATTATTATTATTATTATTATTAGTAGTAGTAGTAGTAGTAGTAGTAGTAGTAGCAGTAGTATTAGTAGTAGTAGTAGTAGCAGTAGCAGTAGTAGCAGTAGTAGTAGTAGTAGTAGTAGTAGTAGTAGTAGCAGTAGTAGCAGTAGCAGTAGCAGTAGTAGCAGTAGCAGAAGCAGTAGTAGCAGTAGCAGTAGTAGTAGTAGTAGTAGTAGCAGTAGCAGTAGCAGTAGTAGCAGTAGCAGTAGTAGCAGTAGTAGTAGTAGCAGCAGTAGCAGTAGTAGCAGTAGTAGTAGTATTAGTATTAGTAGTAGTAGCAGTATTAGTAGTAATAGAGTAGTAGTAGTAGTAGTAGTAGTAGTAGTAGTAGTAGTAGTAGTAGTAGTAGTAGTAGTAGTAGTAGTAGTATTAGTAGTAGCAGTAGTAGTAGTATTAGTAGTAGTAGTAGTAGTAGTATCAGTATTAGTAGTAGTAGAGTAGTAGTAGTAGTAGTAGTAGCAGTAGTATTAGTAGTAGCAGTAGTAGTATTAGTATTAATAGTAGTAGTAATAGTTGTAGTAATAATAGTTATAATGTAAACTCGAAAAAATTATAGTATTCTCAAGGATTATTTCAAGTAAATTCACAGGAAGCTATACTAAAATAATTTTTATAACGGCTGAATTTGAATTTAAATAAGGTTTAAGTATAGCCTGAAGTTTTAAATTAATCAGCTTTAGCTGTATCTTAACACTCTTAGCTATACCAATACATATTATAAGGAGAGACAATTTTTGTGCGTGTGTGTCCTGTGTGTGTGTGAAGAGAGAGAGAGAGAGAGAGAGAGAGAGAGAGAGAGAGAGAGAGAGAGAGAGAGAGAGAGAGAGAGAGGAGGGAGTGCAGGGCAATTTCGTACACGGCTCAACCTATTTTTATAGTTTTTAACACCATTGCAACACCCTATTCTTTCTGATGATCATAGACTATATAATGCTCCAAGTTTAGAGGTATCTTTCTCATATTCATCCCAACCTAATTTCAATTCTTTTTCGTAGAATAGAATATGGATATCAGAGGCCTCTTTTGACAGTTTATTGCATTTTTAAAAGATGTTTAATGACCTCTAACATAGAGGGGTGATTGGATACTCTAAAATATTTTGTAATTGAGTTATTTTAGGGGTATTAGGAAGTTTTGGTGTTCTTAGTATCACCACATTTCCCTCATATACCACTGGAGTGTTATCAAGTAATGCTTTTGGTTTGGTTTAATTTTGACAAAACTATCAGCTTTTGAATTTTTATAGAAAATGATAAAAGTTATATGCTACCCTTACATTCAACCCTATTTTCAAATTCTAGCATACAAATTATCATTTTTTGCCTACCTGGATGAAACTGTTTGTACTTATAGCTAGCTTCCAGTGAAAATTATAAATTAACTTCTTTATGTAAATTTATCTTACTTTTGAAGGCTTCTCCACCTGCCGCTGGTTAACCTAAATTACCATTTCCCATCCTTTTCGTTTGTTCCAATTCCTTTATTGTAGATTTTTCTGTCTCCTCATGTTGTTACCATTATCCGTCGTCTCTTCCCTGGGTGGTCCTAGGTGATGAATCATTCGAACAAAACCCTACGCCAGGCGTCAACATCTCACTTAATTTTGTCCGGATGTCTCCTTTCCTTGACAAGTTTGTCGTGTATCAGCTTAGATGTCGGGAACAGAAAACAATCCACAACACAAACTATCCTCCTACGTTTATGCATGTTTAGAATTAATTTGTTTTACTTACAGAAAGTGGTGGAACAAGTTAAGTTTGCGGCAAGGTTTTGCACTCAGAAAGTTCAATTTGTAGCGTCATTACCAATTCACGCAAGTGGATACGATAGTTACCAAGTAGAAGGGCCTTTTTAATTGTGTTCAATCCTAATTAACTATCAAGAAGTCTTTCTTTTGAAAATGTGAACCATTCAATAACAAATTAACTCTCTTAATGTTGGCAATACAATTTGATTATAATAATATTAACCAAGTTAAGGATTATCATTGATTTATTGTGTTAAAACTAGAACAATTGTCATTTTTGCAATAATTTATCTGACTACCAATAACACCAAACCTATGAGAATATAATATCTTCATATCCGAAGCATAAATACTAATGAAAAATACATAGTAGTGCAATTATTCTACCAATCATTATCCTACAATATGTGTATTAACTTATTACAGGTGGATTATGCATTTCAAACCCAAAATGTTACATACCCCCGCAACACCTAAGGAATTATTTGTTCTTGCTTTGTGCGCAGTTGATCCTGTAGTGCACATTAGGCGATTTGCAGGAGCATTGAGCAAATTTACATACCATTCTAACATCTTAAGTTCAATCTTTTCTATAACTGACTCCTCCATTTCCATATCTTATTTCCACATTCCTCCTTCACTTTTCTTGCTCCGCTACTGATTCCATTCATTGCCACTGCGTGCATTTATTATTATTATCATTATTATTATTATTATTATTATTATTATTATTATTACTACTACTTACTATTATTATTATTATTTTATTGTGTCTTTCTATTCAGATCCATCATTCCAATCAATAAGTTGATATACTCTTTACAACTGTTAGGAGAATTCCCCTCCGAGCTAAGCAACAACTCTGGAAAGCTAAACCTTCCATATTTTCAAATCCTTTTATAGAAATCTGCACTGTTTCAACCTTGCTGAAATTTTTGTCTACCTTTACAATAGAAATTGTCAAAAACTATTACATTACATTAGCAGAGCAAAAAACACTTAATCATTAATTTAGATTACATAGCACTCGAAAGTGTTCAAACTACCCTTACTTTATTTTCAACCTCTTAAGGTACACTGCTTTATGAACCAAGCCACTGATGTGTGCACTTGGACTAAACGATTTGGCGAAACATATAGGAGTACAACTTTAAAAAATATCCATACCCATATTTTCATATTTGTCTACCACTTATGTTCAATATGTCAGTTTTTGACCAATCTGGACAAAACTTTCGACATGCACGCTTTATAGACAACATACGACGTCAAAACTCACACCGATCCTTATTTTCAACCCAATATTTATAAGGGGTGAATAAAATCTTGTAGAGGCTTTTACAATGACTCCATTAATAATGATTGCAGGTATAATTCGACATTTGTGCTTGAAATGCAAGTAGCATACAGTTTCAGTTTCTGAAAATAGAGTCTTTAGTAGCGTCACTAGATCAGTCGTACATACGGATTATTAGTGGTATTAGTTCAGTTATTCGTATTGGTGTATAAGAACGGAGTAATGAGCAATATTTGCTTCATTTACAACATTTTTACAAAAAGTTTTACTTATTAAGCATAGCATATTTTCAAGTTGGAGCGGGAAAAACAAGGCATACGTGTTTATTTTCCCTAAGACAGCGGTTTGTAAGGTGTAACCATGAATGATTGGGCCCTGCTATAACCAATATTGTATCGGAAGTGAATTCAGATTATTTCTGCAAAGCTAATGACCATACACTACTAAGCCAGCAGATCACGTATTGAGGTGTGAAATCGTGGAAGCAATACGTGTTTATTTTGCGGCGCAGTTAAGCCCATTCAAAACGCGTCAGGTAATGTGCTTGGTTTGTGGGAAAATTGTCAGACAAAGAGAAAAAACAAACTAGACACACTAAAGTAAATACACATTAACGAGCCTACCATTTATTAGAATATCTGCATTTATACCATAACGGCGGTGTAATAGACGCTATGTCTAACTAGCCCGAGAATATTTAAAAGCCTCATCTGTAAGCTAGGCATATTTGTTTCTCAGTTAAGATTGAGATATGTTTTTTATATAGATATAACTAATTTCTGTGGAACTACAGTAGTGGCACTGCAAGTCGTTCTAAGTCCAGAATCCTTACGACCCCGCCATCAGTAAAAAAGGAAGACAACCATAGCCCTAGCAAAACTCTGCTTAGAAACCGAATTCAAAATAATTATTTACGAACTTACGGATTAAAAAATACCTATGAACAGTCTTATACAGGATCATTATAAAGGTATACACGATTATGCCGCCATTGCTGCTGAACCAAAGCTAGGGGAAAGGTCCAATGTTTTTGAAAAGCTCATACAAATACTGAGGTTTACTAATACCCGCTAAAGTACGAGAGATAAAGTACGTGATAACAATCTCGTCACCTCGACATGCTTGCTGGTACGGTGCAGCTCATTCTTGTCCACTGCTTCATCAATGGAGCTCAGACTCTTCTGTTCAAAGAAGATGCAGGACCAAATCTAAACGGATTGCGAGTTCGGATAGGAAAAGCATTTCTAATCATGAAATCGCTTATACAGTAAATACATTTAATGTTAAAATTAAGTCATATTGGATAGTCATAATAACTAAGTTGCAGTAATGTGTTTGCTTAAATTAAATCTGAATTATAGATATAACCGGTATTACTTATTTTACACTTTATTCAATTTTTAAGAGATATATCGTAAGTAATTTTAATAAAACTAGTGAATAGAAAACTTGTGAAATTTGTCCAAAAATTGTGAAAAAATTAAAAATGTTTCAATTTTCGCAAACGCAATCACCTTAAGACGAATGTCATCTTGTAACACCCTCAACTTTATATTCCTGTTAAGAAGCGAAAAGCCTAAATCAACGGATGGGAGGCTTAGCTTAGTACAAGGTTGTGTAACATTATAATTATGGACTACTGTTAAAATTTATTTAATAACAAAAATTATTTTCTCATGCTGTAAATTAACTGTTCTGGAGTTTTTGTGTACTATATGTTATTTTAGGTTTTAATTTAGCACGGCATACATTCATCTCTTTCATCCAAGGGTGTTTATTACAATACAAAGTGTATAAAAATTAAAAGCTATCTCTTATTTCTTTAATCTTCACAAATGGTAATAAAATCTATTGGGAAGAAATCTTCCTAGAGCTCAAGATATTACTCATTGAGAGGTGTTGCCAGAAATTGTGTATTATTGTTTATATATTTCTTAGAAGGTATCTGCTTGAGGCTATAGTTGTGACGTCATTTAAAACCAGGGCTGTATTTTTTGTATAACATTAAATCGGAGGACTTTAAGGTATAATACGTGGTATCATTGGTAGAATAGACTGGATTAGTGAAATGAATGTCTGCACTTTTAACAAATATTAGTTTTGTATTACAGCTGTAATTGTCATCATACATGCACTTCAAAAATAGACATTAATTGCAATTCGTTACCAAATTAAATTTATGAGTGGCAATATTAATAAAACAAAACAAAGCGGCTTACAATACTATTTTAATGAAAAATAACTGCACTCATTCTTGCAAAATAAAGTAAACATGACCTTTTTGGAGATCGAAATAAGCATTTGTCATGAAATATCTATAATTATTTATTTATTTATTCTGCAGAATGCAATACCTTCTCTCTACTAGATATATGGTACAGAATGTAAAAGTTACAAATTACAGTGTTGTTAATCACCACGGTATATAACTAAACCAAATATAGCATGCAGAGCTGGAAGAAAAATAGTAATGAACGCGTGTCCACCTATATGTCAGCAAATGCGGTAGGTACGAAAAATTATAAACCGTAATCATTTAGGCCCACTCCGTGGCCGAGTAGTTAGACCATTCACCACTTACCAATGTGGGAATTTTTTGGACATAGCGCAGCAGGGGTGCGTATTATTCGAGTTATCCGGTTTTCCCCGGCATCGCATTCCACCGTTCAAAATGTCCTTTAGAATTTTACTATTAAAAGATGCCTGCTTAACAAAATTAGTTTAGTTTCACTTATCACTAATACTATGTACAATTTTTGTTACGATGTATCGGCGTATATTGGAGCACCATTATAGTGTTTTTTTTTTTGTCAGATTTATAGTTCTCGAGCTTGCCACTATATGCGCATGGTGACGAGGGATGAACTCATTCCCATAGATGCCACTATAGGATGCAATCACGACTTTCGGACGGTGAAATTAGCACAGGGACACTTTCTTTCAAGATATATGGTTACTTAACGTGCTTATAAGTATTGCACGGGACCAAACGCTTTACTGCCCTTCCGAAGGAAGCCATGCTAATGACGTTTACGTCCAAAAAATATCCACCACCCTCCGCCGAGTTTGAACTCGCAACTCTATATATAGTAATAAACCGCTCTGCCACGCCCCTTATCTAGTTCTACTATTCCACTTAAGATTTGTCTTACTCCCCTCTTTTCTTTTCCTGTGCCTAAACCTGATTTATGTTCATCGAACAATGTTTGAGTGCGAGACTTTTCACATCAAAAGAATGCGAGAGGGACTCTTTCAGGGGCTGGTGTAGACTGTCGCTGCGAAGCATGCCTTCCAGTCACTCAAGCGAAATGTTTCCGTGCTTCTAGCTATCCGGCACTCACCTAAGCCTATCTTTTTCTTCATATACTAATAGGCGTGTGTCAGACTTAAGATCAAACCAATAAGAGATTAGCCCACCCAAGGCTAGTAAAGATAAAGTGTTTCTGTGTACTTTACATATAGAAAAACATTATAGGTAACCGAAGCATGGACACATTTCCATGCACTCTACTGTAAGAATCCCAAGGGATAATATATTCATCCTATATTTCAGCTTATATTTCAACCCATATTATTAATTTTAAGGTATGACATATCTTTGGCTAAGCAACCTTCTATTATAATTTATTATATACAGTTACAGGACAGAAGAAACATGTTAGCTTACATAAAATTGCTCTTCCTGATGGTGATTATAGCTCTCGTGTACACTGAACATGCATACGCTTGCCGGTAAGTATATCTTATTTTAATCTCTTATTATAAGAGAGCACTACAAAATGTATTAATTTCGCACATATTAATATAAAGTTCTAATTTTAGAATATCATTTTCTGAAATTTCAGTTTCCATTATTAGCAAAGGCTGTTGGGCTTCATTTTATGTGCACTGCCTTATTGGATTTACAGTAGTTTATGGCGGAGCAGAAAATGCTTAAATTAGCTTATAATATCTGTATTGAAGGGTAAGAGAGTTTTAAACAATCATTTTAAAGCAGAGACCTTAAGGCGGTCTGTCAGTAATCCATTGACGGTGAAGAAAACCAATAAATCGATTGCCTTCGTGGTCAAATGATCAGCGAGCTGACTTCTCACCCGCAGGACCCGGGTTCGATTACCGGCTAGTGCGGAGAATTTTTCTTTAACCAGAATTGTTCCCTATCCCCCACAGAGTCTGGAAATGTGGACGTGAGAGTGAATGCGCCTGTGTTTAGTAATACAAAATTTATTAACCTAGCGTTCTAAACTTACAGTAATATGAGTTGTTTCACAAGTCAAAGTTAGACCATTTAAGTTAAAGGGGGCTATACAAATGTAACACGAAACAAAACCACTAAATATGAATTAATCCTTCAGAGCACCACTAAAATCTACACTAACAAAATCTTAAACAACGAGGCTGTGCCTCCTTAAAAACTACTAAAAGATTAGAAATACCGATACTTTAAAAACAATAAATGATAGTTTGCAATTATTGCATTTACTAGAAAGTCTGTTACAAACCCTATTAGGTCCACTAATGTAATTTTTAAAGAGGGTAATGGATTTTTCGGGAGTAAAAATCCTTAGAATGTCTTTCTTGGCTTCATGTCGTAGATTTACGGCACGTAAAATAACCTGAAGACTGATAAAGAGGCTACAAAATTAAGCAGTCTTTCAAACCCCATATTAAATGAGACGTTAAAGATCGTCCATTTAAGGAGAGAAGGAAAGTTAAGGGAGCAAAGTTAATATGTTGAAACTATTAATGTAACTACTTGACGGTCTTCTATTTGAAACCACTGCTCTGAGATTCAGAAAACATATTGGACACAATTATTTGATGTGGACATAAAAAATTAACCAAAGTATATTGTAGCTAACATTGGCTCACAATGTAATATTTAGTTCAATAAACGTAAATTTATATCACTATAGCCAATATTTTATTAATAGCATGGGGTGTTCATTTCATATTTGTGTTTACTTTATGGAAATACCAACCACTCCCCTCACAATCACTCACATCGTGTTTAAATAAGGTTCAAATGTACAACTATAATGATAAGAATCAAGTTTGAAATAATATAAAAGTGTTTTCTCAATACATTATAACAAATATCTTTATTGACTCAGAATGTAGTTACAAATAAGTATTATTTTCACTGCTATAAATGACTCACCCGATGCTAGGTACTTTTCAGCTGCACGCCATCCATGATTTCCACAACACTACGCGCTACCACTACAGTCACGCACGGATCAGTACAACCCACAGTATCTCTCTGCAGTTCTTCCTCGTTTTATAGCAAGAAAATGATGTCACAGGTATTCTGGTAACTTCTCAAAGGTACTAGAAACCGAAGCTTGTAGAAACATCTCCAATATCGGGAAAAATCATGATGTCGTAAGAACAGTCTCGCGTTCCAATGGATCCTGTTTCGGTGCGCCAATGTTTACGCATCCAACTGCGATGACTCACATTGCTGTTCCATCGCTACATACAAGAGCGAACATGATCGCGATCACATACCGGACGGCATTGTCACAATATTGTGTCTACGAGACAAATGCCTGCGGCTATATCTTTACACTCTGAATTGCGGCTGGTGTGAATAGCTTGTTTTCCATCGTTCGTATGTTATTGCTGCAGGTGTGCGTAGATGTAACATGGCGTGAGCAGGCGCTTTTAATCAATGCATCATAGGTAAGAGGTCACACTTGTGTTTAATTTACATGTGCAATAACTGTTCATGAGCATCGAAGCGATGAAGCATAAAATTTTGCTACAGAATTAGAATAAAAGGCACTTATTGCAATGAACAGAAATTTAAATCAAGATATTTTGTTTCAACATTAGCAATACCTAGTTCTACATTATGCATTACTCCAAGTAGACTTTGTATCACTGTATTGCTGCTAAGGTCGACAATAGACATTATGGTGCCAAATTTTCTCAACAGAAATCAGAGTTGAAGCGTAGTTGTTTGAAAATTCAATATTAAATGGCTTGAACAAAGTATGGTTTGACATGGAAAAAGATTTGGACATCTTATGGTTTGCCATGAATACATAGTTTCATGCATACTTTTGAATGGGACTTGCTACAGTCTGTAAAAACAAGTTTTTTGAGCATAATAGAGCGTACTCCGAACTATATAAAATCATATAAAACTAAATTTCGTCCATGGTGGCCTTTATGCGGTCTGGAACAGTCATTCTTACGCCAACATGCTGTTTTCCATTAATTATCATTTAATGATTCAAGGTATCTTCTAACATTTTCGTCATGCTCTACTGAAATGGTCTTATTCCCTATACACTTTAGCATGTATTTCATTCACGTAAGCTATCAATTACACGCTATCATTTAAAACAATTGCGAATTAAATGTTTATAAAATCATTACGAACCCAAGAAATTACAAATACCAAATGTGACTAGAAAATCATACGGAAGTACATAAAAAGCGGCACATAAAGGAAAACAGCTGCTTATGTTGATTATGACTTATATAAACACATTCCCGTCCAACATGATCTTGAGCAAAATTCTAGCCACTGGTTTTTCTGAATAGTTTATGTCCCCTAAAATATGGCTGAACTGCTAAAGGATAGGTAGCGTTACATGATAGGTTGTCCACGTATTTAGTAGGGGAGTACCATTAAAGCAATACTTCAAATAAATTCGGGGCAAGAATATTATATAATATGAACGTAGAAGTAGAGACGAAAGTTAAATACTTTCTGTTTGTTGCTCTTTTAATATACATAAACTTTGTACTTCCATGTTACTCACATGTCGGTTTTCTTAACTTTCATCTTTCTGACAGGTGTCCAGCTCAACACAGGTGCAGAAAATTCTTCACTCCGTTCTTCAGAATGCCGAATTAGGTGCATTGGTTAAGTCTCTCCTTGTGTAACAATTACAGGGAACATTGTCATAAAACCGATATCCAAAACCCTTTCATTTTACATAGAAATATATTGTTAATTTTTGAGTGCCAGAATTTTGACATCAAGCCAACAAGACGGACTCATCCTGGTGTTGAGTGGTATCACGAAAAATGCCTTCCACCCATCCAGATGAACTGTTTCTGTACTCTTCTTCCGTTACTCAACTAGACATGACTTTCTTTCTTAGCATAATCAATATATGGGTGTCGGACTTGAATTCAAACCAATAAGAAACGGACTAACCCATGGCTGATGTGGAACAGGTGCGTGCAATATAGGAACTTCACATGAGAAACCAAGACGGGCGAACGTCTTTCTGCATAGGCAAATATCAAAACCTATGAGTGGAACGCATTTTCTGAAACCCCCGAATACGGTGAAATTCACTCAAGGGGCTTGTTCGCAGTGACATTTTTTCTGACTAAAATGGATATCATTGCTTAATTTACTAACCCTCTAAGCAATGTAATTTTTTCAGCGCTGTAAATCTTTATTTACAAAATGTAACAAAGGTTGGGAATTTGTTGGAATAAAATACGATCATGGATTGGTTTATCCCAGGCCAAGTCAAGGACCCTTCTATTAGCTCATAGTATTATGATAATAAGTAATTATTTTGCAATTTGTTCCTACTTGGAGGTATCGTCTCTAATCTAGTTATTTGCCTTTGGATATGATTTTGAGGAACGAGGACCTTTTAGATAATTGCGTCATGCTTATTTATGTTTATGTGTTACAACGGCCTAATAATTTTCACCGGCTTCGTTTCAGAGCGAATATTTCTCATAAACGTAGTTTCATTATGTTTATGTGTGTTTATGTAAATACCTTCTTATTTGGCCAGTTGTTAAATGTACATCCAATCCATATATGAGGACAACCAATTATTTGCAACTAGATATTTTCCGTACATAGAAACAATAAACTGCGTTAGGCACAACAATATACGTGGCAGTCCGTGAGTTTGTGTACCCATTTCAAGCCATGCAGAGCTGCTACCTGTGGCTGAGATATCGTCTAAGGAGAGAGTCAAGTAAGCAGGGGGAAAGTTGAAGGAACATATCTGGCCTCACTTTTGACAAACAAACATCGGCAGTAGCCACACTCGACAAACATGACACTAGCGCTGAACGCAGATTATGACAACATTAAATAAAGATAAACCCTACAGAAAAGCAGAAAATCTGCACGTTTCCTTGCACTCGGCTGCAAAGATATACCTATTTAGCCAAGTACGCAGGAACTCTTTTTATGCCATAGCACAGCCAACTTGCATTATTATTTTAAACGATCACCAGCATAAGGGTGAGATGATACTTTTTTTCATTTGGCCTTCAGACGTAACCTAGTTGACCATCAGGTATGAGGGAATGACTTATATAGAAACACACAACACTAAATATCCATGCCCATAGCGGGATTTGAACCCACAGCGTCAGCGCCAAACACCCCACCGACCATGGCCACTGAGGCCGGCCAAGATAATTCTATGAAACCTTTACCATGACTTGGGTGATTTTTATAACAGCTGTTGTGCTTAAAGTCACTTGAAAAGGATTATATTCCGTAGTTGTGGAATACATTTTCATCAGAGAATAATTTCTGCAGCTTAATTTCGTCACCATCTGATAATCTGTTTGCTTACCTTTGTTTGCAGTAAATGTTATCAGATGACCACCACCATCCCAACAACTCAACAGAGTCCTTTTGCAGAAGAACCTCAAGGAAAATAAATTATGGAAAAACAAGAGAGTTGTATCAGCACATTGAATTAATAAAGTTCACTTAAAAATACATGTTTATAATTACTCCCTTATCCTAATTGCTCTAACAGGCTTAAGATAAAACTTACAAGTATAATTTACTGTTATAAAGAAATAAAAAGATAGGAATAATATCCAAACATGTAAATTTTAATAATGAGACGCTGTAATGCAGTC
The DNA here is from genome assembly GCA_030762935.1 of Hymenopus coronatus. Taxonomy (NCBI): domain Eukaryota; kingdom Metazoa; phylum Arthropoda; class Insecta; order Mantodea; family Hymenopodidae; genus Hymenopus; species Hymenopus coronatus. The sequence goes on from CM060900.1 coordinate 153,325,383, forward strand.
GTGAGATAGAGAAAACATTATACATTTCTGGTATTTCTCAATGTATGAGAGATTACGGTTGAAAGACACTGTTGCCAAATGCAAAACTTAATAATGCGTTTGACTATGTGTAAAACATAAGCCTTTACGTTCGTTTCCCCCCCCCCCCCCCGTAGCTTGGTCGGGACTCCGGCGCTGTATACCATTTTCCCTCTTTTTATATGTTCCTAATATTAGGTTTATTTTCTGTTTATTACTATTCTGCTGTTTTCTTCTAATACACACACATTTATACATTTTATAAACTTATAAACATCCATGCCTAAGACGGGACTTGAACCCACGGGGACCGCATTCTCGGGAATTAATAACTGTAAATGCCTGTACCCTAAAACCCTATTATCTATTGCTATACGTAAAAGAGATTCCAGACAAATTTTTCTTGTTGTGTCTTCCCATTCTTTATTTCCCTATTTTGTATAGTCGAGGGCACGGAATTGTGCTGAGATACAGTCTTTATTGTCATATGTTATTTATGAACACTAATAGAACTCTGCCACGCCCAGCCCCACCGCTTACCTGGATCCATCATTCCATGTAATGATAGTCTTACTTCCATCTATCCACTAGCTCTTAAGCTTAAAGCAAACTCTGCCCATGCGTTAATGTGTGAGTGCTAGACTTTTGAAAGTAAACCAATACGAGACGGACCCCTCCAAGGGCCAGTGTGAACCGTTGCGAAGTATGCCGCTCAGATGAAATGTTACAATAACTCCTCCCCTTTCGAATCTCACTAAGGACTGTAGCTTGTTTATATGCTACTGAATGTGTGGGATCTGAATTCAGTCCAACAAAATATTGACTCATCCATGGCTGTTGTGGGAACAATGAACACAGTTTCTGTGACAATATTAAATACAGCAAATCATTATACGAAGCAAAACACATGGACAGACTTCTGCGCACTCGACTGTACCTTCCAAGAAAACTTGTTCACATGTTATCCCTCAACTTTTTTAAATATCGATTTTCCATAAACCTTACTTCAGTTTAATTTTCACACTGAGCACTCCCAGTAGGAAAATATTCTGTATTTTTCCCAATGTGCTTAAGTAAAACTAACATTTATGAAGATCGTAGCTCACTTAAACAAGGTTTGAAAGGAATTTCAAAACTGTTCGTTAAAATTAACTTACAAAATTGCATCTGGATTTTTAAAAGAAGGTTTAACTTTTGGGTGGGTGACATACTGAACATAAACAAAAGTAGTCCAAGAAGCAGTGCTTCTAAAAGGACTGTATTCATTTCCTGAAAAACGGACTTTAAAATACGAACAGCAACAACATATCTTCTAAACGTAGTAAAAATTCTGTAATTTGAGAGTAGAAAGCTTGTTAAAATAATTGACAATGATAATGATGATGATGGTAAAAAAAAAGAACAAGAAGTAGAAAGTCAATTAAAATGAGGTTTCAAAGAATACAGTGCATTTCACCAAAGACAGGCTAAGCACCAAGTATAGAGTCACGAAGTAAACAGCAAACACAGCTTTAAAAGAAGAGCTTCAGTTGTACACTTACATTCTGAGTTCGGATTTGGTGGCCTAAAAATGAATAAAGCTTTTAAAAAAGTACACAATAAAAAGCAGCATAAAACTCAATTGCTACTTTTTACTGTGTAACTTTTAAAAGGATGTACTTTAAAAAATTTCAACCTATAAATATAGAAAAGGTAAAGTATAAATTATAGTTTATGAAAAGAATTTAAAAAAAAATACTATGTGTGATATTCACATGACCTTCTCTACCTGTTTGAATTTTGGGCAGTTTCTTTTTTTTTGAGGACGGGCTTTTGTTTAATTCAACTTAATTCACCCCTCATCAATTAACCCAATTCACCCCTTCCCAAACAAATCATTCTTACAAAAGAATATTCTTCTATTTATTTCATACTTATCGAGATAAACATTAGCAGAAATGCTTTTATTACTTACTTTCTTGGACGTAGAAGGGAGCTAATGGAATACACTAGGCTAAAGCGCCAGCTTAACCTTCTAAGAGCCGGACTCTATATGATGAATTTAAATCCGTTTTCTTTGTATGGCTAAGAGTAAACCAAAAGACATTTGTAATTAATGGCAACTTTACTTTTGAAAAAAAAAAAAGGGTAAGTAGTTTAAAATTGAAAAAAGTAACACTGGATATCTCAGAAATTATTGACTCTACAAAAAATGTAAATGACATAAATTGTGTGTCTTAACGAGATTAATACTTTTAGTGAAATAGCTTTTTTGTTTATCTCTTATTGTTTATCAGATTTGCAAAATCATTTAGATTGAAAAGGACTTCAGAGGTTATTTCCATTAAATTCAGGGTATACATTTTATTTGCCATGTAAATATTTTTAATATTCGGTACCGTAATAAAAATCCTTAGAGCCATTTCAGAACATCAGAAATTTCGAAAAATCTCCCATATAAAGAATAATTGGAGTTGGGATGATATTCCTGAAAATCTTCACTTAGCATCCTGGGAAGATGCTAAATTAAATATCAAGTATGGTAGGTATTTAAGTAACTTTTCGATTTTGAGTTATCGTATTCACACAGACACACACGGACTTTTTTCTAAAAATGTGATGTGTTGCATTCGCATAACATTCTCTACAAACTACTGTTACAAAAGGTTATTATTTTACCCACATCGTGCTAATCAATATAAACATTAGCAGAAATTGTTCCATTAGTTGCTTCCTTGTAAGTAGAAGGTAAATGAAGGCACACTCTAGGCTTAAGCGTTAGTCAAATCTTTTAAAACTCATCGTTATGCTAAACAATTGAAATTTGGTTTCGCTTTGGACACCCGGGAGTAAAACAAAAGAGGTATGAAACGAAAGTTAACTTCCCGGTTGTGAAAACTTTAAGTAGTTTAAATATGAAAGCAAAGCAAATAATATCTCAGAGAAGGTTAATTGTACAGAAATAATGTATATGATATATATTCTGTGTTTTAACGAGATCTATATTTTTTGTGTAGAAGGATTTTGTCTAGCTTTTATGGCTTACAAATTGCACAAAAGTCATCCAAAATGAACAGATTTTCAGAAACTATTGCCAGAAAATTCAAGATATACATTTCGTTTGTCAGGAAAATATTTTAACATATGATATCTTAAACAAAATTGTTAGAACCATTTTTGCAAAAATCAACTTTTTCAATAAATGTCCCATGTAAGGGGTAGTGGGGGTAGGACGGTTTTCCTGAAAATCTCCGTGTCCTATTTGAATATACTGGACTTAAAAACCTAGGATTTTTGTTTTTGAGCTATGCTGCTCAGAGGCACATACATGCACACACACACAGGAATTTTTCTAAAAATACTTTTTTTGGATTCAGGGCCTCAAAATATGTATTTACGGCGAAACCTTAGGATGAAATTTTTAGTTGGAATACAATATCTTCTTTACTTACTATGTACAGTTTGGTGTGCAAGAAATGTGCCGATGGCATTTTGGTGTGTTTCTTTATTTAATATGCGGAACGTTTTCACCATTTGAGTTCTACACCAGTCCTAGGTTTACCGCTATCCTACTGGTTGGTATTCAAGACCGACACACAAGCAAAGACAGACGAACAAACGGCGTGGCTAAGGTTAGTAGCGCAAAGAGAAAGAAAAGGAAACAATATTGCCCTACTGGAAGGATTGTCAACACCATCGTGGAAGACACTGACTTCGTAATGAGAATACTGAAGAAGGGGAGCGTAAAGTCCAGGGAAATTGCCTACAATTTCTTAGCGCTGCCGGTTATGAAATATGGAGTAGCATACTGCGACCCATACAGGTTAATCAAACTGATTTGCTGGAAAGAATACAGAGAAGGGCTTTAAAACTCATAAAGAGAGGTAAAATTTTTTGGCTTACGAAAGGCGAAGAGAATAAATGAGTGCCGCTAAAAGTTAGGCGTAAAAGACACAGGTTTTGTTGCATTATTTAAAGCTTATACTGGTTTAAATGCACGGTTTGACGTTAGAAAGAGGACAGAAAACCCGGCATACTATGGAAGAAACGACCATTTGTATCAAATTAAGCGTAGAAGGTACCGAACCGACATAGGAAACTTTTCTTTTGTTAATAGGACCATTGAAGATTGGAATGAATTGCTCTCTGACCTTAAAGAAGTTTAGGAATAATTTAAAGAGAATAAATGTTAGATATAAATTAAAGTAAATATATGAAGCAATTAAGGACTTCAAAAACTGTTCTACAGTATTAATGTTGGGGCTTCATAGTAAATGGTTATAAACATACTGATACTTAATATAGTATTGCTATACTGAATAATAGGTAGTTAGGTTTTTAAAAAAAACTCGTATATAAATATGTTAGTTGTACTACTATTCTTAATTTAACGGTAAGATTATTATTGTAAGTGAATTTTGTACATTTAACTCTGGCACCGGGCTGTACCCAATTGCAGGGAATAAATACATACATCTCTTAGTAGAATAAATGCTAATATATGGAACGTGGGATGAAGGATTAATTACTAGAACATTACCTTACTCTAGTTCTGTGGTTGTCTTTTGTTTTTCCCTTATATTTGTCTATTTAATGAAAGCATGATTTAGGAATGCTTTGGAATGCTCGGTATTTTGATTATATTGAGCGTTAGCTAACAGCAACTTATTTGTAATGAAATAGCATGATACAGTGGTGTTTAAGTCATACACATATAATAATACGGATAAATTAGCTCCTCATCCCCTTCCCCCGAAAATTACGATAAAGTTAGAATGTTTCATTATTCGAAAACGAAGGCAATCTAGTTATTACTCCTTTCCTCAACAACCGTTGATAATGTAATAAAATGAACATTACATACGTTCTGAATTATATGTTTCAATGAGGCTAAATATTTCTGGACCTCTGATTCGCCTCCGCCATTGCTAAGAAGGGCAAGAGAATGTTACGCCTTGCTATAGCTGACAGGGGGCGTGGCAGAGAAATGGTGACATTTACCTACCAACCTAAACAGATGTTCTTCATATCGGTAGGTTTCCGTGCACCGGACTGTGTATAGCATGTGTAGAGATTTCTTTAGATACAAAGGACCCTACCAAGATGAATAAAATCTTGGTATCGAATTTTTGGGTTGAATGTAACAATATGCTGAATAAATTGCAAAATAAAGAAGGATGGAAATGACTGAGTTGAAGAAGAAGGCACAGGATAGAACAACACAGAAAATGGATACAAGACCCGACGCTGAAAGGCAGAAAGAAAAGATGAAGAAGAAGAAATAGCTTATTTTTAATTGCAGTTGGGAGCACTTAAAACCAATTGTTAAAACATATTTGAATACCAATAACGCATCAGTCTAAAATTAATTATCCAAACATGTTTAATTTTCAACAAATTCAGCAAACGCTTAAATGCTATCTCAAACATACATCCTACATGGACAGTCATTTGTTTGCCATTAAATCCATATTCAGGCATTTTTTCAGTTGATGTTTTTTTGACTCATTTTCACCCATACGTATAGTGTAATTGAATTTAATTTGGACATTCGTTTAATAACAATTTTTGCATAGTTTTGTGCATTGCAGATGTTTTGGACTACGAAAGAAATAAACCGTTGAAATCAAAGAAGAGAAGCATGGAATCGGATTCATGACGGATGGTCCGCTATTCAAATTCAGTCAGGGTCGCCTTCTCTGTCTGAAGATTTACCAAGGTTTCCTCAGTCTTCATATCTAGCAAATGCCGGGAAGATACCCTAAACTTTAGGCCTGGAACAGTTCATTCAAGAGACTTCCTTTCCAAATGAGGATTTGGTTTCATGTGTCGTCATCAGTAGAAAGTGCAGACAGGGTAACGTTTGAGGGATTGCAAGCTAGCGGCGCTGCGAAGATTGTTGTCACTACTAGCTCACGCCTCCGTTTTGTCTTCTTTATTTACGGTGACACATCTCTGAAATTTGAGCAAACATGTTTGAAAAATTAAAAGTATATTTTTCATTATATAATAATATGAATTCTAAACTTTAAGAATATATCTCGTTTTTACCACTTGGTCCACCATAACTACCAATTAACTGAAACTATAACTGGGCAGGCGCATGCTTATTATAATTATTTCACATCTGTGAAATTTGACTAAAAGTTGGGAAAACTTAGAAAAATACTTTTTCATAATAAAACAACACTTTGATAAAATATATCGTTTTTCTCAATTGTAATTATAAATTGTCTAAATCTATAAATGCGTGGGCACATGCTTATTAATAGACACTCCTTACTTCAAACCTGATTTTCTCGCTAACCTTTTTACAACGGTTTTCCTTACTCAACATATTCCACGCGATGCAATGTTTCGTTAAGTTGTTTAAATATTTTATACTGCTTTTCAAAAACACACTAAAGAAAGCGCTCATATTAATTTTGGAAATAATGCTCCAATTTATTAAATATAAAGCATTTTGAAAAATCAAGGGTTATATAGATCATGGTAAGTAAGAACGTTTCTACGTTAATTAGGGTTAATACAAAAATGTAATGTAACAGATCTCCTTGTAAAGTAATTTTCTATCAAATTGATTTTTATGAGAATATTTTTAAAGATGCATACGTTCATTTTATCAAAACAATAAATTTAAACAAAAAAGTCATGATCTATACAACCATGGAAGCTAGAATTTTGATACATAGCAAAAATATCACCGTTTTCTATATAGCAACTCTTATATATATTTTAGTTCAATAAGATATCTTACTACGATATCTAAAATATCGTCTCCTTAGCGCGACAGACCTTCGATCCCCAGTACGTGCGTGGGGATTTTTCCCCCGCTGGGACACCTAACCTGGAGTGCACTCAGCCTCCTAAGGTCCCTGGGAGGCCAATTGTGGAGCTACTTGATGGAGAATTAGCGGCTCCAGATCATGGGGACCGCATCAACCGGCCAGGAGAGGCTCGAGGAGCTGACCACGTCTCACCCTCCAATACTGCACCCCATCCATGACTTCTGTAGTGGACCAAGAAGGTGGATGCAGCTGTTGAGCCATGGAGCTATTATAAGATATCTTACTTACTGTGAATTTTGCAAATTTTACAGATGCATCACCTTAATAGGAACCCCCAACGTTAAAGATTTTTTCCTCTCAAAATTTTCCACTTTAAAAATGCTCCGTATGATGCAATTATATATTGATTTGTTTAAAAAATTTTAAACTATCTCTTAAAAATGCAATAGAGAAATTTATGATATACAATTTTGAAATAATGCTCAAGCTTTGAGAAATAAATGACTAAATTTAGAAACGAAAAAGTCCTGAAGAGTATGAAAAGTTTTTCTACAATCATAAGGTCAAATATAAAAAATATGATATAATAGACAAATAATTGTAAACTTGGTTTATTTGTTTTTTCACACAAGCCGTATGCAGGACAGGAGTTGGATATGTAGAGTCAGACTGAAAAATTCAATGTCATAGCCGGGATTTGAACCACGGATCTCTCCATATCTAGCCGGTTGTTCTACTACTGAGCTACCATGTCAACATGCCAGCATAGCATTGACTTTCTCAACTGACTTTCATGTTTCTCAGTAAACCACAAGGTGATCTCAAAGTATTTTGAGATGACAACCCCAATGGCGACTTTCAATGTTGCATGTACTTTAGACGCAGGATTCATAGTATAGCCAAGAATTATGGTCAATTGGTATTGGATTAATTGTTTTTTCACACAAGCCGTGTGTAGGACAGGAGTTGGATAGTTAGAGTCAGACTCAAATAATTTAAGATTACCTTGTGGTTCACTGGAAAAGGTGTGAGTCAGTTGAGAAATTCAATGCTATATCGGCATTTTGCCATGGTAGCTCAGTGGAAGAGCAAACGGCTAGAGACCGGGAGATCCCTGGTTCAAATCCCGGCTATGGCATTGAATTTTTCAATCTGACTCTACTTGTCCAATTGTAAACTCGTTTTTTGTAAAACTTGAATCATTAATGTGAATAATTTTAAGAATGCATCACATAACGCAGGTTTATTAGAACAATGTCCTTATATAATACAAATTATTATTTGAATATCCATGAAAGCTAGAATTTTGATAAATGGCAGAAGTATCATTAACATTGTGTATAATAATTGTTATCAATTTCAATAAAAAAGCTTCTGTCTTTATGCAACCCAAGTACGCTTCCTAATCTGCAGAAGAAACTGGCAAAATATGAAATTGTATTCTAAACCATGTTTATGAGAGCAAGTATGTTTAAGGTTATGTGGCAAAATATTTCACATTTAATAGTATTATGGCAAAATATTCAAATTCTATGAAAATCAGTAATTTCTTCATGTTTCGAATCATTTATAATTTTTCGCATTTAAAGTAACTTCCGTTAGCACTGAACCGGGCTTTAATCTTTTACTTAGGAAGTTTTCTGTGAAACATACCTAGAAAATCAAAGCCACCGTTTACAAGTCAGATACAGTTACAAATCTGTAGTATTCCAGTATATGACCTCATGCGAGAAATTGAACGCCCTATAATCCTGCAGAGTTTTTATTTCTCGAACCTACGCTTTTAGTGGCATATTGCAATTAATAAACAACAAGATCAAAGCAACCAGTAACTCCTATTACAATTTTGAAAAAAAATTAAGGGTTTTCAATGATTAACTCTATAAACTTTTTTCATTCAATATAGATATCTATTATTAAGTATGGACAAAAATCCATAAGACCTATTTTTTTGAACTAATGCTTGCTCCAAACCCATATAGTGTAAGATTTGGGGGAAGGGAGGAAGCTTTATCATACATTTCGGGAAATATTGCATCTTTTTCTTCTTATTTTCATGTTTGGCAAAATTTCTTCATGTTTTATCTTCTCTAATCACGAGTAGTCACCACCTGAGTAAGACCTGGACAGAAGCATTAGAGGAGAAAACACTTTTGTTATCACTGTATTTGTGCTAGTTTTTTAAGTTCGGTTTATGAAGAAAAACCTCAGCCTCCTCGATTTTGAGGTTCTCAACTAGACAAAGACTACAAAACAAATTGGAGCTATAATAGAACAATAAAAATTAATGTAACAAAATGCGGTAATAAATTAAAAATGCTAGTAAACAAATAGCGGTAAAAAAGGGAATAAAGGGGGGAAATCTTTAGCTATACAAATCGCCAATAGGGAGCACAGACGAGGTAAGTTTTGAACTATCAAGCTGGGGTATTGGTGACGTCAGAGACATTTGGTGGGGTCTGTAAACTCATTTTCCACTCACTATTGGTGAGTCTACACTTCCCGCCTCCCTGTTTTGTCTTTCCTGCTCAAAATTCGGTACGCACGTACTCCTTGCGTCTACAGGTAAGTGTACAGTGAATTTAAATCTTTACGCACCACAAATGTGCTTCCTAGCCGTCACTCTTAGAAGAAATTGGGTTTGTGATCGATCACCACAAGAAAACAGACCTAATTTCTGCGTTTAATTGAACTCTTCTTGATCATGAATTCTGTAAAGTCACACAATATAAGAAACTCCGACGAAGGAGACTGAGCATTTTGAGAAATATTGCATTTCAGTCGGAAAAACACAGGATTTGCAATTGCTTATTTCAAAATGAAAGTTTCTATTTATTTATGTGCTAGTGAGAATAGGTTTTGTATGGTACTTCTTCTTATGCCGTCACTCGTGTCAAATATGGGTTACTATGACTTCCTTCCGTCGCTTTAAGTTATGAGTAGGTTTAACTGTGTTTTGGGTTGATTGCTTGAACGAATTTTGGTTCTCATTTGTAGCCTTGATGCTGGGCAATCCTGTCAAATTAGTTTTATTAATGCTTCCAGTGTTGGAGTTAACCCCAAGTGTCCAGGACTTTATCAAGTTGAGACAGAATTCTGCAAAGCGAAGCAAACATACCTCATGTTCTCGTCCATTACTCTTTCTCTATGGCTTCAAACTGTAATGGTGGCCTTCCCCTAGCGGCTCCCCAACTGCCGACAATGTTCCAATTTCCGGTCTCTTGTTCATAACGCTACCCCCATCCAACAAACTCATTAGTTTCAACACAAACTCATTTCTCATAGACGCAAACCAGTAATGCGCTGGCTAGAACAGAAGAGTGATGATTCGGAACGTGAAAGGGGTCAGAAGCATTGCAGAAACGGAACCCGGTCTATCTAAGTAATTTCCTTTTGCTGATCCAAGTCCACACTCCGCATTCATTTCTGGGGATGTGTTAATTTAATGATCAGTACAATGCGGAAGCATGCGAAAATAAGTAAGTATGAAGAGCTATTATCGATGCGCTTCTGAAGAACTAAGACTATTTATTAAAACAGTTAAATGATCCAATAACTTATAAACTATTAATGTACAGTGCGGTCCAAACCTTATGAGTGTCGGTGTCAAACTTCACTCCTCCACGGCAGAATATTCCACGTTTGTAGTAAATTTCATCGCCGCTTTATAAACACAACAGAACCTATAACTGGAAAAGATGAACAGCAGTATTCCACGAAAGTTTAACTCACAATTGAGTAACTACCATCCATAACCCTAAGTTAGTCTAGAACTAAGCAACAAATCTTGTACCCTCAGAAACATTAAAATTACGCCTGCCAATACTTATCGTAAGACGGGGTCTTTTTGTTGACTCCACCCATGTCTTTCACTTGTTTGCTATGATCTTAAAAGCGTATTGGACAGGCCACATTACCGAAGGAAGGGGAATTGACAAGAAATGTAACTTGCGATAAATGCAGTTCTAAGTTGTGAACTGGTGATCCCTAAACTCCACCAGTAAGCCACCTCTCTCACCGGGTTATACAAACTTCGGTTATTCTTTTCACTGTGCTAAATAATGATGTTCTAATGCACACGCGATAAATTAAACTAATACACTAATTGTACAAGTCAACCTATTTTGAAGAAGCGACAAGCGGGGTTGAGGGATGAAGGAGTGGATTGCCCAAACGATTTTGCCTTTTCTTGCCCGCGTGGCATGTTGTATCAGAATGACACCAATGAAAATCGTCGTAAGACACGAGTCCCTGTGAAACGTTCACGTTTTCAGCACAAGGCTCTGCACAATAGTTCACTGGTCCTCAACCATTTTTGTCATCCCTATAGATTCTGTTCAAAAAACCATTGTAAGTGGACTAAATATTATCATAAAAAATAATGGGTGCATACAGAAGGATGCAAAAACATTAGGAGAATGACAAGTACAGCATCTTTCTTATTAATTGAAGACGTATTTGAATTCAACAGATCCCGAATAAACCTGATAACTGGATTTTTGACGAGATATTTAAAATTAAGCAAACATCTACAAATAATGGGAATCTTCAAAGAAGAACCAGTATTCAAGTTGTGCAGTGTAAAGGAAGAAACAGTCTCTCATATAGTGTTCAAACATGAAACTTTGGGTAGGAAAAGGAATGATTTACTGGGCTTAATAAACCCACAAGATGATCTTTCCAAAACAAAATTAGTTACTAACCTATTATTTCTCATTAGAGATGCAGGGCTACTTATCTAAAACTATAAACAAAGAGATAATACAATAAGCCCATAGGTTTCAATGTTAAGTAAAAATAGCCCGATTCCTTTATTATGAAAATTCAAGTACAATTTGATCCTTGCTGTTATATGTCAAAATGTAATTTTTGCAACCTGGAGAAAGCTACATTTGATGTTCTTCTGCTCCTTCCTTGCAGCTTTAGTGTTTATTGTGACATATTTCTCTCTCAGGGTGTACGTGGATGTGGTGAGAATAGATAGCCCTACTTAAAATTTATGAGAATATTTGATACAGACTAGAAGCAAATTTATTGGAATGTGTTCCCAATTGTCTTAAGATGGAAAAATCATTAAAGTATTTCTGAATATAAGCACGACAGACTATAATTGCGTCGTATTAGATCTACGAACTTCCAGAGCATTAAGAATCTTCGCTGTGCGCAACATTTCATTTCGTCTTAAAGTTAACATCAATGCTAAACTGGTCCTCAGCCTAGTGCTGCGCTACGATCACTGTAGTGGGAGTAACTTGAAGCGCGAGAAGCGCAAGAGAGTTACGAAACTAAAGAAGTACCATAGTGTATGTAACTAAATGTTAACAATCTACTATCTTTTATTGATCTAAGACCCGTCCACTATTGAGTACCCCACCATAGTTCTAATTCTTTACGCTCTACATCGTACACTTGATATTAGCATTAATCTACTAATATTTTATACTTCACATTAGCCTCATAGACACGCTATTCTTTCCCTTTGCTAAATTCTCGAAAATAGCCTTCGTGCCTCTTCAACAACTCCTAAGGCTTGTGAACACACTAGTTTGATGAGTTGTACTCTGAGTCAAGTAGGTTTCCTTGTTTCTTGAGAATCCTGGAACTTAATTGCCTTCCCAAATATGACTTCAAACTAATCGCTTCTTTCCAACGTAACTTGACTTTCATAGTGACCCCTTACCGAGAAACACATTTTCTAATTCGTTCTTAATCATTACGTCTTACTAATGACTTATTTAAAAGAAAATTATAGCTTGTATATTTTTACACCCATTGATTTTAATTCCAGGGCTGGAACTATAATAGTGGCAACTATTTATTTACAACTGATACAAAAGAGATACATGTCACTAACTTAACTGTACTTCAAAGTGGGCACCAGCTTTGTGAACAACTCGTTGTCAGGGATGCAGAAGTTATAGAGTACCCTTAGCAGCGCCTGTTGTGTTGACAGTTCGAATGGAGCGGTCTACTGCCTGACGAATCTCTGGAACAGTTCTGAAGCGAATGCCATGAAGTGGTTCCTTCATCTTCGGATTCAAGGCAAAAGTAAAAAGGACTTAGAAGGGGAGTATGGTGGATGGTGCAGCACTTCCCAACTCCATCGATCGAATACAACAGCCACAGTTTGTGCTGAATGTGGCCGAGCATTGTCGTGCAAAATTATGGATGCGCTCTGCAGGAAATGTCGCTGAAGATCAGAAAGTTCGAAGATCGATATATTTAAAGTTCATGAGACCAACAGCAATGTGAAGCCATGGTGCTTCTCATGTAAGACTATGATGGTGTTATGCTAACGCATTCATTTCCACCTCAGCAGACCGTTAATGCGCAGTATTATTGCTTATTTTTAGAACAGAATCTGCGATAAGTTTTGAAAAAGAAGCAGCACTGACTTAAGCCCTTGTGACTTTGACAGAGAAGGCGACCAATAACCCATCGATCAAGCAGCCTTCAATGTCCAGAAATTACACTTTCCTTTGAGAAAACATCCGTGCCATTTGTACCTCACCACCTACGCCACGAAACATGGAATTAAACTTGAACGATGAGAAGAAAACGGAATGTGGGAATCATGGAAAGAAAGTCTTGAAAGATGACCCATATTTCCCTAGTGACTCCGGAGAAAAACATGAGTCACAGTGAACGCTTGGTGCCGAATGCGAATCACACACGTTACCGCGACGCCAACTAGTTTGGTATAATTATCACTGGAAAATATCTGCCGATTTCAAATCTATTAACAGATTGTGTTCTATTTGTCATAATGTTTTAACACATACATTTCAATTCAATGAAATTATATATTTATTTAGAGCCGAAAAAAGTACAATACCTAGAATGTACATTTCTGTAATTTTCTGTGGTATCTAGCTTCAGGATCATCCCTTTAAAGAGTCCAACAGTAGTCAACTTACATATTTTTTACCTTAGTAACGGGTTTCCATCGTGGATATTTTATGATACAAATGTTCACCATCTTACACTGCCAAGTTGGAGGGGAGTAAGTCAAAGGTGAGTACAAGAAATTGTGTTAGATTTCCTATAATTCCCAATAAACTGACTAACAAGTTCTTCATAGCTATTGACATGGTTTCCCAGGAAGTATTTTACAGCGCCTTATAAGAAATTCCATGGAGCTGCCTCAACTTCGTTCAAACGTTTTTCGAATGCAGGACCATTGGACAGTTCCCTTATTTGTCTACCAATAAATATGCCCTCTTTGATCTTGTTGTCACTGATCTTTGGGAATTTCGTTTTGAGGAATTCAAACCTTTGCATTAGTGTTCCTTGTTACTTTTAGTTATAATGTATCTTATTCCGATTCTGTATAGCATAATTAATGCTGGACGAATCTATATAAATTAAAAAAAAAAACAACCCTGCCGGTACGATCCATCGCTTTGACAAAATGTCTTGATGAACCCCAGCTTGACGTGCAGTGGTGAAGATAAATATTCTCTGACTTCACAGGTGGTTGATTCATTGTTGGGTTGAGTTTCTTTTTGTAGACACTGTTTCTGAAGGTAGCATTTTAGTCTGTGTCCATGCTGTCACATACACAAAGGGAGCAACAGAACTTTGTATATCCTAGTTGTAACCCAAGGAGCAGGGCTACCACCTTCAGATCACCATATACCATTCATAGATATCATATTTTATATTATTCTGCACGAGCTTCATGTTGTCATATCATTCCTTCATATATGGAGCGTATGCAAGAGGGAAGGAAGGATATTGGTTGACATTTTGCAGAAGGACTAATTTGAAATTAATTTTAGAGGAATCATTGAAAAGTCGCCATTCGTTGGGATTGTACGACTTCTCCATGACTTAAAAGAAACTGTCCACATACAGTACAAGTTATCTTGCTGGGAGAAGAGATGCTCAAACTATGTCTTTATGAAAAAACATACATTTGCATTTTTATCCGACATTCCATTCTTTCAACCTTGAAACCACAATCTCAGTTTGTTTTTTTGATAAGTCAGCATCACGAACCAGATCGTTTAATTCAGATGTTTAACTGTTTAAGGTTCAGTTAAAATGACCGTGTCGAAAAAGAATGGATCCTGTCTTTCACTACTAGAATGTAGTGCAGCTTAGGAAAATGTATCATTCTTGGTCTGGTCAATATCTGTGCTCCATATCTCTGGTTTTGAGGAGTGGGAAGGCCTGAACTGTGAGGCTCAGGCCTTATAGCTAAAGCAAGATCAGGCAGGATGCTGGACATTGTACCTATTTTTCACTATTACTCCAGAGAGGTGTGAAATGCAAGAGTAGCAGTCTGTTGAGTGGTTCTGTGGTTCTCTACAAACCATGGGAACTCCAAATCACATTCGACGAGATCCAGTTTTCAGGCACCCACTTAACAGCATCACACATGAAGCACAATGGGGTCCAAGATTTGCCTTCATCGCCTATTTAACAGTTAAAATAAGGTGTATATGATTTTCTTAACAGTGGGGTTATGTTTCTTGTTTGAGATTTAAGAGATACCTCTCTACAGATGTAACCAAAGCTAACACTCGTACGGGTCATTGTTAGTACTCAAAACACACTATATACGATCAGAAAACAATAACAATTTGGGAAGTTCTCAATCACACTTGCTAACAAAGTCCATTGCATGTCAAACATAAATGATTTTTGATTTCACGATATACGATGCTGATCAAGTATTCTTCTAAAAGGAAGATATTATTTCAGTAGAGTGTTGCTTGCAAATAAAAGAAAAACATGTTAGTAAGCCATAATAATTAATAATTTAGCTTAAAATAACCTAAGCAAATGTTAATAAACAATAATATGTAATTTAGCTTAAAACAAACCACATACTGTTAGTTATTGGAGCCCAATAGAGTGATTCTAACTTAATATTCAGAATTAGCAGACCAAACACGTTTCAAAAATTTGGAGCCTGATAGAGCAATTCTAAATTCATATTCAGCTGACCAAAATACACAAGAATTAGTCAACATCTTTTATTTAACAAAATCACTGTTTCCCAGTGCTATAGGTGCATAAAGTATACAATTTAACATCACAAAAGACAACTCTAAATTAAAAATAAATATAATTCTAACCATTGGTTGTTTAAAAAAAATGTTCACCTTTTATACCAACTACTTTTTATTATATATAATATGAACGAAACTTGTGCACACACGATTTTGCGTTTAGTGGTTTACAAATAGCACTGTCCCAATGTTAATAACGAACATTTTATACATATCCTCTGTCTGCGAGGTCAAACACTGTTGGGGCGAAAGAGGTACATAGGAACCCTAAAATATATGTTGTGTTCCACTCAAGTGACATTTTCCTGTTCCATAAAAAAAACTTTCCTTTCTAAGTGCTAAGTGCTGCAAGTGAAATTCGGTTCTCTTTACTTGCTGGAAAACAACTGAGAGACGAAAAGAGGCATGTGTCTCTTTTGAGAAAAGTTTTAAGTACTTTATAACTGAAACCTATAACTCGGAATATCTTCAAAACGGTCAACTGTACAAAAATATTGTATGACACAAACTGTGTGTTTTAATCAGCTCTACATTCTTGTGAGTAAGCTTTTGTCTATATCTTACGGTTTAGCAGTTGTACAAAAGTAATACAAAAATTATCCAGAATGAAGAGGTCTTCAGAAACTACTCTCAGAACATTAAGGATGCGCATTAACTTTGTGATGTAAATATCTTAAATATTTGACATTTTAATCAAAATCGTTATGGTCATTTTTGAAAATATCAAAATATTCTAAAAATGTAAAGGGTAATTGGGGATGGCGTATTTTTTTAAGACCTTCTGTCGCATCCTTGAAAAATACTAAACTTAAATAACAGGTTTGGTATTTAACGGCCTTTTTGTTTTGAGCTATGCTGTCCAGAGACACACAGACACATACACACACATAGAAACTTTTTCTAAAAATGCTGTTTTCGGACTCAAAAGACCTCAAAAATATATTTTCGGTGAAATCTCGACCGCGGATTTTTAGGTGGAATACAATACCTACCTTAGCTAATATGCACATTTTATGTACAGGCGTGCTAGAGAAAATAAGAAAAGAGCAACAATGGAATTTTGATTAGCATTGCTACAGTGACCATGACACTCCGCCTAGGGTAATGTGTCACCTCCTTTTATACCAACCTCAGTAGTAGTAGTAGTAGTAGTAGCAGCAGCAGCAGCAGCAGCAGCAGCAGCAGCAGCAGCAGCAGCAGCAGTAGCAGTAGTAGTAGTAGTAGTAGTAGTAGCAGTAGTAGTAGTAGTAGCAGTAGTAGTAGTAGTAGCAGTAGTAGTAGTAGTAGCAGCAGCAGCAGCAGCAGCAGCAGTAGCAGTAGTAGCAGTAGTAGTAGTAGTAGTAGTAGTAGCAGCAGCAGCAGCAGCAGCAGCAGTAGCAGTAGTAGCAGTAGTAGTAGTAGTAGTAGTAGTAGTAGTAGTAGTAGTAGCAGTAGTAGTAGTAGTAGTTAGTAGTAGTAGTAGTAGTAGCAGTAGTAGTAGTAGCAGTAGTAGTAGTAGTAGTATTAGTAGTAGCAGCAGCAGCAGCAGCAGTAGCAGTAGCAGTAGTAGTAGTAGTAGTAGTAGTAGTAGTAGTAGTAGTAGTAGCAGCAGCAGCAGCAGCAGCACCAGCAGTAGCAGTAGTAGTAGTAGTAGTAGTAGTAGTAGTAGTAGTAGTAGTAGTAGTAGCAGCAGCAGCAGCAGCAGTAGCAGCAGTAGTAGTAGTAGTAGTAGTAGTAGCAGCAGCAGCAGCAGTAGCAGTAGCAGTAGTAGTAGTAGTAGTAGTAGTAGTAGTAGTAGCAGCAGTAGCAGCAGCAGCAGCAGCAGCAGCAGTAGCAGTAGCAGTAGCAGTAGTAGTAGTAGTAGTAGTAGTAGTAGTAGTAGCAGCAGCAGCAGCAGCAGTAGCAGTAGTAGTAGTAGTAGTAGTAGTAGCAGTAGTAGTAGTAGTTAGTAGTAGTAGTAGTAGCAGTAGTAGTAGTAGCAGTAGTAGTAGTAGTAGCAGCAGCAGCAGCAGCAGTAGCAGTAGCAGTAGTAGTAGTAGTAGCAGTAGTAGTAGTAGTAGTAGTAGTAGTAGTAGTAGTAGCAGTAGTAGTAGTAGTAGTAGCAGTAGTAGTAGTAGTAGTAGTAGTAGTAGTAGTAGTAGTGGTAGTAGTAGTAGCAGTAGTATTGCGTCATAGCGTTAAGTCCAGTAACACTTGCACGGTATTTCCTTTCGTCCTGGCTTTGATAGTTAGAAATTCCTTATTATTAAAATATGTTGCGTTGTTTATTCAGCTGTGACCGGAAATATTATAACACAAAATATATACAGACATTGTTCATATAGAGCTTGTTTTATAGATACTATACTATCCCATAGAAAATGTCTTAGGACTTTCACGCCCCTCACATACGTCACTATTGCGACAAGCGTTATGATGCTTAAATCTCAACACTAAAACTTAAGTATAGGCCTAAACACATAAAATAATTTATCCTTAAACATCAATTAAAGCTCTTAGCGTTAGTGTGTCTCACAGTGGAAACCTTTTCATTTCCCAACACATGGAGGCATTATTTTTTTTTAAATAAAAAGAAAAAAAAAGAAAATTCCGGAGTATTGTCATGACTCCGGCGCTGTATTCCTTTTTCCTGTTTTTTCCCCAGTCTCCCTTCATTTTATTTGTTGACCTATTTGACATAGCGTTTGCTTTTTGCTTCCAAATACACATGCATACACACAAACGCCCATGCCCAAGGCGGGTCTCGAACCCTCGATCCCGTGTTTCTCAATAGTTTAATCTTATCCTGTTTTTTTTTAGGATGATAACAAGGGGCTTCAATGTAACATTGAAGATGGCGGCATCATTAGGAAATAACAAATTACCTTAAAAAAGATAAAAATAAATCTATATTAGTAGAGTCTTTAAAAAGGAGACCTTACTCTTTCTTAAATAACCAAAGGTAGAGAGAGTAGTAAATGTGAGAAAAAAAGTATCTCCTTGTAAAAATGCAGGTGTTATGTGGATGATTCGCTAGGAATATGTGTGCAGTAAAAAGGACATTGTGCAGGCTAACACAAGTGTTTTACGACTGCTGGAGGTGCACAGATGGCTTCATTCCTTCAGGTTGTTTCTAACGAAAGGGCGTTTACTTTCTGCTGCACAGCTGCTTCTCTTATTTCATCACGAAGCTTTGTATCTGAGAATTTTAAAACCTCCATTTAAGGATAGACAAAGCTGTGAAAATGGGCAAATATGAAATTGTTCTTGATTTGTGCAGCCTCATTAACTGCAATTCCTTCTTTAATGTGATTATGTTGTCATTGTAGGCACAGTATTTAAACTTTAAGCGCATTTTTAAAAAATGTGTGTTTATCTGCCACTTTCTGCTTAATGCTACAAAAAGGTCCTAATACTTTTCTATAAACTTCGGTGTAGGGAGAAAAACTTTATCTTGTCTTTAGGGAAAGCTTTGACCTAAAAATTGGTACTACGTTAAATATGATTGCTTATTTGTGCTGAAACTATAGCTTTCTTTCTTTGCAAATATATGCAAAGTTTGTGTGTGCTCTCCAAGTTTTGTTTTAACAGCTTTATCTGCGGCTGACAATTTCTTTAAAATACCCGTTTCCTCAGAAACTATTAAATATAGCCAAACTAAGTTTTAGTATGAAAAAATAACTTCTAAATTCCATCGTGGATTTACTTAGGCGTAAACGACATGGTTGATTTATTTCTTGGAAAATAATTTTAAAACAAAAGATTGTGTGGATTAAAATGTAATCCTATTTTCCTTAATAAAACAATTACTGGATAATAGGTTGCTGACTTTAGAGGGTACCTCATGTGAAAATTTCAATTTGATATCTTGAATATCTATGCGTTAATAAAGGATACATTTATTAGATTTAACAGGTAATCTCCCTTCAAGAACACATATTAGAAAGGATTAACTGATGTGGTTTGGTTTGCCGAAATTATTGCGTGTGGAAAGTAATACCTAAGGAATGCCTGGCATAAAATGCATAATAATTATTAGTTGTCAATTGTTTCCTGAACACTACCTGTGAGTTGGAAAGGTATAATGAGACTGAAAAATGCAATGCTTTAGACAGGGCTTGAACAATGGATCTTCTGATTGACCTAAGAGTTGGTTAAACTCTAAAACTCGGGACTTAAGGCACTTAGGACATTGTAAGCCGCCATTGGGGTATGTCGTCTCAAAATAGTTTAAGATCTCCTTGTGGTTTGCTTGGGAAAAACGTGAGTCAGTCGGGGAATTTAGTGTTGTAGCAGCTGAGAGGCCAGAGCAACTGCACCAGAAGTTCCTTAGTTCAAATCCCGGCTATGATTGAATTTTTCAGTCTGACCTTACCTTTCAAATTACTAGTAGAAAACATGCGAGGGACATCAACATTGCTTATGCTTCCTCAAGCAGGGAGGGCTCTAAGGTGTGTATGCAGCAGTGCTGCCCCCCAGGGCGCGGTCTTTAGGGTCGGCAAAATTTTAAAACAGTAAAAACATATTTAAAAATACGAGGACGAAATTATACATTATATTTTAATTCTTTCTCCTTTCCGGAAATTACTTTTTATGTAACTGATGACAAAGTAAACTCCAGGGTTGTTTACCTTAGATTAATTAATTACTTTCTTTGTTAGCGACGCTATGAATTGAGAGCTTCATATCAGAATTCCCGGTGTCCTGGAATTTCGTTCTCCACTTCTTTTATATGCCAGTAAATCTATTGACATTGGGCTGTCACTTTTAAGCACATTTAAAAGCTTTCGGACTGGAACGGGTTTGAACGCGCGACCTTGGAATCAGAAAGCCAACGCCTAACAAGTTGTGCCAGCCAGACCGGGTCATCTTGGATGTGACCCATCATCCAAATTTCCCTTGAGCTGCAAATGCTCAATAAGCCTCACTTTTATATCCAGGAGGGTATCCCTTTCTACTGGGGAGTGGTAGCCGTAATAGATATCTCCTTAGGTCGCAGTGCGCGACGTGTCCCGCTTCTTCTTTGCTTTTTATAGTGTTTAACGCCCGCTTTTACTACTATGGCACCGCAAGCGATGACACTGATGATACATGGAATGAAGATGAAGCACCAGTGCAATGCGATGGCGGGGGAAACCGGAGAATCCACAGACATCTCGCCCCTGCGCCGCTTTGTCGACCACAAATCCCAGATGCGGTCGCCTTGGTGAGAGGCGAGTGGTCTAACTACTCGGCCACAGCGATGCCGTGTCCTGCTTAGATATACCCATACACTATAATAAACATCGTTATTAGCCAGTGAAATCGACAGTCATTTTCTGTATCTTTTAATTATGTTAATCTCCTGATCAAGGGAAAACCCAAAATATATATAAAAAAAAATAAAAAAAAAAATTATGTGGCTGTTTGTAACTTCCGCTCATAAAAATTCCATCTTTTACCACACAATATGTATATCTCTTTTGAATCTATAATTTATTTACCTCAGAAGCAAATAACATACAGGAAGCTAGGGGTATAAATTTTGATAAATGATACCTTAATGTGAGTTTTTTTTTCTCCTCGTGAAACAGTTTTCCCACAAATCAATCACATTTTACTATTTAGTGTATTTTTGATTGTCCCAACTGCGCAGCAAAATGAACAACTATTCATTTTTCTTTCACATTCTCCCAGCTAAATGCGTGATCTGCAGTCCTAGGTAGTGCGGGTGTCATTGGGCTTGTAAAAAGCATGAAAACTCACTTCCGATACAACATTTGTTATAGCGAGGTACGCCAATTCAAGCTTGCGCCATCCGACTCGCGGTTTCAGGGAAAATAAAGAAGTGTGCTTTGGGGGTCCCACGCCTAATTATAGACAATAACCAACTTGAAAGCATGCAAATCTTAATAAGTAAATTATAAGTCCACAAATTAAGCAAACATTGACACAATGTTGATCAGTATAGTTTCCTTAATTACCAATGAATATATCTGCACTTATACCCATAATAGCCTATAATAAGTAGTCAGGAGGCAATAAAATTACAGATTAAAAATTAGATCATTATACAAGAGTGGGAGTGGACAGTACTGCAATTATCGTCGGGGTAGCGCAGTGGTTTCGTTCGCGGCACTCGTGCTGAGGGTTCGTGATTCGATTGCTGGATCTGGGGCGACGATTTTAAGTCGGGTTTATCCACACCTCCACTTTAACAAGGCCGAAGCAGTTTGGAGTCTACAATGGAAATTGTATGTAGGTGCTCTCAACCCACCGCCATCCTCATCATCCTACCATTAGAGGTAATGGGTACCAGTCGCTTAGTAGCACCACTTCGAAATGGATCCAGACATCCATTGAAATGAGGTAACCCCCGAAAGTCAATTAACCATATAGGAAGCATTTGTTTAGTATAACCATATTATGCCAAACAATAATTATCGCATGCAGCAACAAAACTCCCGGAGATATCTTGCTCTCAAGCTCTTACATGGCCAAAGACCTGAATTGTATTTTCCACCTCTTGTTCTCATCAGGCCCGTTAAGCCGTTTCCTACATAATATTTTAGCGGGAAACAACTTCGCAATGTGTCTGTAGATATACTGAAGCTTCAGCTGTAATTTTTCAAGTGATTTTTTTAATTTGTGATGAATTATTGAGACTATTATATTTAATCAGCTATTTTAAAGCAAGTAGGTGTATTATTGTTTTCTTTATTTATTTATTTTGAGGTGTGCATCTGTGTGCTTGTCTGTTAACCCAAGAATGAACAAACCAGTTTTCATAAAACTTGTACACAATGTGAGGCATAGATACAGATATTTTGATAAATAGAACCACAACATGTATTCACTTCGATCTTTAGTTATTTTACCCTTCGTGTAACTGTTCTCCCACATACCAATCATATTACATACCACTTGATGTTTTTGTATGGTCTTAAGTGTGTTCCCGAAATGAAAAGCGCCTATCATATAGTCTATTCGTTTGGCTTCCACCTTTTCACACCTCAATATGCGACCTAGATAGTGTGGGGTCATCGACCTTGCAGAAAGCATACTCGTATGGTGGATTCGCCACGTCTACTTGAAGGTACTACTGAATCTGGAAACATAAATCATCAATATATACACATATTGTATATATGTATATTTGTATATATGTATATATTGATAATTTTATACAATATATATATTGTTCCAAAAGTACTATGACATGCTAATTACTTTCTCTAAACGGGTGAGTGGTTTCTTGTTTCTAGAATATGAAAATTACACATTTCTCTAATTTTTCAGTTCCTTCTAATAATTATTTAGGATGAGATGTACATACATTGATTGGAAAATGTTCATAATTAAAAAAAAAAGGCCAGCCTGAACTATATATTCTTGGGAATACCTCTGCAAAATGCTATGGTTAAATTATAGTCTAAATGGATTTTGAAGCTTAAACAGCCACAGCTTCCAATGCCAAATTTTGCATTCGGACTGTAGGAATTGTTTCTGTCTGTCTTATAAGACTGTGAGTAAACATCCCAATGTTGTTTCATGGCTTGTTCTCTGGAAACAGTACTGTTTACTTAACAACAGGTTGGGTTACCTCCCGCCTGCGTTCTTATCTACGACTTGTTCTCTGGAAACAGTACAGTTTACTTAACAACAGGTTGGGTTACCTCCCGCCTGCGTTCTTATCTACGACTTGTTCTCTGGAAACAGTACTGTTTACTTAACAACAGGTTGGGTTACCTCCCGCCTGCGTTCTTATCTACGACTTGTTCTCTGGAAACAGTACTGTTTACTTAACAACAGGTTGGGTTACCTCCCGCCTGCGTTCTTATCTACGACTTGTTCTCTGGAAACAGTACTGTTTACTTAACAACAGGTTGGGTTACCTCCCGCCTGCGTTCTTATCTACGACTTGTTCTCTGGAAACAGTACTGTTTACTTAACAACAGGTTGGGTTACCTCCCGCCTGCGTTCTTATCTACGACTTGTTCTCTGGAAACAGTACTGTTTACTTAACAACAGGTTGGGTTACCTCCCGCCTGCGTTCTTATCTATGACTTGTTCTCTGGAAACAATACTGTTTACTTAACAACAGATTGGGTTACCTCCCGCCTGCGTTCTTATCTACGACTTGTTCTCTGGAAACAGTACAGTTTACTGGACAACAGGTTGGGTTACCTCCCTCTGCGTTCTTATCCACGACTTGTTCTCTGGAAACAGTACTGTTTACTGGACAACAGGTTGGGTTACCTCCCGCCTGCGTTCTTATCCACGACTTGTTCTCTGGAAACAGTACTGTTTACTGGACAACAGGTTGGGTTACCTCCCGCCTGCGTTCTTATCCACGACCTGTTCTCTGGAAAAAGTACAGTTTACTGGACAACAGGTTGGGTTACCTCCCTCTGCGTTCTTATCCACGACTTGTTCTCTGGAAACAGTACTGTTTACTGGACAACAGGTTGGGTTACCTCCCGCCTGCGTTCTTATCCACGACTTGTTCTCTGGAAACAGTACTGTTTACTGGACAACAGGTTGGGTTACCTCCCGCCTGCGTTCTTATCCACGACTTGTTCTCTGGAAACAGTACAGTTTACTGGACAACAGGTTGGGTTACCTCCCTCTGCGTTCTTATCCACGACTTGTTCTCTGCAAACAGTACAGTTTACTGGACAACAGGTTGGGTTACCTCCCGCCTGCGTTCTTATCTACGACTTGTTCTCTGGAAACAGTACTGTTTACTTAACAACAGATTGGGTTACCTCCCTCTGCGTTCTTATCTACGACTTGTTCTCTGGAAACAGTACTGTTTACTGGACAACAGGTTGGGTTACCTCCCGCCTGCGTTCTTATCCACGACTTGTTCTCTGGAAACAGTACTGTTTACTGGACAACAGGTTGGGTTACCTCCCGCCTGCGTTCTTATCTACGACTTGTTCTCTGGAAATAGTACTGTTTGCTGGACAACAGGTTGGGTTACCTCCCTCTGCGTTCTTATCTACGACTTGTTTTGATGAGGCGAGATGGTCGGTCGCAACCTATGTGACAGGACAGTGAACGGTACGAACTTCCTAGCTCTGCTTATGACACAATTTAAAGCTAAGGAATATGGGACTGTGAAAGTGCTCACTCTTTAACGTAAAAAAGGGTAAGTCTGATCTGTCATATCCCTAGTTGGGACATGAATTCATAATTCTAATAATACTTACTCCCTTGACAATATTCACTCTACCATCCATAACAACCCTTCATATATTAACCAATAAATAACAATTTTATTTTATCTTATTTTTTGCCAAGGATGCGAGTAAGGAATGCTCTTATTTCTCAGTTAAAATAGTGAAATATCTGAAGTTTGAAAATTTATCGCATGCAAATTATTAGGTAAAAATATTTTATACCGAATGTAACGCAAAAAATTACTAAATAAGGACGGGAAAAAACAAGAAAATGCAAAATTAGTCACATTACATAGAAAATCACGACCTAAAATAGAAAAATGTTATAAAAGCACCAAAAAGCTACCTAATAAATACGCATTTTCACAAACTGGGATATATACTAAGAATACATGTAGGTACACAATAGCAACTAAGGGAAATTTCATATTTCTATATTTTTGTATAATTTTTTCTGAAACTTTCACTGTGATTGCGTAGCTGTTATATTAACATGAACGCCAAATTTCATTCAAATTAAATAAATGTTTTGTAAGAAAATTGTTTTTATAAATTTTAGTATGTAAATATATTACATAAAATAAAATACATACATAAAATTACATAACATGCCCCAAAATTTGAGAGAATTAGTTTTTGCGAATAGATCTTTGAGCCTCACACAAAAATTTTGAGCAGTGATATTTCAATAGCTTTGATTATTAAATTATGACTATTCTTTTCTAAAGAATTTGACATGTTAATCCCAAAAAGAGCCATTTTTGATATCACTATTATTTTTGGAAGAATTACCATATTAGTTAGGATAATTTTGTTGCCTGTAATATTACAATAGTTTACCTCTGCACATTCTGGGATATTTCAGTTGCATTTGAAGAAAAACTGAAGCACATGGAAGATTTTGAAGGTGTGAAAATTGAGTTTTCAGAAAAACCTATTTTATAAAACAGATGTATTATACTATCTTATACATCCGAAGTAAATGGGACAGGAAAATGTAGATTCTCTAGGGATGCTCAAAGGCTACAGCAACCACTTGCTATTATACTAAAAGGTTCACCCCCCGTGTCCCTTAAGAAATGAAATATGGTCAGAATCCGGGTCCTGGTGAGCATTTAGTGCATTCTTTATTGTAGTATACACAAATTTAGGACAGACTGTTTTAAAGCAACACCGTCAAATAGTTAATATTGGTAATTTGAAAGCCAGTATTAAATATCTCCTCTTCCAAAGCTGGTTCTCATTTTTTGCCCATGGATGTGCCCGCAAGTGTTATCTTGCATATACTCAGCCTATTGGGCAGCGTTTAATACCACCTGGTTGTCCTTCTGAGTTCTTCCTCCATGGTACCGGAGAATGCTGCCATCTAACGGGCGATAAAGTACCCTACGTCATCCAAGGAGGTTGAATCTTTCTGAGAGCAATGCCGGGGTATCATTTCCAGTCAGACCAACAAGGTGTGTGCAGTTGACCTCTGGAGTAAAAAACAGCGCCCATAATTAGCAATAAGGTTACATAAGGGAATAGTGTGCTCTGAAGTACTCAACTTTTTGTTTGTTTCTTGGTTTAAAAAGAGTTCCGAAATCTCCTGAACAAAATTATATGTACTTACATATATGGCGATCGGACATTTATTGTCATTGTTACAGGGAATTCTAGTAGACCGTTTTGTCCTTTTAAATTCAGACATGCTATGTGCTTCCAGAACATCACCAATTAATTTCAAAACCCTTTTCTCATATATTTAAACTTATGCGCAATGACACCTTTTTCTTAAGAACTACTCATGATAGAAGCATGCATTTTTAAACTTGTTTTTCACACTTAAATGTGCTTTCTTAAGCAGACTTTATTTAGAATTCGAAAATATGTTGTAAAATGGATAAAATAGTGAGGATTTGTTCAAGTAAGTAAATTGTTTTAAGACTAAACCAGTTGGTATATTTTAATGATCATACTTCCTGGAGAAATTACACTTTTCTGAATAAAGATGTTTTTTTTTTGTTTTTTTTTTGTATCGCAAAGGAGTTCCAAGTAAAAGGTATTTTAGATATGTTTTTTTTTTTTTTCTTCAGAAAATAGTTTTCTTTGGATGCTTACATATTCTTTCAAAAATAAGCTCTAACAGAACAAGTAAGAAAATAATTTCCGTTTCCTTCTAACTGGATAGTAAACATCTCAATCATTTTCAATAAGTACAAAGTATATATTATATATTAAACATATATTATAAATATATAGCTATATATTGAGAATGATTGTAAGCTTCGTTAAGTGATGAAAAATTGATACAGGCTCGAAGTATGTATATTGTCCTCTTATATACAAACTATATTAATAACTGTTGGTTTTCCTTTATTCTATAAAGATGAATGTGAGTAACTTTAAGCTCTGTGGACCCCAAGAGCATTTGAGCATAATTTGACCAATTTCATTTATCCTCCGACATGACCAGCCAGGTTAAAGGAGGTTAAGCTAAAAAAAAAAAGAAAGTCGCTGTATCGCTTAGTACAGTTAATAATAATTATTGCTCGATGTGCAGCTGTTTACCACGGTTTGTTTGACTTTTTAAGCGGTACGTCATATAAGCCGATGAAACAAATCGGTAAACTGAAGCTCAATTGAGCCCGGGTCCGTGAGGCTTACAGTTACTTGACATTCTCTTCTCAGGAAAAGGGAAAATCCCTCATCTGAGTATCACACCTTAACCGCGACTCGAACTCGGAACCTCATGAGCGCTACCCCCACAATACTGAGCCTGCAGATATGCCCTATAATTTCGAATTGGGCGGGGAATTTCAAATTTCTATATTTCTGTATAGATTTATCTGAAAATTTTATCGTGTTTGCATTGCTATTTGTTAATGTGAATAAGAAATTTCATTCAAATTGTATAAACACTTAGCAACATTATAAATCAGTTTATAAATTTTATTATGTCAATATATTGCATGATGAAAAATTTGCGAAAAGTGCTTCGCATTTTTGTATTTGAGCTTTGAACTACGCAGAGGTATTTGAATACGTTTGATTAATGAATTATACTTTTTTAAGGCTTTATAAATTTTAACATATTTTCATAAACATATTTTTTTACAGATTACTATTTATGTTATCACCTATAGTATTACAACAGATGCTACTGCATATTATTAAACATTTTAATTTATTTAAACAGAAACTGAGATGCGTGCAACATTTATACTTGTGAAAATGTACTTTTGAGAAAACCGCTGCTTTGTAAAGCAATGTGCTAGAGAACAGGTGTATTATAGAAGCTTTAAAAGGCAGTGGAGCGCCAAAAAAAGCGAGAACAGCTAAATATTGAATATCTGCCTCTGCCCTATCTCTGCTCTAAAAAAGCTATTTTCGATTTTTTATTTTATCTTACTCCCAATATCCCTTAAGTTTTAGCCTAGAATTTTTGATACCTACAACGTACATTCTTATCATTTCAGTAATTTTATCAACAGTATAAACTTAACTCCATGACACAACAGTCCGCAAGGGAACCTTGGCCTACCGCCCAACAGCTGCATCCCCCATCTCGGGCCGAAAGCGTCCTGAATGGGGTGCAGTGCTGGACGGTGAGACGTGATCAGCGCCTCGAGTCCCTCCCGGCCGGTTAATGTGGTCTTCTCGATCTGGATTAACAGTATATAATGGCCATATTCTACAATTATTGCTAACTTTGATACGCTTATCGGTTAACGCAGGCTTGTATGCTGAGGAGGATTTCCCAGGTCTACAGATATTACTGGGGAAAATTAGATGGCGTTTACCAACTCTGGGAAGCTTTCTTCTGGAACCTTTCACCTTGAAGGTCTTTATCCATAATACAAAATTTTAATGTTAGGCTTTTTTCTCTAAAATTTAGCAATTTGCCTCTTAAATTTCTTGCTCGTTTTGAAAGAGCACTGTTAAGTTTATTACAAAGCTCATTAAGAGCTGATAAAGATTAGTAACATAAAACAGATTTCTTGAGGTTTTAAGGGTTTTTAGGTAAAAGCTTTGATTATAGCCACATTTATTTTCAAGTGCTGTCCCCTTCACAAGGACCTTATTTTGTCACATGAATATGATGATGATGAATATTCATACCGGAGGTCGGTCAATTGCCGTGAGGGAATCGTGGAAGTGATCAGAACCCGACCTCGGCGCTCAGGCAAGGTTGATACCTCGGTGACATTTCCTTTCCGCGGGATGATGGTGAAATCACGCTAACCCAGTCCTCCGAAAATCATGATGCTGGTAGAGGGAATCGAACACCGAGCCGGCGCACTATCACAGTGCTAATGGAACGGGCTTTTATCACTAATGCATTTAAAATATTACTTTTAAAATTTGAAATTTAAAAACAAATGTCTTATATGTTCAGTAACTGGAAAAATGATAAAGTATTCAATATCAGAGATACACAATTACGTACACTATAAATCTAACGAAACGTATCAAGCAACAGTTTCTGCAAAAGAATTTTTTGCGATTAACATGAAGTAGATAGATAAAGGCATTTGTAGGAATGACCTGCAGTTATGTAGGTACACATCAGCATTTTTGCTGGGTTTTTGCTTTGCCTTTAACGGTAACACCAACCACATATATACAGATTGTGAAGTTTTATTCGTCTGCTAAATTCAATAGCACAGAGTTCTTTTGGCGCTAAAATTCAGCGCTCATGGATATCTTGATGGTTCATCACCTGTACACCATTGGGCCCATCGCGAATATATTGCAAGGTGAACCTGTTCGCAAGTGGATTAAATAAAATTAAAATTTAGTCTAAAAGGAAAATAGTAGTGAGAAAACCAGGCGCTACGAAACCGCGTCATCGAAACCGAGTATTAGTAATGGTTTTGTAATTTTACCACGGCAATAGTTTAACCGCGGTATCGAAACAGCTTTAATTTACCGGAATTGATTCACCAGGCTGTTAATGTTGGCAGAAGCATCTGTGTTCCGCACCATACCTGGTATAGGCAATCTCCTATTGATGTAAATTCAAGTCCTACACATACTGGTTAGCTAATGAATAAAGGTGAAACCTAGGTGGGAGACTAAAGGGGTAATGTGCGGACACAGCGTCTGGAAGACTTTCTTCACGACACAAACATTAACTTATGAACACCTGATATTCGTGAGCGAAAGAATAGGAGGAAGTAAAGCAAATATTAAGTGACATGTTATAACCAGGCATGGGGTGGGGACGGCATGGCACTCGGTTTAATCTTTCCTTATCTACATAAACCACTACCTACTATATCGGTACGATTCCATGCTTCTGAGTTGTGGAATGCTAATGAAAATGTTGTTCTCATTCACTTCTAAAATATGTGTTAACAGTGAGAAACAATGAAAGGCAAATACAAAAGAAAACGTAAAAATAACTCTAAAAGAAAAGAAGAAGCTTAAAAAAACATAACCTCAACGTATTTAGTCCTTATTTCGTGGATATTCAGTAGCGTTTCGGAATAATGTTGAATATTTTTCTGGGAAAATGCGTTGTATAAAAAATGAAAGAGAACATTAAAAGAGGTACAAAGAATAAGAAGCAGATACCTGTATTGGCAAAGGAATAGGAAAGCTGAATTCATTAAAAATGAAAGAACCTGCCGTTTTATGTACTGAATTAGTCGTACTTTAGGATACTGGAAGTAAAATGTCAGCAAAGCTTTCTAAGAGGGAAATGTAGACTCTTTCACTCTTAAAAACCTATTCTCCGAGAGGAAATAACGGCCATTTAAAGAGGAATAAAAAGTCTCAAGCCTTAACAGTGCAAAAGCTGGTTCCATTGAAATGCATTTATGGAGGTTAAGTTCTCTACCAATGAAGTAATGGTTAGAAAATCCTGCCTCAGTATTTAAAGCAAAACTTAAGGGACCCGGTATGCTGTACACCGACAATGTTAAAATCATGAAATTTAGGTATCTCTTTCTCTGGAACTTCATGTAAGTTCACAATGAAGCTTTTACAGCACATAAAATACACCTTCCGACACATTTTAATGTGTTTTTAGTGTGCTAAATATAATAAGTTCTATTATTTTCACAATTGGTCGTTTTATCCCTATAACTTTCTATTCATCTTTTAAAACGGCCAAAGTATAAGCTATATATAACATTCAAATACTGACAGTGTAAGGTTAGGCTTTCTGAGTTTGATAGTTTTAGAAAAAGAATACATTTCTCTAAAGAAAATACATGTTAAAACCAGTTTTAAAAATAAAATGAAGCTCAAGGAACCCCGTGTACGGTTACGTTTATTATTAAATTCAAATACTTGTGAAATGTACAGTTTTAAATGAAAAATCACAGAAATTAGGATTTCGGAATTTCTGCAAACCAGATCCCTTTAAAACGATTCATTCACATAAATTCGATGCAGTTTAATTAGTTGTTCTGTTGTCTAGTTTAGTAATCTGCTTTACCAAGAACGAAATGTTTAAATTGGCCTCTTTAACCCCTTTATTTCTTTTTTCCGTTCCTTTCCTCATTCCCCCGCCGCCCCTCTCTCTCTCTTCAAAAATGACATTTAATGGTCACAGTACTACCTTTTCTATCAGATTCTAAAAGTGGGTTTGCCCGCGATTGTTTTCACACCATTTCAATTGTCCAATTGTTTTCCAAAGATATGAATTATATGATTTGTTTCTAAAACCGCAGATGAACTCGCGGTTATTCGACTTGCCTAGATTTAAATACGATTTTGTTTTCATAAATAAGTGCACAATAAGCTAGAGTTGTCATACTAATTATATATAAATTCACCAAATCTTAAAGCCTTTTTATCCGATGTCAATTTTTGAAGCCATGAAGAAGACTGTCCTATCCTAATGTGTGTGTATACATATGTCCTGCCCTGTCCTAAATTTAATATTTCTCCATCATCAGCCTCAACTGTCTTCACAATTTGAACTGAAAAGCAGGATAGGTACTCTTTTATTACTTCAAAGTGCATTGGGATCATTCCTCAGGCAAGGTTCACTTTTATTACAATATATCTCAATTCTTCCACAATTTCTACGGCAGAGTGTCCTACCAAAGGAAAATAAATTTGACTGCTTTCTCCATCATCAAAAAGACATTTCTAAAAAAAACTTCCGTGTTTGTGTGGGTGCAACTCAAAGCAAAAATATTTAAGTTAAGTATGTTCCAAGGATGCAACACGTTGATTTTCAGAAAACTCCCCCCCCACCCCAATCTACCCTTTACATGGAACGTTTTCTTAAGTTTTCTATCATGTAAAAATGGTTTTAACAAACATGATTTAAATGCTGTATGTCAGACATATTTACATGGCAAATCAAATGAAAGACTTCTTGAGAATAGTCACTGAAGTTCTCTTTATTCTGAACGACTTTTGCATAACTGGCAAACCGTAAGAGATATACAAAAACTTACTTAGAAAAACATTTATCTCGTTAAAGGGCATAATTTATGTCATGCACGGTTCTTGCGGAGCTAATTTCAGAGATGTTTGCTGTTATTGGTTCCGATTTTAAATTACTTAAAACTTTTCTCAAACAGGAAGTCTTGATCCGTTTCACATATTCTTTGTTTTACCCCTGGGCATGGAAAGAGGTTGGAATTTCAATGACAATCGCATAACGACACCTTTTAAAAGATTTGACTATCACTTAAGCCTAATGTGTTCCTTTATTTTCCTTTTGTTTATAAGGAACTAAGTAATAAGACCATTTCTGGTAAAGTTTATCTTGATTAGCTCAGTGTTTTGTAGGAATAAGCTTGTTTGCAGAATAGACAAAGACATATGAATGGAAGACATATTTTTTTCTTCTTTTTATTTGCGCATATGTGGGTACAACGTACATAATAGACAGAGAACGTACTGTATTCCACTCAAAAATTGGATTCAGAGATTTCACCGGAAATATATGTTTTGAGACGCCTGGATTAAAAAAAATAATTTTTACAAAAAGGTCAGTGTGCGTATCTGTGGACAACACAACTCAAAAACGAAAGTCTTTTAAATACCAAACTTGGTGTATAAGATAGGTATCTTATCTTTAAGGTGAGAATGGGGCACGAAGATTTTGAAGAAAATTCCCCCAACAGAAACCACACTTTATATGGAAAAATGTTCGAAAATTTTCTAAAAAATAGCTGTAAAGATTTTGATTAAAATACTGTATACTACAGATATTTACATGACGAATAAAATTTTGTTCAGTATGTATGAGCTTTGCTAAATTTGATTAGCTGGTAAACTGTAAGAAATACACAATAGTTTATTAAAAAAGAAATGTAGAACTCGTGAATACACAATTTACCTCATAGATATTTTTGTGGTAGAGTTGACCGTTTTCGGGATATTCCGAGTTGTTGGTTTCAATTCTAAACTTTCGTTTCATCTCTCTTTTGTTTTACTGACATTCCAAAGCGAACCGAACTTCAGTTATTTCTCATGTCGACCAGCTTTTAAAATATTTGACTATAGCTTTAAGCTAAAGCATTCCCTTATGTTCTTTCTTAAGAAGGAAGCAAGTCATAATACATTTTCTACCAATGGTTACCTCGAATAGCATGTGATAGATAAAAGAATAATCTTCCGTAAGAATAGTTTATTCGCAGAACCGGTAGAGAAAGTATTTTTTTTTCTTTTTTTTTTCTCTTTCCCTTGCACGTAGGTACAATGTACATGGTAGTTAAAGGGTGGAATTCCAACCGAATATCCGAATACAATAATTCACTGGAAATACATGTTTTAAGGACCTCTGAATCTAAAAAGCGTTTTTGAATACTTTCCTTGTGAGTCTGTATGTATGTGTCTGTGTGTGTGTGGGGGGGGGTGTCAAACTTGGTATATAAGTTTAATATCTTCCAGGGAGGTGACATGAATATCTTCAAGAAGTCATCTTTATCCCAAATTACACTTTACATAAAAAAATTGAAAATTTTTGTTTTCTCAAAAATAGGCGCGATATTGACTAAAGTGTACTTTGTTATAGATATTTACATGAAAAATAAACGAATATCTTGAATTTATTGGGAATAGCCTCTGAAGTGCTCTTCATTCTGAATGTTGCTTGCTTCACGCTCGACCGCTGCATTTCCCATCTTGGCCTTAAGGCGTCATGAATAGGGTTCAGTGCTGGAGGGTGAGTTCCTCGTGTCCCTCCCGGCCAGTTATGCGGTCTTCTCGATCTGGAGCCGCTACTTCTCAATCAAGTAGCCCTCATTTGCCCCCCCTCCAGGGACTGATTCACGAGACTGATCGCACCCTGGACCAGGTATCCCAACGAGGGAGAATTCCCCACGCCGTTACCGGAATCGAACCCAGGTGTGCCGCTTGACAAGCAGCCGCGCTACCACAGCGCTGAGAATGGTGTGACCCAAAATGGGTGGAGAAAGTCATGAGAATGTAACAAGGGAGAATTTTTTAAAAGCTCGTTTCTTAGGAGTGTGTGGTAGCGGCTTATTAGCATCCACCTTTTTCCTGGCCCTTGCAGATGTGTTATAATGTTTAGCTGTTTACAGTTTACATTTTTACTTTGAAGACAGTTGAAGAGACAGCTGCCAGCTTTATCCATTCCTCTTTATGGTTTGCTTTAGTTTCTGGCCAAAAATACATGTATCCAAAGTTTTGACCGACCGCAATCACGAACACCGTATCCTAGTTTCCGTTATAACCAGGATGAGAGTCAGTTGGTTTTAGAATTGCTTTTTGAACATCCGTGCCTATTACATGATACTTTTTAAGGTTAACCGCAACATTATATCATAAAGTTTATCAGAATGCATGGCAATTCACTTTTGCTTTCCTTCACACCATGCATAATAGTGCTCAGAGAAGAGAAATGTAATTGCTAGATCCAGGACGCGGATTTTGATAGCTTGTCTTTTTATATCCTTTGTTATACCCAGAAATACGTAAACACTGGGCTCATGCTACTGACTGCAGAAGTGTGGATTTTTACAGAATTTTTGTCTTTTTCTGTTTTTATCGTTTATATTTTTTTTAATTAAAAGATTTTTGACAGTGTTTTAGATTTTAACTTTCTAGTAACTATAACAATTTTCATAACTCTTAAAATATGTCCTTTGTTGGTGAATATGTGAATTTGTCTTCTGTGACACCACAAACGGGGAAGTCCCTAAATATATGTGTTTCCTTGCCTGTGTGTAGGCACCACTTCATGGTTACAGTAGTATTTCTCTTCTTGTGTTCATGTTATCCACCGGGTGGTCCAACTGGCCAAAATTTCACGTGAGAAGATATCCTTTGGTGCGCTAAAAGAGTTGCAGAACTGAACGGGACTATTTCAAGTTAAAACCGCCAAATACCTAGCAGTTGGGCCACATGGTGTTTCCCTGCAATAAAATTACTGGTGTAAGAAATATGGTTGTTATATTTCGGAAGGAGATTTTTTCTTCAATATATGGTTCTGTATTTTTTGTAAATTTTGTGCGGTTAAGGTGGCGGCTAAGTAAAGAGTAAACAGCCCAAAATAAGTTCCACTGTTAGTGCTGACAAATAGAAAAAGGTACGGTTACTACTTGATAGATGTTGATGTAAAGCATCCTCCGAATTGTATAAGAAATTTTATGACGTGTTAGTATCTGTGAATATTCCACTGAAGAAAATAAATACTACAAAGTTAAAGAATTTTTAGAACAGGGGTTTCCAACTTGTAAGAGTTTGAGGGCCACATTAGAAACCATAGGCACAATTATGGGCCGCATTTGTACATAACGCCAGTATTTGCGAAATTCTCCAAAGGGAATAGAGGTACACGATGGAATAATACGTATAGCTTAATTGAAACTAAGGATTAAAGATTAAATTATTTTAATTGCTTAAAATGCAGTTCTGCAAATGGCTAAAATACTGAATTGAATTTTGAAAAAATAGCACAATAATATCAGTTTATTTGAAATTAAAGTTTGACAAAAGGCAATATATATTGTAATCTGTAACCACAACTAATTTTAAAATAGGATAATTTAGTGGTGGACCAGCTGC
Source organism: Hymenopus coronatus (assembly GCA_030762935.1). Taxonomy (NCBI): domain Eukaryota; kingdom Metazoa; phylum Arthropoda; class Insecta; order Mantodea; family Hymenopodidae; genus Hymenopus; species Hymenopus coronatus. The sequence goes on from CM060900.1 coordinate 153,361,293, forward strand.
ATCCACCTATGAAGGAATACCCACCTCCAATAACAGTTATATTTAGAATAAGAACTTAATATAAAATGAATTATAAGATAGGTGTATTAAATAATTTTCAATGAGCTATAAAGTAGCTTCGTGCCTCCTTTAGCTTTTAAACATTTTAATTAGTTAATTTTCCAAAAAGTTGTCTTGGACCGCAAAAAATGGCTTTGTGCCAGTTGGAACTACTCTTCGAATACATCCCATATGATGTTCTTTGCCGGGCGCATCAACATTAGGAAAAAACGACATTCCTTTGTGCCGTAACAAAAGTAAGAATAAGAGATGCAGTCAGAGGGAAGAAAATCTTCGTATTCACAGACGAAACCGGCGACGCTGCAGATCGATACGTAGCAAATTTTATAGTGGGGACGCTAGAGCTGGATGGACCAGGTAAAATGTTTTTACTGACTTCTGAAATGCTACAGAAAAAAAAATCAGGTATATGATTTATGTACGAGCAGTCTATATTATTTCGCCTATTTGAATGCGGCATGGAGACGTGTTGCAGCCACATATATGATTTAAAGCGCCAAAATCAATTAACGACTTCTAACCAAAAATGGTGTATATAACTTGTTTAACAGATGGCTTTCATAAGTGGCAGAAGAAGTAAGGCCACACATTTCACATGTGTACGCATTTATTTCAAATGTAAGAAGGATATTTGCTAAGTCCCTTTTACATAGAGGTCATTTTAAAGTCCAGGTTCCTGGGTTTTCTTTACCTCCGCAAACAGTAATAACGAGCTGGGACTCTTGGTTGAAATTTGGTTTTTACTTCTGTGAACATTTTCAAGCCGTGAAATTATTTGTGAATTAGCTTGACACAGAAGATGACAGAACAATTGGGACAGCCCAAGAAGTATATGAACACAATAAAGTGGAATGATAATTGCCTTTATGAGGCAAATTTTGGCTCTTTACTACCAATTATCAACCCTCTTCAAGAAATGGTCTTACTCTGGAAAATTCCATAGTATAATTAAGAATGTTTCAGCTAAATTGACTGGTGATATTGATGAAAAGGTCTCAATGACAATTGTTAGAAAAAACTTCAGCATCCAAAACTGTGTGTGCACAATCATTACTGCACTCTCAGCTGAAATAAATCCCTGATTGTTACTCTTTTCAAGCATGTTTCCTACTGTTCGCGCGGAAGTGGAAAGAACAAGAATAACCATGCTGAATTCCATGGCCGCGCTCTCCGGAGTGGTGCTTCGTGGTGCCGAGGATCGAGGGTTTGACTCCCGCCTTGGGCATGGTTGTTTGTGGTGTGCTTCTGTGATTGTGTTCCAAGACTTTGTCGCTCCTCGAATGGCCAATATGTCCCACTTAAAGCCGCTGGTCGTCTTCATTCCAGAATCTTCGAATTTCAATGGAGATGACCATGTTTTATTGCTCATTCTTATGAGAATGTTTATTACTTTATTACTTAGCATGGAGCGCATAGGTTCAGAAAGTATTACATTCAACCCAAAAATGCGATGCCGGGATTTCACTGTAAACTCGTGTTTTAGGGTACCCTGAATTCAGAAAAAGCATTTTTAGAAAGAGGCGCATGTGTGTGTCATTGTGTCAGTGAACAACATAACTCAAACGTCGATTAAATAACAAATTTGATACTTAAGCTGAGCATCTTGCAAGAATGCAACACAAAATTTTCAAAAAGGTTTAGTTTCTCAAAAATGACTAACGATTATGATTAAAGTATCACATATTAAAATATTTACTTGGAATATAAAAGGTATATCTTGAATTCTCTGGGAACATAAAATCTCTTTACTCAGGATGACCTTTTCATAAAGTCGTAAGAGATAAACAAAAACTTACTATACAAAAATGTAGATCTCGTTAAAGCACAAAATTTAAATAATAAAAATGATTTGGTGAATTAACTGTTTCCGAGATATTCTTAGCTATTGGCTATAATTTTAAAATACTTAATCTTTTTTCAAACTGCAGTTTGTCATTCCTGCTTCTTTGGTTGTACTCCTGGCTAAGCAAAGCCGACCGAATTTCAAACACATAACAACCAGCATTTAAAAAGTATTTGACTGTGGCTTTAGGATAGTGTATTCCCTTGTTTCCCTTCTACTTATAAGAGACTAACTAATACGAATATGTTTTATGTTTGTCACGATTAGTGCGATGTAGATATAACATTGCCTATTCCAAGAAAGCCTTGCATAAATGCTGGGAAAATTCAGCTCGTCAGTTGATGTTATAATTGCTGTTGATATTAAAGAGATCCTGGCCTAAATATTTTAAGAAATGTATACTACCTCCGTTCCAAAATATGGTAAAGATACAGGTCATTTTTGCTGTTCCACAATATGGTATAAATAGATATGTCAAAGTTTAAAGAATTATATACTAGGCTATATGTGGGTCTATTCTACTTTGTTTTATTATATGATGCTCATAATAATCCATTTTATTCCTAAATAGTATGCTTATAATGATACATTTTGTTACAAGATAATGGATTAATTATTAATATTACAACAAAATCATAGAGGAGTACTATTGTACATTAGGTACGATACAAGGTGGCTACTGTAGTTTATTTCTGGTATACTTCACCGTAGCCTGTATTTTCCCATATGAGGCATCTTGCATCCGTTGTCTCCTTCTTGATTCATACCTGATTTCACATTGCATGTTCATACTGTGTACTAGCACGGTGACAAATGTGTGAAATAGTTAAAGGAGTTCCTTGGAATTTCATTGCGACGTCTTAATTGTTTTGTTTTGTAGTGTTTAACGCTCGCTTTAACTACTTATGGTACCGCAGGCGGTGACACTGATGATACATGAATAATGATGCAGCACAGGTGGAATGCGATGGCGGGGGAAACCGGAGTATCCAGAGAAAACCCGCCCCAGCGCCGTTTGTCCTCCACAAATCTCACATGCGGTCGCTTGGGATCGAACCCCGGCCGGCTAGGCGCGACGTCTTAATGGCACCCTTCTTTAAGGTACCATTTTCCTTGAATTGGAGTACAAATAATTGTAGAATGGCAGTAAAATATTCGGTTGTTAATTGTTGTGCCTTGAAGTTTCCACTTTCTACTCACATTTTACTCGGTTACTGGTTTGTTTGCTCCCCCTGGAATCATTGGCCTCCATACGCAGCACCGTATCTGTTCACTTTTTATGGCTGATCGCATGTACACTATGCTCTGCGAATGTCAGCCTGGTTGAAGGACAGCTTCAACCTACACACAAATCACATCAACTACTAATCCGATGCGCTTGCGCAATAATGCAGAACATTATTCCCGTCTCCATACCATATTACGGAACAGAGGGAGTATTTATAATCTGCTGTTGCTAAAGTTTAGTTATAAAGCGCCTTTTTTCCACAGGTGTTGTAAAAAAGTGATTTTCGTTTGTAAAAAGTGTACCTGAAAATAATTCGCGAACAGAACCGTGTAATTTATATTACTCAACAAAGTACTTAATGTTGGTATCAATAAATCAGCATGAATTGCCTTTAACAACTTCAACAGCATGAAGGTTATTTGTAAACTAATTTTATCTGTTAATAGAACTGGTTTTCTTCCTTTCTCTGAATTGAATGCCTCATGCCTTTGCAATTAGGAAAACAAAAAAGTGTCACAAAAAGAAGCATGTGAGGAACAAGAACTCATGACCTCTAACCTTTCTTCCTGTATCTTTCCCGGGACTCATTATAGTCAGCGTATCCTGCATTACTTCCCTAGATTCTGCTCTTATAACAGCTTAATTGAGTCGCTTAAGGAGGCTTTAAAACAAATAAATGTATTTATAATGAACAAGATCCCCAATAAATAGATTTCTGGCATAAATGTGTCTTTCATTATTGGTGTAAGATTTTCTCTCCTACAAAATTAATTTTTTTATCTGCTTTTTAAAATATGTACATAATCAGACAAAGTCATATTAACGCAAATCCGAGTAAGATGGTAAACCTTAAAATACTCAACAGAAGCACAAATAGACCAAAAAGAAAAATAAAACTTAGAAGTACGTCCCAAAATGTACGAAAACATTTTTAATTATGTTTAACTGTTTTGTATATCCATTCAAATAGAAAACGCGTTTTGCCTAGATTTCGGGATCTATATATATAAGATACGTTTACTTATGAAAATTGAGTGTATTCCATTCGCATGACTTTCTCTAGCTGTTCCAAAAACAAATGTTCTTACAAATGATTATTCTATCATCTAAATCATGCTAATCAAAATAAACACTATCAGAACTTGATTCTTTGTAAGTTGAGGTGAAATAGGGAATGCACTGGCTACAGTGACAGTAAAATCTTTTAAAACCCGGGCACTCTGTGAAACAATTAAAATCGGTTTTCTTTGCTTGCTGGTAGTAAACAAAAGAAAGACAAAAAGAAAGACAAAAAAACAGAGTAACATCTCGAAAACGCCTATCTCTGCAAAAAATGTATATAACATAACTTCTGTATTTTAAAGGGATCTACATTTGTGTATAGTAAGTTTTTATCTGCCTCTTACGGTTTACTAGTTATCCAAAAGTTATACAAAAAGTAATTAAGAATGAAGAGGTCTTCAGAGGCAATTCTCAGAAAATTGAAAATGTACATTTTATTTGTCATTAAAATATCTTAAACATATGGCATTTTAATAAAAAAAAAACGTTAGCGCAATTTTTTAATGCATCAACACTTTCTAAAAATATTTCATGTAAAGAATAGTTGATAATGGTAAGATTTTCTTGAGAATCTTCGGTCACATTCTTGCAAGATACTGAACTTAAAGTTTGATATCTAACCGACGTTTCGTTTTTGAGCTATGTTGGGCACAGACAGACACACACGCACATATGTGTTTCTGAAATGCTTTTTAGGATTCAGGGTTTCTCAAAACATGTATTTCTGATCATACTCTCTAAATATTTTGGAATAGGGAGGTAACTTTAGGCCATCTTTTAGCGGAAGACGATTTGTTCTACTAGTTAGTATTATTGTTAGGCATGTCAGTTTTGAGTACTCAAATTATGTGGTTTCTTTCTTTGCAAATATATGAAATCCTGTGTTCTCCATTTCTTCTTTGTAAATGACACCTAATGTAAACGATTGGTTTGCTCAGAAACTACTGAAGAAATTCAGCTAAAACAAACTTGAGGATGATGAAAACTTCTGGATGCTGTTGTGGATTTTTTTTATTAACAATAGGGTCAATTATTTTTAAAACAGTTCGCAGTAAAATAATGTAAATTCAAAAGTGGTATACTACAGTAAATAATCCTATCCTCCTTAATAAACAAACATATCCTATAATAGTAAGCAGTGAATTTTGAAGGTTCATATCTACATGCTGTAGAAACTTCAGTGTAATACTTCAGATGGTTTCTGAGACTGTCATAAATTTATCAGGTTTAACATTTAGGGGAAATGCCTTTTAAGTTCCCCTTACTTCTGCTACATGAGATACTATGTATATATGTGTACTATCCATATATGGGAATGAACAAATACGGGTTATGGAATGTTATTCAAACCATTCATTTGGTTAAGCTAATAAAAATGTATAGTTTCTTTTATGAAGGCCTTCACAGCCTATAGCCGAATGACGCAGCTGCCGACCTCACACTCACATGGGAAGCTAACTGTAAGGAATCTGAATGCCACACCCCAACCTCACTAGGCCACCGCGCAAAATATATCTATACATATAACAAAACTGCAACTGATATTTCTCGATTTCGATAAATTACTGATGATGTATCACGGCTTACAGAATTCAATTGTTTAAATGTCACGTATGTAAAATGTGTGTATTTGTGTATGTTATCTTTCCATTATACAGTAGCTTAATTGGTATGATTTGTAAATAGCGCGCTTCCAACAACATGATATGTGAAGAAATTAAATACACTACGAATAATTGTTTTGTGACAGAGTATTTCATAGTCAAAATTTAAAAAATAGCAATTTTTCTGACAACTTTGGATGCTAAAAACTTTTGATATTTAAGCACAACACAAATATTATATTACCATCATTTTACCACGCTTACCACGCAAACAGGTTAACGCCAAATAATATAAAAACAAATCGGATTTCAAAAACTCAGTTAAAAAATACGTTGCAAGGAACCAGAGGGAAATGCTGTAACGGAAGGTGAGATAAGAGTGAGAGAGTGATAGAGTGAGTTTGTGGGGGGTGAGGCAGGGAGAGAAACAGGAGAATCTCCGCAGATAACTCAATAACGCAAGCGGAGGTGCAAGGTTCTGCTGGTTCATAAGCTTATCTTCAATCGGAGTGATTTTGTTAGCTGTGAAAATTTTGCCTAGTTCATTAAAACTCCGATGTATATTTCTAAAAAGTTTGAATGCTTTGTCTATTGAAAAACAGGATGAAACTTGTCAACATTGTACGGCCAGGACTGGCAAGGGTGATAATTCATATTTTCTAGGAAACATAATTATCAAACTGCAACAGCACAGTGAGTTTTTATATTGTTTTTAAGTGAAAAAACTACAAATTTCTATCTGAAGCTCCTATCGATTTCAGCATATGAAAAACTAAAAAGCGTTACGCTGACAACATTCGCTGTATTTTAAATGTTAATGTGGAATGTAAATAAAGTTCCTAGGATGCTTTAAATGTGCAGATTTGTTTCGGAATCCTTTTAAAATTTTGCTTTTTTCAATTAAAAAATAACGTAAAATAATATTTAAGTTAGAAGATAAGCGTAATATAGATACTATTAAACTTTTTAAATTTCTTTTAAATACAAATTTTGGTGACCCTACATGTATATAATCTTATTTTTGAAAACATAAATCCTACATTTTGAGTGAAGGCCAAATATGAATGATGACTTTTGGACTCACATTCTTATTTTTAATATACGCTGCATACAAACCCCCTAAATGACCATAAGTTGGAACATAATTACTGACTAAAAAAACAAAAAACACTTAAGCATTAAAGTTAGAACTAATGGAAATACATCTGAACGGTCACAGGACTTTAGGCAGTTACTTCAAGGTAACAACAATCTCTGGTTCAGTCTTTCGTCACTTTCAGACAGCATTCACAGCGCTCTTTACCTGGCTTTCAATGACCCATGGCCGCTGTTGCTTGCGTCTTTTGTAGTGATAATGATTTTGGTGTAGATAACTTGAAGCCAACTGCTTAAGAATTCCTTTGCTTGCTGATGACACTCATGCTTCATAACCATTTCAATCATCATAGTATATGACGTATATAATGGAGGCATATACCTCACGTATTGCGTTCTACGTGAGATATGTTGCGGCTACCATCCCCAGCAGGAAAGAGTGAAGCAAATGAACTACAGGAGACTTCAGGCTACAGACTGACGGTCAAAGAAACGTGAGGAACCCCCAAAGAATTCCTGGCTCGAAGTCTCAACCCAAAGCAACTCAAACAGGGCGATGAACGACCCGGCCAAGCCGACAGACCGCTGCTGTCCATAGGAAATACTCCTTCCTTGGAGCAAGCATACGTGCCTTCTGTCAGACCCCATAGATGCTACGAAACCTAGAAGAACACTTGAAATATGACAAGGAAACAAAATGAAAGGAAAATGGAAGAAAGGACATCATGGTAGATTAAAAACTATCAGAATTCACTTACTCACCAGGGAAAACAACGAAAAACTCAAGATTAGAATGGGTGTTTAAAGAGAATCGAACTTGGTACCTCCCGAATGCGAGCTCCAAACTTTGCAAAGCCATTTCCGTCGGTCCGTCGTTTAGAAAGCCTTATCGAAATACAAACTCTACGACAACTTTCTGGGGCCTGCAATTATATGTACTGATGTGCAAAAATTTGACCTATAATGAAACTAAGCTGTTTATGTTGGTAACCAGAAATCTAGATCCATTCTCCGCCAACGTGAACTCATTTGTTGCTCTAGCATAATTCTAGCTCCTGGAATGGCAGTGTACTTTACCTCGCACAAAATATGACAACTGTTAAAGAGTAATGTAGCACACAAAATGACATATTCTGTTTTATATAATTTAAGCTGCGAAGTACTAGTTCATTCTGATGCAGGGAGATAATCCCACACTGCGTTCTATATGTTATAAATACCAGAGGGAAGACCTGTCTCCTAAGTTTTAGGCTACTGGACTCAAAAGAGGTTTGAGGAGGAAAACATGAGTATGGCCGAGAGGCGGAACAAACGACAAAAGCATGTGGAAAAGTGTCAAAAGAAGATTAACAGATATCAGTCTATAGGAAATTGACTCGAATTGTAAAATTAACCCATTTATAGCTCTAAAAACGAAACAAAATTGAATTAGAGTAACGAGACATATTTACTTCACTTAGGAAGAAAGGAAAAATCAGAAATTGCATGCTTTAGGCTGGGAGTTTGGAGAGCACAGAAAATGACACATAATCCTGGTAGGAGAGTCTGCCCATTGTGTGGTTTGGATGAAGACAGGGTATATACTTTGGGAGAACCTGGGAACAATTAACCTCAAAGAAAAATGTTTAAGTCCTGCTATAAGGAGTTTGGCATACTGCAATCTGCTGAACTGAGGACCTGGCTAAACACGGGTAATTTCCTGTCGAAAGTGCGCGAAGTCGGATCAAATTTGTCCAATTAGATGTTTATGCCCTTTGTTTTTCTTTACCTTTGTCTTTTGTTTGTTATTGTCGTGTTTAACTTATGTCTGAAATATACGTGCACGGTCTACCTACCTACCTACCAGTCGCCCTCCGTGGTGTAATGGTTACCATGCTAACTTCATATACCCAAGGTCGCGGGTTCAAACCCGGCGGAGAACGATGGATTTTTTCGGGCGTAAAAATCCTTGGCATGGCTTCGGAAGGGAAGTAAAGCTGTGGGTCCCGTGTCGTAGATTTACGGCACGTAAAAGAACCTCAAGCCTGATAAGAGAGGCCTCTGAGCAGAATTAAGCGATCTTTCACGCCAAATATAGAATGGGACGCTAAGAACCAAAGCAGATAAAGAGCGTCCATAAATAACAGGCCATTTCATTTTTCTACCTACCTACCTACCTACCTACCTGCCTCCCTCCCTCCCTCCCTACCTCCCTCCCTCCCTCCCTCCCGACCGACCTACCGACCTACCTACCCAATACTTGCATGACGGTAGCAGCCAGAGAGATCACTGATGAGTGAAGTATGATTTAATCATTTATGTTTTATGCGTTTTAAATATTAGCTACCTTTACTGTACATTTTTTAAAAAAAAGTTCTTATTTTTACATAAAATTCTCAGAAACACATTAAGTAGTGTGAGCATTCTCAATGATTTTCAGTGACTCTAAGAAGAGGGACATAGAGGCACGTATCCAAACATGCATTCAAAACATGTATGCACCTTCAGCAGGGTTAACACTGACTTAGTATATTTATTGTGCGCTTGTTTGATTTTGCAGCTGTGTGGATATTATAAGTCCTCCCTCCTTGTTTATAGGTTAGATTTGCACAATTGAGTTAATTGCTAATATTTTTGTTGCATTGCAGACCTTGTCGGTCTGTTGTAATGGTACCAGAGGACAACTCATCTGAAGTAAGGTCAGGTGGAACGCAACAATCAATAAGCTTCACCAATTAATCTTTTTTGGAGGGTGATTATCAAAGAAATCTCTGATAATTTGAGTAAACCATACCATAAGAAATATACCAAAACAGCTTGGCAGTCAGCGAAACTGTCACAGCTGCACTTAATAAGCCAATTTACCAGTATTTACAGATCTGTTAATTGATCATGCATGACTCAAAACGAAATGAACAGTGTAGACACCATGCATGAAGCAGAAAATGGCAAATAATCCTAGTAGGAGAGTCTGCCCATTGTGTGGTTTAGATGAAGACAGGGTATATATTTTGATGGATGTGCATATTGGGAGAACCTGCGAACAATTAAACTCAAAGAAAAATGTTTAAGTCCTGCTATGTTTTAAAAACCATATACATGATGCTCCTCCTAAAGAGATGTTGTAATATCGCTAAACATAACAGAAGTAACATTATGGATTTTGTACATTAATTCCCTCAGGTGTACGCATTGTTGAAAGTTGGTGAAACTTTTAAAAAAATTCAAAACTTAGTTTTTATGACCAAAATTACTTTGAGCCATAAGCTTCAATTGCACACTATGTGTTTTGCTCTCAGATCCACGACCAATTAACCCCATGAACACACAGCCTAATGACCTTTATTTACCCTCAATGCTTTTCACTCGACATTGAGTTTTATCTCTCTTTTGCGCATTAAAATGTTCCACGCGATGCAGTTTGTAACCAGTTTTGTTAACATTTTCAGCACAAACTCAGAGATAACTTGAAAACCTAACATGCGGTGTTTGTTACATTTTTGATTTTTCCAATACATGACATAATTATGTTGTGTTTGTTACACTTTTGATTTTTCCAATACATGACATAATTATGTTGACCTCAGAGAATAAAATTATTACAAACATTGTCTAAAGGTATAAACTATTCTTTTGTGAAGCAAAAATTCTTCTATATGCAAGTTCTATGTATCGGCATTTCAACAAAGCGATCATATATTTGCTTTTTTCAAGAATAAAGGTGTTGCGCCTGACAAATTAGAATAATAAAAAAAGATAATGTTTTTCTTAAAAACTATTGAAGATATCTGCATGGAATGTAAAGAAAAATTTATAATCGTGTTAGAGCAGCAAGTGATAAAAGTTGAAGACATTTGGATAAAAGCTACAAGATTTAGACATTTCACCTATGGGTATCCTTAATCTTAGAGTACATACCGTTTCTGGCAGTTATTATACATACAGGATAAAGAAGGAATACGGCATTATTAATACACATATAAGTAAATGAGTAACGAAGTGTATGAAGACCTGAGTCCTGACTCTATTAGGAATATCAGATTGACCAGATAATAATTCAATCATATATTTAGATATGCAAAAGAGATATAGCACCAACAAAAACATGTATGTAATTAAAATCCCATTTATTTGGTATGAAGTCAGAATACTTGTTGCATATGCGAGCACATTCTTTAATCTTCCACTTATCTCACTTAACGCAAAAGGCAGATAAAAAAATACAAGTTTCAAGAGAAAATGATAAAAAGAAATATATCGACTAGCTTTGCATCTTACTTTAGGCACGTTACACACACACTTCAAATTTGTGCTCTGGGCAAAAATGTTTCGCACAATTTGAATGAATGGTTTTTACTTTCCTGTTACAAGTTAAAGCGCAAATTGTTTCAATAAAAGAAAAACCGTGGAATGGTTAGCAGTCTTTGTTTTTCAAATATTATTGGATTTTATAGAAACTGCACAAATTATCATAGCACTACCTTCTAGCAAAGCTACTTGGATTTTTTTTTCACTAAAGTAGCACTGCAAATCTAAAAGGCATTTTTGAAGCGTAGAAGTATCACTGGAAGAATTAAAATTAAAAGCTCTTCAACAGAATACCAAAATAACGTAGAAACACAAAACTCTAGCTAGAGGTCGCGCGCCAGTTCTTGGCGTATGACATTTTTAAGTGAGAGATTAGATGCGAGTCACCTAACCACCTTTACTGGAGCACTGATACACGAAACAGGAATGGCGGTCAGATGTTGTGTACGTTATTTGTATGTTTCTGAGCTAGTAGTACAGTCATTGCAAATCAAATGTCACACTTCCAGAGATGAGTTACACGCGTTCAGTTTCAGCCTCGGTTACTGCTTATACTACACTTTACACCTAATTTTCATGTATTTCTTCAATTCTCGATCTTTCTTCCTCGTCTTCTTCTTATGAATTACTGTCATTTACATTAATAACTAAGTATCTCTCGCTAAATGGCATTACTCTATAATGCACAACACTTTGCAGTCAACGGTACGCTGTGTATTCTCGAAACGTAATTATAAGGAAGTAGAGTTGTTTGTTAGTGTAACATAAACTATTTGCTGGCCGGTTTATTAAAGGTAGGTTCGCTAAAGATCATTCGTCTAGAACAGGCATCCCCAAGTCGAGTCAAGGTCGCTTGAGGGCGCACGGGGCTGAACAGTACACTCACTGCGGGCCACACAACTATACAGTATATACGTGCAGTGGCGGTGTAATAATAGTACTGTGATGTCCTACTTACGAGGCTGGTACATCCGCGTTGGGAAGACGATCGTTCACACCTGTGATGTTTCGGGCAGAATGGGAAGAAAACGATATGTTTTATGGAAGAAAATGACACGGCAAAATGTTTAGTGTTGCATACTTCTAAACAAAATAACTAAATATAATTTGCAACGGCATTACTCGCTATGTCACGCACACGATTATGATAAATATAAAGACACTAAAAGCACGTGTGTTGTTGCAGATCTGAAACGTAAAATGAACAAGGAAGATGTAAATACTCGTGCTACTGTTGTTAGAGTGAGTTACAAAATGCCGTCACGTATTGCCAAAAACATGCGATCCTTCAGTGAAGGTGAGATGGTAAAACAATATTTAATTAATGCAGCTGAAAAATTGAGACCAGAGTATGTCCACGATTATCAGTCAGTCAGTTTATCCGCCTCCACGATAACACGTCATGAGGAGGACCTTGCTGGCGCTATTCGGAGTCAGTTGTCTGAGATAAGTATACAACATTCATTGCGTTTTCTCTTGCAATAGATGAGAACAATGATATAACCGACACTGCACAACTTGCCATCTACATCAGAGGCGTAAATAAAGTTTTTCTACACCTCTGTAAGAAGCGAAAGATTTTCTAAACTCCACAATCTAGCAGGAAGAATCTTGTGCGTGTTCGGGACAACCCATGTTTGCAAGTCACTGTTTACCTTAATAAAGTTTACAAAGTCACGTCACAGAAGCCAATTAAATAATGAACACTGAAAGCAAGTTTGCGATTGGGTTGCTCGCAAACAATATTGAACAGCTGGTTGAAAATAGACAACTGCAAAAATCACGACGATTGTCTGATGAATAAGAAAGAATAGTTTTCGTAGACATTTATTTGAAGAATATTATGTTTATTTGTATTGTTTACTTCATTGAATTGCATAGTACCAACAAGAAGAAATGCATTTATTTAGTTTAATAGTTTTATACGAGTGTTTGTATTTCGTTAATTGAATTTCCTGCCAATTAGATTTTATTTTGTATTATATTAGCTGTCAGTATTAAAGTGTATAAATTACTGCAATCATTATTATGTAATTGACAGTGAAAGTGCAAGTTAATTTACACAATCGTAGTTCCGCCATTGTAGCACCTCCATTTCTTGCCCGCAACCGGACGGTCAGGGCTTCAGGGCTTTTACTGACGCCCGAGCGTGCGTTCTGTTGGGGAAGCCTGGTCTAGAAGGAATGGCAGCCTATACCTAAAATTCTCATTCACTAATGCACAGGAGGTGAGAGCGCACACCCGTGCCTTCTCCTAAGTCAGAACATGTTAGAAAAGTCAATAACTAAAGGACATTGCTAATGTTTAGGCAACATTAAGAAAGTAAGAAGAGTTCTTAGTGAAACAAATATTACGGGGACGCAGATGCGCTTTTTAGTTGTTTTTGTCGATTTTGGTGCAAAAATAGCACCATACTTTATTCTGCATACTTGACAAGTTTAATTCTCAGAGGTTGCATGAAACAGACGGTTCGGAAGAATTTTAAAGCGTTGCGCTTGTTGAATGACTCCCTCTCTCTCTCTGTTAAAATTTAAAACCATATTTCTCAGGTTCAAATTTTTTGTTATTTTCCCATATTCATAATCTCGTTATTCCCATAGAAATACAGCTACAGCTCTGATTTCTCAAAGCACTGTACAATGTTTGTAATAGTATGTTTAATTGGCATTTTGATATGATCATAAATTAGTTTTAAAAATTAATTAGTGTAACTATGGGTTGTTTTCTTGCTGTTTTCCCAATTTCTGATGTAAAATATTTGTTTAAAGCAAAAAGACTATCCACTAAAGGACCATTTCAATTGAACGACTCTTTCAAAGGCATTTAGGAATTTAATTTTAAAAATCTGATGTATTTTTTCATATGACTTTGTCTGATAACAAATTATTGTTGAAAAGCTTATTCCTTTATCTGCTTCATGCTAATGAAAATAAACATTAGCAGAAATGGCATTATTACTTTCTTTCTTGTAAGTAGAAGGGAAATAAAGGAATACACAGGCTAAAACGGTACTCAAATCTTTCAAAATGTTGTTGCTATGGGATTTAAATACGTTTTTTGCATGACCAGGATTTGACAAATTTCAATGTGGTCTAATCTATGAAGAAAATATGTATAACATAAATTGTGTGCTTTAACGAGATCTAAATTTTTTGTGTAGTAAGGTTTTGTCTATTTCCTACGGTTTACTAGTTATGCAAAACTATCCAGAGTGAAGAGGTCCTCAGAGGCTATTCTCAGAAAATTCAAGATACACATTTTATTTGTCATGTAAATATCTTTAATATGCGATATTTTAATCAGAATTTTTGAACCATTTTTGAGAAAATAAAAAGCTTCCAAATTTTTTCATGTAAAGGGTAGTTGGGGGGAGAATATTTTCTTGAACATCGTCGTGTCGTATGCCTGCAAGATTCTGAGCTTAAATACCTAGTTTGGTACTTAACGGACTATTCGTTTCTGAACTAAGCTATCCATACACAAACACACAAACACACACACACGCGCGCACACACACAAAGGCAGACACACGAATATTTTTCTAAAAGTGCTGTTTTGGATTCAGGGAGTCTCAAAATATGTACTTCCGGTGAAATCTCGGTATCGAATTTTTGTGTGAAATACAATATATTTTCTATACGCTATGCATATAGTACGTTTAGAGAAAGCAAAACTGGTGCATTTATCTAGTATCTGTAGAAGAAGATTTTTATTTTAGGTAACTAAATCGAATAAATTAATATAATATACCCACAATTAAATAAGAAATATGTATATATATATATATATATATATATATATATATATATATATATGAATGAAACTTAGTTTGAATGGTTCTTTTGTTACCGGAAATGTCTGTACAAAAAGTTAAAGCTCTAATTTTAATATTCTGGAAAATCACTTTTGTCACTTTGATGTCCTCTTAAGAGATATAGGCAATTTGAGAAGCGAGGGGAGGGTGTTTTCCAGAGAAAAATGCAATTTTACCTAGAAGCACAGTCTGTGCCCTTTGTAGTGAAATGCTGTAGTGCTACAGGAATATCCCAGTTTCAGCGTACTCCAGTGGTAGAGAGCCATTATAACAACTGTTATACCGTTACAGAGCCTACTCTGTCAGGTATGCCTACTGCGGGAGCTGCTATCAGCGAAGAAAGTAGGCATGTTGAGCGTTGGACCTCTTTGTTCGTACAACGCAGTGGGTCCTAAGATGATGCCCTGCGTTGCATTGCAGCTATGCGGTTCGAGAGGCAGGCGGAGAGAAAACTGGAATTAGCAGTAACCTGTAATTTGCGTTGACCCTTAGAGGCGGGAAGCCTTTCACTTGTTTTGACACAGTGGCGGCCAGGCCCTGAGAGACGGACGCACTAAGGAAAATGAGAAGGTGGGAAGAAAGTATTTGTCCGAGCGGGGAAGGAAGTGTGGTATCGGGGTACTGATCCCACGAGAAGGGGAAACAGGTTCCCGTGCGGGCCAACAAAAAGAAAACAAGCCCTTCAGAGGAACTGAGACGACAGGAATGCCATGAAGTGAAATAAGGTATTATCTCCTCCCTTTTTCTCAACCGCCCCCCTCCATATCACCATGATGACGGTGTCGTTCCACGCCTTCACACATGCAACAACCCAAAAGGTGTCGTCTATTATTCTGTATTACCTTGCAGAAAACTTGAGAATTGAAGCGTGCGCTGCAGTAAGTGCTTTTAAAAACAGTGATGCCAACTGGTAGCCTGACAGCGTCGATGTTTATTAGAGCCACTGAATAAAATAATGAATACCTGGAACAGAAAATGCAGTGGCGAAGGAATTATGAAATACGCAATGAATTTCCATACAACTAGCAAATGCTAATGCTTTCCATCAGTGGCGGCTTGTGTTTAAGGATACAGGAGGCAAATTAGCATAGTTCTCCCAAGTGGACAGACAATCATAGAAGAATTTTCAATAGTGATTTACTGCAACCACATCCGAGTGAATGTAGGTAAATGAATAGGGAGGTAAAAGACTGACATCACACAGCCTTCAAACTCACTAATTCCTGTAAGCAAATAAATTTGCAAAATCGCTACTGGACTGGGAGAAGGAATACTAACTACCAGTGTTGAATCCAAATGGGACATTGGGATTGAATTGCTCCCGGTGATCATATATCGCCCTGACTCAAATTTGTTTCCAATAGACTTAGAAAATAGCCAGAGCAATCCCCATTTAGTAGTTATATATTAAATTTGTTCCTCAATAATCAACATAGTTGTTATAGTTTGTAATATGGATTGTCAGGACTCCTCTAATTGAAGTAGTCAATTCAAATACCAGTTAAGTGCCATTATTATCATATTTGACTTTGTGGCCAAACGAATGATATCGCCAGCGATGCCATATGTTGTAAAAGAGGGCGTTAAACACTATCAAAATGTGTGATAAGACTTAGATGTAACACCATCGTTGTTTCCTTGTAGGCATATAGATGAACATACAGACACATCTCTTGTATTCCTCAAATACCAAATGCCTCAAATTGCAATCTATAAGACGTTGTTGCTGTTTACATTGATAACATGTATCCTAAACTCCGTAAGAGGAAAAAGAGTGAATGCTCATTGTTGAACAGAAGAAAAGAAGAATCAGTGGATTAGAATACAAAGTTCTCAAAGTCTTAACCCACCAGCTGAGATTGGCTGTAGTTGCTGTTAGTTTCTGTTTGAGGTTTTATCGTGTACCATCTATTGCGTATTTCCTTTACTGTTATATAATAATATAACAAACAAGTAGTGCCTGTTTATTCTAAATTCCCAATTTAATTCACACATTGTAATGTGCCATGACTATTATTGTATGCTATTCGGAGAGAAAACACGAGCGCACAGTAAAGAAAAGTCTTCTTAGAGATGATTCCAATACTCAATGACAAATAGAAACGTTTTTATCATAATATATTTACTGGGTTAAAAGCAATATTAGAGGGAAGACAAGGGCATGTTGATATTGAGATTGGCTTAATAATACGTTTGAAGTTTAAACCAATATTTGTTTTCGAAGCTCATATGTTAGTTGCCGTTCATATTTGTTTAGGTCAATTACATAACAAAATATTGTGCCTTACTTGGGTTTTACGAATTAAAACAAATT
The DNA here is from genome assembly GCA_030762935.1 of Hymenopus coronatus. Classification (NCBI taxonomy): domain Eukaryota; kingdom Metazoa; phylum Arthropoda; class Insecta; order Mantodea; family Hymenopodidae; genus Hymenopus; species Hymenopus coronatus. Next base: position 153,378,600 of record CM060900.1, read on the forward strand.
AATTGTACACTGCTTTCGTATTGACACTTACCTGGTTTATTATGAACTAAACCTAGACATAACCACATTCTTTTTATTATACAGTGTGCTAGGGGTGTAGATACATATATTTTGATAAATGGTACCTTAATGTATATCCACTTTGGTGTGTTGATTGTTTTTCTCTCCATCTAACAGTTTTGCCACAGACCAATCACGTAATTTTCTGCCTCATGTATTTTGAATGGTCTTAACTGCGCCGTAAAGTGAACAATGTCTATCAATATAGAATATGCATTTTGCTTCCAATTTTCACACCTCAATACGTGACCCGCTTGCCAGGGCAGTATCGGCTTACTGGATTTGCAGAAAGCATGCAAACTCAGTTCCGATAAAACATTCGTTATAGCGAGGCTCGGCCGCTTAAAGTTTCGCCTTCCAACTTGCGGTCTCGCGGAAAATAAAGACACATGTATTGTATGTGGCAGCCTACATGGAGTTACTAATCAACCTGAAAACATACTATCCTTGATAAGTAAAATTTTATTATAAGTCTGTAATAGAAGCACATATTGATGTAATGTTCATTACACTGTTCTTAATTACCAATACAAATAGTATACGCACTTATACCCTAATAGCTTGTATATGTTCAATGTTTCTCATGACTGTCAAACAAATTCTGAATTAAAACATTATTAGCGTCACACTATAAATTCATTAAATTCATTACAGTTCAATTTCTTGTTCATTCCCTACGAAAAAGCTGCACAGTGAAACAGTGTTTTTCAATTATTTAACAAATCTGCAAATGACGCTTAATTAGTGTCTGAATTGACCCCTTCAATTGTAGATTACAATCAAATTGCCCGAGAGCGTTTCTCCGTACAGTACCACTTTTTACATAGCAGTTCATACTCGGATTATGTTAAAGAAGTCCGTAAAAGTCACAAATGCTATAGCTCTCCTTCTTGTTCACCTCGGCAGTTTGACTTCCTTAGTTATATACAGAGTCAAGATTTGAGTTGACAATTATTTGGAAAATTCGCAATAATAAATATATGTGTGTATGTATGTATGTATGTATGTATGTATGTATGTATGTATGTATGTATGTGTGTGTGTCTGTGTGTGTGTATGTGTGTATGTATGTATGTATGTATGTATGTATGTATGTATGTATGTATGTGTGTATGTATGTGTGTATGTATGTATGTATGTATGTATGTATGTATGTATGTATGTATGTATGTATGTATGTATGTATGTATGTATGTATGTATGTATGTATGTATGTATGTATGTATGTATGTATGTATGTATGTATGTATGTATGTATGTATGTATGTATGTATGTATGTATGTATGTATGTATGTATGTATGTATGTATGTATGTATGTATGTATGTATGTATGTATGTATGTATGTATGTATGTATGTATGTATGAATGTATGTATGTATGTATGTATGTATGTATGTATGTATGTATGTATGTATGTATGTATGTATGTATGTATGTATGTATGTATGTATGTATGTATGTATGTATGTATGTATGTATGTATGTATGTATGTATGTATGTATGTATGTATGTATGTATGTATGTATGTATGTATGTATGTATGTATGTATGTATGTATGTATGTATGTATGTATGTATGTATGTATGTATGTATGTATGTATGTATGTATGTATGTATGTATGTATGTATGTATGTATGTATGTATGTATGTATGTATGTATGTATGTATGTATGTATGTACGTATCCCTGTGCAAGTTTTTTCTTCAGAGCTTTATATTATTGCTTAAGAACTTTTTAGTGCACTCTAAAGCAACTGATTTAGCGGTACAATAAACAAAATCCGGATTGCAGTGTCCAGTCATACCAAATGTAATACTCGTCTTACATTAGCATATTCCTTTTTATACTGGCGCTGAAATGTTACTGGTAGCAGATCTGATTCAACGTTTCCGGCTGGGATTAAAGTTTTCACGAATTTTAAAAACATTTTAGTCAGAAGCTTGTTATTTAGAACGCTCAGAATAAGTAATCAACCCGTAAAACGTAAGAGGGAAATAGATGAATAATAGAACAAGTAATTGTAATAAAATACTTGGGAATTGAATTCATTAGCTGAGGAGACTTAAATAAGAAATGATATACCAAGCTAATAAAGCAGCAAGAATAGCAGGCTGTATGAATGATGTAATATGGAGAAATAAATGGGACTTAAGGACACTAAGATAAGAATCTACAAAACAGTAATACGACCAATATCTATCTTGTGAGATACTAAAGAGACGACTAAACCAAGATAGATCCTGGAGAATAAATGAAATGAAAATCCGAAGAAGGATAGTAAAGAAACCTAGAAGAGATAAAATTAGAAATGAAAAAAATTATAAATCAACAATTACTCGTAGATAGAAGAATGGGTAAATGGAAGAAGAACTAAATAGAATAGCCATGTAGCATGAATGTCATCTGAGAGAATAATAAGGATCCCCAGAAATAATTTGCCAACGGATGGGAGAGGATCCTCTGGGAGCCCGAGGAAGAGATAGAGAGACCCAAATTCTGGATTAAACAGGCCAGAAGAAGAAAGAAGAATAAGCACTGCAATTTCGTATTGTTGCGGTCAACGCTTCCTAGCTCTTTCCACCCCAATACTGCGAAGGGTGTCATGGTATTTTCTTATTTTGACCTTTCATTAAAATGCCCAGTGATTCCAAGTCACTTGAAGTTGCGTTATCTAGTACCTGTGAGTTTCACTGGCTTTTAACAAAAGAGCAAAAGCTGGTACTAAACCTCACGAGTTCCACTCACACGCCTGTTTCACAAACAAAGTATCCTTACAAAAGATTATTCTTTTATCTCCATCATGTTAATAGAAATAAACATTATCAATACTGGTCTTATTACTTCCTTCCTTGTAAGCAGAAAGGAAACAAGGGAATACACTAGGCTAAAGCGATACTTAAATCGCTTAAAAACTGGTCGCTATGGGAAACAATTAAAATTTCGTTCTCTTGTAGGGCAGGAGTTAATAAAAGAGATACGAAACGAAAGATGACTTCCCGTTTTATAAAACTTAAAGTAGTTTAAAATTAATACTAATTAAAAAGGATATCTCGGAAAAGGTTAATTCTATAAACATGTATATGACATAAATTGTGTTTTAATGAGATCTACACTTTTGTGTAATAAGTTTTTGTCTATTTCTTACGGTTCACTAGTTATATAAAAGTCATTCAGAATGAAGGAACCTTCAGAGGTTATTCCCAGAAACTTTAAAATATACAGTTCGGTTGTTATAAAAATGTTTTAAACATATGATATGATAATCAAAATTGTAAGCCATTTTGAGAAAATTAAAAATTTTTGACAAATGTTTCTTGTAAAGGGTAGTTAACGCTGAGAGGATCTTCGTATTGCATCGTTGGAAGATACTGAATTAATTATCAAGTTTGGCATTTAACTCACTTTTCGTTTTCGAGTGAGCTGTCTAAATACACACATACATACACACACACACACAGACACACGGGTTCAAATGTAAAAATGGGGATCCTAAGGTATTTCCGATGAAGTATCGGTATCGAATTTGAGTGTAGTACAATACCTTCTCTGCCTATTTGTACGTACGCACATATGTACATAGTACTCGGTATAAAATGTAAGAAGTATTCAATGTGGTACGCTGCGTCTGAAGTAGATTACCATTGCTGACTTATGATTTACGTTTATTATTTTCCAATGCAAGATTTGTAGATTCATTTTTGAAAAGTTGGTGCAGTGAGAGGAAAACATGCACAGCTATGATGAAATAATTAATTTGTTCTCCAATTATATCTTTAACATGTCATTGTAGCACAAATAATGGTGATGCTATGTGCACCTTTGATCATTATCTAGGCACTGATATAACCTCATTTTTCCATATTGGTCTATAAATGTATGTAATGGGTATAAATAGACGTACTGGGTCTTCAGGTTTATTCCGCCTTTAGCACCAGTTGATTTCAATGTATGACATCATTATTAGTGCACTGGGGTCCTTGTCTCAAAGGGTTGGTAAGGAATGCATTGCCGACTTCGTAAACATGTTGATGTACTGGGCGATTGAAAACTGTTCTTCACCAGGACATTTTGTGCGTTCTTTGCATGCGAGACAGAAGTGATCAACGATCACAGAATTTGTGTTTTTTCTTAATTTATTCTGTGAGGCAAGTTTTCATTTCTGCAGAAAAGAGTGAGCAAGCATTTATTGTAACGCCATTAAAGCCCTTTATGTTACCATAACCGTGCAATTATTTGAGTTACCTATCAGCATAAATGCTGTGATTGGATGTTTATAAGACGCAAGCGAATGTTCCAAATGCAAAAATTGGAAAAGTACGATAAAAGTCCCATCTCACTACGGTGACGTCGAAACTGTTGACATCCCTCCCCTTGCTACTCATTGTTCGCTAGTCCGCAAAGGCCGAATAAGTCTGAAGACCTTATATAATTTACCTTGAGTATTTGAGTAAACAGAATGTGATGTGTTCCATTGAAATAACTTTTTCTACATCTCTGTAATAAATTATTGTTAAAAAACTTATTCTTCTATCTACTTCATGCTAATCGAGATAAACATTAGTGGATATGATCTTATTAATTGCTTCATTGTAAAAGAAGGGAAATAAGGGAGTACACAAGCCTAATACGATAGTCAAATCTTTTAAAAGGGAGTGGCTATGTGATTGAAACTCTGTTTACATGACCAGGAGTTGATACATTCCCATATGAGAAGAGTTTTAAGCATTTTACAATTGAAACCAATAACAAGGAATATCTAGATAATGGTCAACTCCACGAAACAAATGTTTATGGTATAAATTGCGTGTTTTAACGTGATCTATATTTTTTGTCTATCTCATACACTTTACCGGTTACGCAATAAACCAACCAAAATGAAAAGTTCTTCAGGGGCTATTCGCGGAAAATTCAAGATACACATTTTATTTACCATGTAAATATTTTTATTATGCGGTATATTACTCCAAATTGTAAGGGCCATTTTTTAAAAAAATCAAAATTTTGGAACTTCTTCCACCTAAAGGGTAGTTTAGGTTGGGTGGATTTTCCTCAAAATCTTTGTGTCGCATCCTTGGAAGATACTAAACTTAAATACAAAGTTTGGTATATTACTGACTTTTCGTTTTTCAGTTATCTTATTCACATACACACGGACACACGGGCATACACACACGCACACACACCACTCTCACGGGCCCTTTTCTTTTTTGGGAAACAGGGTACCGTGTATTTCCGATGAAATCCCGGTATCCAATTTTTGGGCGGAGTGCAATACCCTCTCTGCGTATGCACCAAGTACAAAAATTAATAACATACTTCTAGAAACAGTTATTTCACTTAGTTTTAACAGATACCTCAATTTCATCGTAAATATTTCACAAAAGTTGAAATGTTGTTTATTTTGGAAGATGACATATGTGATATTGATATGAATGAACCAGAAGAGAAACAGGAAGCAACAGAGGATGCCGCCGCCGAAACCACCACCACCATCACCGCTGCCGCCTCCACCATCTTTAAATGTTGAACTGAACTTTTAAATAAATGAAGAGTGGACTTTGAAGTAAATGAAGAGCTGGAATTTAGCTGAAGGTTTGGCACTTCAGTTTCATAAACATTAAAATTAAAAATAATTTGAAGGAAAAAAGTTAGCCTTATGACTTTCATGCAACATAATTGTAGTAACGTGCTATGCAAATTAAGCATATGCTTTGAAATCATGTGTAGAAATCCTATAGAAAATGTACGAAGATGGTCCGTGGTACAAAGAAATATTTTGAGGTCCTGTATCCAATGATAGTGAACACTGAAATTGTTATTTGCAATGCTAGTATTAAAGCGGGTTATTATGGCGTGCAATGTTACTCTTTTTCTGGCACCAGTGCCATAAATTAAATGACGTAATTACCACGGCAACAAGACAGCAATGATGGTCATCACCACCACAAAACACAATGTGGCTGTAAACCTGAAATCGTCACTCTGACAAATGCAGCAACTCAAGACTCAAGAGTCACCTCATTAAATTTAATTTAAACACAAAATAAACAACGATATTCATTGATTTTTCTGGAATTAATAAACTCCTAGCGTTCTTGGCATCATTCAGAACGCCAAGTGAAATACAGTCTATGTTTTCAGTAGTTTTATCACTACCTTCCATTTGCGTCTACAAGTGTTGAAATAAATGAAGAAGTATCTGCTTAGTAGCCATAATATTATAATTTAAGCAAATGTATTAATTATTTTACATCTTTTAATGCTAAACTTGCATTTAGCACTTGTATAAGCTCATTGAAACACTCGTAAAAATTAGCACGTTCGCTTTCGCCAACGCACTAGACATATACTCGTGTCACAATCAGTCAGGTTATGGGCTAGTTACATAAATAACTATTATGGGAGGGCTGGACTTCACAACACTTTGTTTCACTGTGAAGAATCATATTAGTGTAACGTGATCCATATTCAAACTATCACATAATGGATAATGGATATCTGCATTCTGCTGTACACAAAGATAGACTCATAAGTTCAAGAACCCAATTTTTTCAATTCAGATATAACACATAGTCTTCATACTAAGAAACGAAATCTGAGAAAAAGAGAAATGTTCTATGAGATTTTTGAGAGTGTACCATCCCAAACCAAGAGAGCAGCAGTGCGCATATTGCATTGATTTATTGCAATTAATAAAATTTAGAACGTTTTTAATAAAAACTGTTGCATGCATCATCTAAACAAAAGTTTTAGTGGATTCACCAGCTTTTTGTACTCGACTTATCGTTGGTATGAAATACTTAATTCGTCTGCAGAACTTCACTCCTGGTGCCAACGTTGGAGAGTGACTATGAACGCTCATAAATCCCGTGAAGTTCACCTACAAAACGAAAGTGACCCATCATCCCATTTCTCTCAATGTGACGGAGATACCCACCGCGACTTCTATAAGGTACCTCGGCCTTATCTTGGACAGCCGTCTTACTTGGGGTCCCCATCTCTCCAGTCTAGTGCAGAGGATTCGTCATCGCATCCGCGACGTCCATCATCTTGTGTCCGGTTCCTCGCCATTGCCTTTGCGGTACAAGCGTCTTGTCTACACTTCCTTAATTCGACCCATGTGGCAATATAGCTGTGCGGTATGGGGTTCTGCCGCTCCGTCGAGACCATCAAACTCCAGCGTACACAGAACCGTTTTCTCCGCCTCATGACTGGTGCTCCATGGTACGTGCGCAACTCAACTCTGCACGCTGACATAGGCCTACCGGAGGTAAAGTGTGTCCTCCGCATCAGCTACATGAGGCTCCATCGATCCTGTTTGCGCCACAGCAATCCTCTTCTCCGCCATATTTATCTTCCTCCTGAACCTCAACGACGAAGACTGAAGCGCCGCTGGCACTCCGATCTGCGACTGAACATTTAGCTCTTTTATTATTTTCTGTGCTGCTTTCTTTGTATCTTTGTACTATTTCTCTGGGCCCATCGCTGGATGGGCCCCAACCACATATTACATGCTGTTTTGTGTATCTAATTAGCTCAACTGCATTGTACCTAATTGTACAAAAGAGTTTTCTTACAATAAAAAAAAAAGTCTGCAGAATCCTTATTTTGCGTACTTAATACATAAATAGTTACAATCATAAAGAAAAGAGGAATATATCAACTACAATATTGTCTTATTTTGGGGGGGGGGCGAAACATTAAAACAAGCTTTTCTCGGAAGATTTACACATTGTGAATAGTTTAGTGTGGGCTCAGTAGTTCTCGTTTTAAATTATGAACAATATGCTGGGTTATTTATAGCTTTGAAATCAAATAAACGCAATTAAAATATAGATAAATTCCAAGCTAGTATCTTCCCAGTTAACGCCTAAGATCCTGAACACAACTGTTCCCAAAATATTTAACGAAAATATAAAACATCTCTAAAATAAATATATCCCACACTCAACGCAGTGCTGTCCAATTATTCTGTAATATTTTCAACCCCTCCTGGAGACCCAATTCTCCTTCTCTCCCCAAGGAAAAAGCTGGTTTCAGCACTGCAACATAGATTGAAACAGATAACTGGGAACAACTCCTCAGAAGTAGGGTGAAAGCTTCAGGGAATACCGAATTGCTTCACAGAAAGAAACTAAAGAGTTTCAACAATACGTTAAGTCAGAAATAAATAGATAGCGAGAAAAGAAAGGCGAAACAATTTCAATTGTTAAGCAAATATTGGAATGAGCGCTATACATGTGTGCACTAAATGCATGCAGTAACAGACTGAGCCAGGTGACTCAGTCAGGTTTGTCTGAAACTGTAACTCTCTCGGATTGGATCTCCGGTGACCTCACACTCTTGACCTGAATTTTTCCGTAGTTTTCCCGGGCCACCAAGGTAAATGGTGGGGAGATTTTCAATTACCATGAAGCTTCTCCCTTCCTTCTCTCATTCCATCTCCCCCTTCTCTTTAAAGTTCAGGTCTGACGGTTTGGTGTCCCTTGAGGAGGTGGCGCGGATGCACGCGCTCAGTAAAATATTCTTCACCGACAGCGCTTGGATCTCCGGTTGGGGCTATAAGGGTCGCTTAGTCGCCCTGTCTCAACACTATGGTTCCTCGCCAAAGTGCCGGGGAGTTCAAACTGGAATTTTTAGAGACTTCGTGCGTCTCCTTCATTGGTCTCTCCGATTCCTAGGTACCGTCCTTAGTGGATCACTTCACCTCATCCCTAACGCCCGGGGGCGTTAACCACAAATGGGCCATTCAGAACCACAGTGAACGAGGTGCCCCCTTACTTTATGACAACCATACATCCAGCAATAGGAACGGAGCGTGGTCGCTAGAGAGTTACATGGTTCCATAGAACTATTTACTTCTATGATACGTTTATGTTTAGAAAGCCGCTGAGCGCTTAATACATAATTCTGTACTACTTATTAAGGTAAAAGAGCATAAGGAAGGCGTATATCTCTTAAGAATTTTAGTTTACCTTTTGTGTTTATAGTTTCGCTTCCCAAAAGCTAGGGTTTTAAAATATATTATACTGTTGTTTTAATGAGGAGGGACAAATTGCTGGTCCATTTTTAAGTTAAGAATTCCACGAGCTATTTGATCCTAATGAGTCGGAAAGTTGCTTCACTGAAGCTGTGTGTTCAAGTTAGCTGAGAAAAAATAAGGGTAACTGCCACGGAGTGGCCTCAAAACAGGAGCAGAGTATACGTAGATCAATATGTGCCTTTGTGATTTTAACGCGACCACTGAAAGGGCGAGATGATGGCACATACTAGAAGGCGACCAAATCCGGTTGACCACAAACGGAAACATGGGCCAAGACCGATTACAATTTCTCAGAACTTTGTTACCAATATGGCCGCATTCCTTGCCCAAACAAATGACAATGTACTTTCCATGTATTAGTTTAAGCGTGGTCACAACACCAGTACAATTTTCTTAATGTTAAGGACATAAGGAACATGTATTATATAAGGTGTTAGTGTATCTTATCGCAACATCATTGTGCTCTGTAACTCAAATTTGAATACCTGGTTTTTGTAAGCGTTTTACAATGGATCAATCGTGCAATGTTTCAGTGTGTAAATCAAATTGTTTGAATAAATCGGTTATCTCCGTGCTTACATTTCCGAAAGTTAGATATTAAAATGGAGCTCGTTAAAATAAATGATATCGGAAATATTTTCAAGCGAAGAAAAACTTAGTGGTCTGCGTAAAACATGCTTAAGCTACATTTGAGGTTAGAGAAGACAATATTGTTATTCTATATGGTGAACCAATTCGGGCTCCTTTAAAACTTCCCTAGTTAACTACCGATGATAATTCCAGAATCTACCAAAATCAACCTCATATCATAAGGTTGGTGAACCCAGAAAGAGAAAATATCTTTCAAGAATGCTCGGAGCAGACGCAAAGGGGAGACGTAGAAATCTTCTTGAAGAGCTGTAAGCAGTATATCATTTCAGGCATTGTTGTTTACAAAAATGAGCTTAAAATGAGCATGTGGATCCATTCACTGTATATGTTATACAAGATTTCATAATTTACATTACAATAGAAGAAAATAACCATAATCAATATCCAGCAGGGTCAGTGAGTTGTAAGGTTTCTAACAGGTCAGATGTTGAAACATTTGATCTATCTTTGTGTTTGCCTGTGGTGAAATTTAATTGCATACTGGAGTGCGAAGGAAATGCGACGGATAATGCAAATGGAGAAATTGGTGACCTGTTTATCAAATAAATTTGATGAGAAAGGCATTTCTACCAATGAACAGATAAATATTTTTTGTAAATTTTGTGAGAGATTCCCTAGAGGACTATAGCGACATAAGCCCTGAAAAAAATAAGTTTGAAAATCAGGTTTGCTTTGGAACAGCTGTCAACTATTCTATGCAAATAAGTTAAAATATTCCCCATAACTGCTTATATGGGCTGAAACATCATCTCTTTCTCACCCTATCTAAATTATCATGATTTTGATGATGGAATAAGGTATACGGTTATCTTAAAAATTCAACATTTAGTAATAGGTAATATTGAATTGCATACAAGTTACTAATTAATACACAAGCGTTTTGGAATTCGAGCATTTTAACAAAAAAATAACATGTTCTATAGGATGGAAAGAGGCTTATAACCTAGCATTTTGTTTACATTTCAGTATTCATAACAGTATTAGGCTAAGTTATATGCAGATTTGCAATTAATAGTTTTAGGATTGCTCAAATTTGCAACTATATTAAACGCATATTTAACCAATGTTTCCTAAAGGAAAACTAGAATGTAAAACTATTATGCTAATTATTGTATGAGATTTTTTTGTAGAATATGAATTATAATGGCGGCGCCTTGGCCGAGTAGTTAGGCAGCTCCATCATCACCTTTCTTATCATCCATTTCGCTTGCATTTCATATCCACTTCCTCACCCTCATGCCTGGTTACGGGCAGATCATTCGTTCCAGTTCTCCATTCTGTGGAGAGGCTTCTGACCCCTAGGCATCCGCTTGTAAGTCCTAGGGGGTTTTACTCCTCAATAATGGGAGGGTAAGCCGACAGCGAATGAATTATAATGTGAATGTTTTAAAAATTCTAGACACCTCACACTCGCCGTAACATAACGAACAACAAGCTTCCATTTCCCCAGAAGTTGGACATCGATGGACGCCATCCTTATTTTTCCCTATACTCTGATAAAATTGTGGTTGGTCTTTCATGGGCGAGGTCCCTTATGTTTCCGGATTAAACTATCCGCCGTCCAAGCTCATCCACAAGTCCCAAACCTTCGAGGAACCCCGGAAGGGGAGGCAGGTACGAGAGCTCATTACAGGCTGATCCTTAAGTATTCCGAATAACACCAGGGAGAAAAGTTCACAAATCATAACTTTACCGCCCAACCACAACTAACCGAACGCCGTCGTCAGGTTCTTCAAATCTGAAACAGATGATAATGAAGAAAATTATTGTTACAGGAAACGGTGGATAGGAAAGTAATGGTAGAAGAGGAACCTTCCCAGCTTTTGCCTACCAATCTGGGGAAACCATGAAAAAGCAATAGTGACAGAATCGAAACCGTACGTTACCGCGGAGCCATCTCATTACGTAAGTTAGCTAGGTATAGCGTATAACTGGGTATTAATTTTATTCGTTTGCTGTACATTTAAAGACTTTATATAAAATCTAAAGAACATAATTTATTCTTCTATTTTATTCAAACTGGGATGCAGACAATGTTTATGCCTAACACACCCCATGAAGGTCTGGTTAAGCAACACTCAGTCTCCCGGTTTGTCGTCTTCTTCAACAACAGCCCATCCCTCACAATTTTCACCTGGCTCACAAACACCTCGTTCCTCATATTCCGGTTCCGTCTCACAACGTTCATTGTCAAACGAGAATAATAAGAAAAGTTTTGAAAAACTCAATTCTTAGCAGCATCACTGATTCGCATAAAAGGAGGAACATTTCAAATATTCACCCGTACAACTACAAAGTTTTCTAAACAAATTAAAGTGAGAAGTGAGAAAACAACAGGAGGAAAAATGGGAGAAGTAAAAAGGAAAATTCGTGAGGGAAATGCAAAAGAAGAATGCAATGCCTTATACACATACAACTCTTCCAATCATTAAAAATTCAAATTCATGCATTTTGTATAATACACATATTATTACTGCGATGAGGCGTTGTGGCTTAAAGTATGGCGAGGCTGTTCCCAGCCGCGTGTATGCCAGTGGCGATGCGAGGCCCCACAAAAATATCATATGCAACATACCTATTTCTTATACCTGAAGTTCACTCTTAAGTCCTTTTTGGTGGCGCATTTTTCTGTTAAATCGTTCTGAAAAGACTTTAATGCCAACAAAATAGTTTTTCCATATAACAACACAGGCACTTATATCCACTGTACCACAAACATCTAAAGTACTTTTTGCAACATTTTGCAATTTTTTTCTGCACTTAATGTACCAAGATAAGAATAGGGTTTTGATAAAATTTTCTTTTGGATCCTTGCTAGTGTTACATCAAAAAGGGTATGTAGGTATCTTTCTTAAGTCATGGATTTTCAGTAAAAGTGTCGTAATAGTCGGACCTTCAAGCTCTTGTGCTTTCACTGTAACTCAAAGTATTGTAAACTCGTGTGTGCACTATAACATGTAGTAGGTAGTGCTGTAGAAATGCCATTAATGTGTTTAATGTACATACTTTATTTTTGAGAATGTGTATCTTAATATCAAACTTTGACACTGTATACATATAGGTAACGATGTAAATATTAAGTGCTTTTATTATGCAGTGTATCTAAATTTTAATATCTGAAAATAAATATTTTAACAAAAGAAATAAAATTCATTATATATTATATATAAAACTGAATAAACTAAGTGATATGACACAGACTAAAATCAAGTGAAGTTACGTTTAGTAACTATATTAAACGGAGTGGAAAATTAATGTGTATTGCAAGTATTTAACAACTTTAATTTGAAATGTACACCTTAGATATGTACTTCTTGAAGTAATAACTAACAATTTAGAATTAGGTCAATCATTGTGAGTTGTTCCTTCCACACTAGCTCTGTGTAGGACAAGATTTGAAAGGGAAGGTTCGGATTGAAAAATGCAATGCCATTGCCGGAATTTGATTCACGGACATCCTAGTCTTCGTCTACCGTTACTCTATCCACTGAGCTACCATGACAACATGGCACTTCACGAACCGGTTGGGGAATTTAATGTCATGTCGGTATGTTTCCATGATAGAGATCAGTGGTTAAGAACAACTGATCGGAGACCAGGAGATCCATGTTTCAAATCTCGGCTATGGCTTTGCATTTTTTGTCGGGCCAACACATGTCCTACACGCGGATTATGGAACAAGCAATTAATTACACACTAGTATTTATTGCTTGACAAGGCAGACAAAATAATGATTTCTGATGCAGTTGCTGGCCACTTCAAATAACGTAACACTGCCTTTCAGCACATTTGGAATCCAAGTTGAACGGGGCTTTTTCAAATTTTATCACTGAAAAGAAGCTTTGGATACAATTCAAAGATACTTAAAAAGGATGGTATCTACGTATTGAACAAGAGTGCAAAATACGGAAATGTTCATACGTGTTGAATGCAAGACCAAATATTGTTCACAAGACATTCAGGAGAGAGCTGAAGAAGTAAAAAGATATCTTGAGTAAAGGCTTTTACATCTTTCGCCTACACCAGCCGCTCTTAGAATTCATTGAATGGCAGTGTTAGATATACGAATATCATCGAGTTAGATACGTGAATATGTTCAGACTGATTCACAAATAGCGTGCTTCAGATTAAAGCAATAGCACAAAGTTATGTAAATTACCTGCTGCATTTAGTCACTCTGCATTATAACCACAATTTGTGTCCAATGTCGCAATAAACTACATGATTCATCTGTGTTTATCTGCAGTTGTCTGAAGTACTTGATTCGGAGGACTGTGCTTGTACATGATGCACAAGGGTATTTCCTACATAAATTTGATGGTATGTAATTAAAGAGCGTATGCTCATTAAAATGAAAAACTAACGTATCATACTCAACCTCTCTCTCTCGCTCTCTCTCTCTCCTGATCTTTCTTGTCTCACGTGAAAAAGTCATATACGGCATCTTTATGAATACTTCTTATTACAAATAAATCCAAATTGCTAATTACTATTGTCCGAAATCTCTATGTAAAAAAAAAAAATAATATAAATGGTAAACAGGCCTATAAAAAGTTATGTAACTATGACTCCAGTTCGTTTTACGAGTTGCAATTGTCACAGTTTGCCTTTATTCTGGTGCAATCAACATGCATAATATCAGAATGCCACTCTATTACGAAGACAGGTCAGTCTGTTATGAAGCACATTTTTTATCCAGCTTCATCAATAATTGGAAAATGTTTATTTTAAAAAAGTTCTAGTAAACGACTTTGTATAACTATTTAAATCTTTGAAAAATTTTAAATGTTTCTACTTGATCTGTAAAGAAAGTTGACAAAAATGTCAGTGTGCTACCAAATGTTATTGAATAAATATTTAACCACATACGTATGAGACTTTGGTTTAACGGAAAAAATGTGTGGTGAAAGTCAGTCTGCTACGTGAGAAGTTGTTTTCTAAAAAATAAGCTCAAAGTCCTGATGTCAACATCTGAAATTTATGAGACTTTAAAAAAAATCATTCTAACATTTTTTTGAGAAAACAGAGAAAAAAAAAAAAAAATATTACTTTTGCAAAGGCTACTAAAGTTGGAGTTGTTATTTCACGAAAATACGCCTTTGTATTCACGTGTTTGTTAATGTTATAACGAGATGAAATGCTCGTTACGCTTACATTTAAATAATAATAATAATATTAATAATAAAATAATAATAATAACAACAATAATAATAAGCTTATTTATGAATGTATTAATATCTGCAATTGATTTTATAGGAAAGTCCACTTGTGCTAATGCCTGCTGTGCTTTTGTGTGTTTCCGATTCCATTTAAGTGCGCATTCATTCATTAGCAGCCTTTCAATCAGATCATAGCTATCACTTTGTCACTATTACTGATACCCGTGTCAATAGAGGCTTTTTAAATTTGCCATATTTAATATCTGGTTAGGGAAATTAGTGATACCGTGACATCTGTTGGTCATTTTAAATGTATTCTTTTGATGTGATATCTGATTTCAATATATGAAACACAGAGGCGCCAACAGAGACTTGTATGAATTGAAATTATATGTTATATTGTTAACATTACTCGTGATTTTAAAATAAAAGTATTAAAATGTCGGATGCCACACCCATGTACAAATGTTCTCCCACCACTTTTAGAACATATTCTTTTTCCAGACTAACTACTGCAGACATGAATTTGATTCCTCACAGGGTCATGGCTGTCGATTTTACTCTGTTTTAATCTTCTGGATTATATATACTGCTAACACCGTAAAATGATCATCCTGTTAAACAGTGTTACACTGAAGGGACACCTTTTCAGGAAAAGACAAAAATAACAAACAATGTGATGGTATAAAATGTATATTAGTATATTCCACGTGAGCGCACGTTATCGAAACATGTGCATAGTTATATTTAAGGTCCGGAACTTCATGCGCTAAAAATCTACCAAATATGCATACAGGTATGCTCTATAAAAGTTCAAAATATGCCACTAAATATCCACTACAAAACTGAAACACTAGCCTTGTCAGTGGAGAGAGCGGTTACTAGAATAAAAATTAACAAACCTACATTACTTCTTAGATAACCTCCAATCCTCCTTAGATATTTAAGCAGAAGTATTCGTTTTACGAAAGTTCACTTTTAAATATTGACTGAGAGCCATCATTTGGCACAAATGCTCAATGGAAAATTTTGTCTGTTGTTTCCTAGAATACTTTTGATACCTGAGTTCCACAGAGTGAGAGTCGAGTCCTATATTACGGGAAACAGGTTTTATTTATTGCATCCAGTGACGTATTGATAAGAATATAAGGTGGGTAGATACGAGATCAAGATCGCTTCAACTATCGATTTTAATGCTTCTATTGATGCGGCATTTTTCGAGTCCATTGGTTTAACAACATTTTTGATTACCGTCAACTGTATGAGCTAATTGAGGAAATACAACTTTAAGACTCATGAAAATATTGCTATAAATATGATGCATTTAAAAAGTCGCCAAAGTATGTCATTATATGCATGATAACATTCTATTCAAGTAGCTACAAATTCCATAGCTCGTAGGCGTAATGTATAAGTATACTTGTATAGCCCGATGAAAAAACATGCAAATGCATGAACTTTTGAGCCCTAATTATAATATACCTAAAACATTGTTGTCTGCAATAAAGTCATATAAAGTTAAAACTTAATGAAGTAATTTACAATTGTAAAAAGCATTGATACTATATGAGCATGATAATTATAAAACGTACAGCCGGGTACAAGAATCTACAGATATAATGTAGAGTATTTTACGTTAGACATACTGAACCGCATCTGCGGCCCCAGCTCATATCCCTTAGTTGGTTCTTGTTGACCTACTGTGAGTGCTTTCTTCTTCACTTCAAAACCTGAATCATCAGTTTGCATATGTTAATGTTTAATAATATCTTTAGTATTAAACCAATATGAACTGAATCAACCAGAGGCTGGTGAGGACCGTCGCTGGAAATATGACTTCCAGCCGCTCAGGTGAACTAATTCCACAGTCCTGTACTTTCGCCGCTCACCTAGGACTGAAGGCGTATGTCTAAGACTTGAATTGAAACAGTAAGGGATTGGTTCACCCAGGATTGGTGTGGAACACAGATGAAAAGGAATTTTTGTCATCATGAAATAAGGAAAAACACTGTAGGAAACCAGAAATATCGACACATTTTATTGCATGAGGCTGTACGTAACACAAAGTTGAAGAATACGCGTTCTCTCTTAATAAGGTTAAGGGGCTGGACTTTTTAATACAATAGTTGAACAAGAAGCGGTGAATTCATATGTATGGCCAAAGGATGATTTTCAAACAGTGTGGCGAAACGAAAATTGTTAGAACCTAATGCTCATTAAGTTGTGTTTGCGCCTAATACAAATAACGGCAATTTGAAACATTATATATACCTATACATAGATATGTACACATACATACACATTTTACACGATGTGCATTTAAATGCGTTCACATGAGAGACTTTTTAAAATCATGCTTATTGAATTTCGTCCTCAGTTTGAGTAAGTGTTATTTGAAACAGTGCTTTTCTTATAAGAAATATAATCATATCTGCTCCTTGTTGCGGACTTAATATTTCTCCGTACTTTGGTTATATACTTTAAATTTAAGAAACAGGTTACTAGGGAGGCTTTAATTCCAGAAGCTGAAGGGACCACGACAAGCTGGCAAATAAGGACGAGAGAAGGAAGGAGGGACGGAATGAAATGGTGAAGAAGGCTTTTGATTCAACAAGAGGCTTACCATAAAAGCCGAAGAGTGGTATCCATTGTTTCTAAAGCTAGGCTCCACTCCCTAGTTCCGTGGATGCTGGGACGCCGAGTTCATTTGCAGTTCCTTCTTTCATCTTTTTCACCAATAATTGCAGCACACAATAACCTTTACAATTTAGAGGATGGTGCAATGTGCATCGCACTTTTAAGGGTCTCTGGTGCTTAGGTATACGCGGAACAATGTTCACTTTAATTATTTTCTAGAAAAATTGATTATAAAATGTTGGAATTCTTTGCCATGGCACCTAAGAATATGGAGCAGTGGGATTAACTCTAGATATTTTTTGGACAAGTTAACTTTCAGATGACAATATTGCATTCAACTCTTACTCAGAATTACTCTTACCTGATTATGGTCTTGAAGTGTTAGCATAAAGCATTATTGAACCCTTTACCACAAATTGAATCCAATTTGGCCCTTAATAGGCTAATTTGGCACAAGTTTTGAAAATATACTATTTTATAAATAATTACACAAACACTCTATTTTGTATTGCATCTAATTGGAATTATTGATCTCATGTTACATAAACGAGCTAAAAATGTAGGTAAATCTAGTCATTTTGGGATTATAAAATATTAATAACATCAACACCACCACGAATATAATGATATATTATGATTTATTACTCTGTTATAATAAGGGGCTCGAAATTGGGAAATCCTGATATTTAACATTATGGTGTTCTTAGTGTTTGAAGTGTCATCATCCCAAAAATTATAAATTTCTACATATTTTTTAATTCCTCTATTATAAAAGTGAGCAAAAATTCTAATTTTCACATTAGATATAATATAAAATAAAATATGTGTATATATTCACAATATAATGTATTTTCAAAAGTTCAAAAATCAGCCCATGAGGGTGAACAACTGTGCAATTTGGAAAATCCAGAGTATTTAAGATACGTTATTGAAATTCATTACAGTTATTATACACAGTAACAGTTATGAATGTTTTCCCGTGTATCAAAATTCTAGCTTTATTTCTTACTTACATAATATTTGTTATTTTATAAATTTATTGTTCTAATAAAAGTAAGGCATATGATGCATTTTTGAAAATGTTCGCTTGAAAACTTCAAGTGTTTTAGTAAATGAGTTCACAAATATGTATCTCTACCATATCACATTTTTATATTAACTCCAATATATAAAACAATCGCCGAAATGTATGTACGCGCATCACTTCCGAACGACTGTATCAAATTGAACAGTTCTTTTTTGTTGTGTTCGTTATTGTCACGACAATGTTTGTGAAAAAGAAAATGTTTAAAAATAGTACGGGAAAGTATTCAATGTCTCATAATATGAATAATAACAGTTCCAAGGGAACGTGTTTCGGTTAATAGTCGCCAAATGGCAGTGGTACCATGGTTATTTGTTGATACATGGCCGTAGAACTGTCTTTTTCCCTTCCCATTCAATGTTAACGTAACGCACCAGTTTATCGAGATGACGCAACGCAGTAGTGAAATTTAAATACATTTTTATGTATTAACCGTCCTTTCATACTCCTATCGTTTAAAATAAAGAAGCAAAGAAGCTTTCCTGGCAACGAACGTTTAGAGTAAGTACTTATTTGCAGCTACATGGCTGTTGTAGTATTTTCCCTCCCCATTCAATGCTAAGGTAACTCACGAGTTTATCGAAACAATGACGCATCGCAGCAGTGAAATTCATATGCATTTTTATCTATTTACTGTCCTTCCCTTATTCCTATCGTTTAAAAGAAAGAAACAAAAAAGCTTTCTTGGAGATGTACACCTAGAATAAGTACTAATTTGGTAAAGTATAACATGTCCGGGCTTGAAGGCCGTGGTCAAATATTAACATTATTAAAATTTGACGTTTCGTCCTCAGCTTTGCAGGACATCCTCAGAAATTCAACTGGTCAGGAACGGCTAATGACTGTAGATTCATGGAGCAATTGCAATTTATACTGTTGGAGTATTTGGACGAAAGTAATTGGACTGCTGTGTTCTGATTCGCTATTGCGTTGGCCGGTACGAAAATGCTGTAAGGCAGGAATCCAGGTCTGGTTTAGCTTAAATCCATCTTCTCTAGTAAAATTATTGGGATGTCTGTATCTTCCTGTAGATTTTCTGACCATACTGGGGTAGTAATGTTTGGTAGTTGCGAGGACTTCTGTTTTTTTTTTTTTTTTTCAAATAAGATGTCATGTTTGTCTAAGACGAGAGTATAATTTGCAACGGCTGATTTGTGTGTATGGCCGAGGCGACAACATCTTTTGTGTTCGACAATGCGTGCCATTCACCCGAATAAATTTCAGAAGGACAACACTATTTCAAATTCAAATAGAGCTAAAATCTTTCTGCCATATATAAAAGGCGTCACCAACAGAATAGGCAAACTACTAAATAAATATAAAATTAAAACAACATTTCTTCCAACACGAAAATTAAAACACATTTACAAATCAGCTTAAGACCCACTGGACTAGCTCTCTGCCACCGGTGTTTACAAGATACCATGTACATGCGGCCAATCTTATATAGGCACAAAAAAGCACGTGCAAATTATTTTTTAGAGTAGCCATTATGGGCGAAAACTTGTTCCAATCGTTTAGGTTCATTATTTTAGTACTGCGGCTCACAAATGTTTTTGGCACGTTCAACTAAGGTTTTTATAACACCCCGTTTTTGCTGTGGATGGCGGTTGGAGTCCTTGTGCAAGTATCGATCGCAGCTAGCAGGTGTTTTGTAAACACAATGGCCGAGTTTGCCTTTTGCTTCTTTTCTGACTAAAGCTCCCCAGCTTTATTTCTGGGGACGTTCTCCACAGTTGAGGACGAAACGTGAAATTTTAATAATTATAATATTCGACCATGGCCTAAAATCCCGGATAGGTTATGTTTACCAATAATAACACCGACCGTGAAAGTTTACGAGCTTATTTAAGTACTTATTTATTTGCCGCTAGATGGCCATAGTAGCATTTTCCCTCCTCTTTATCCAGACAATGACGCAACGCAGCAGTGAAATTCAAATACGCTTTTATGTATTAACTAACCTTTCCTTACTCCTATCCTTTAAAATATAAATAAGCATATTTGTCGCTAGATGGCCGTAGTACTGCTCAATTTTTCTTCCCCATTCAATGCTAAGGGAATGCACCCGGTTATGGAGTCAATGGCGCTGAGAATCAAATATATTTCTTATGTACTAACTATCGCTTCCTTGGTCAGATCGTTTACATGAATAAATAAGAAATAAGTACCTTTTTGTAACTATTTAAAATGGAAAAGTTATAAACTATGCACACAACCAATAATCCTTCTTGGAATTTGAAAATGGCGAAGAAATGACTGATACCGGATAGTAAACCGTTTTAGGTTAGCTCCCTAATGCAGCTGTTGGTTATTTCAGGTTATGTGGTACATGAGGTAGCTAAAGGTGATTTCATCAGAAGATGGGGATACCCCATCGCCATCACACTGCAATTGCGGTGCTTTTAATACTTTTGGTCAAGTATTATTTTGGGATAAATGGATAAATTTAATACAGAAAGCTAACATCAAATAACAACTTATCACTTGCCTTACCAGATATACTTGCTCTTTAGTTATGTCATTGTTAGCATTAAAATGACTATTTTGACATAGAAGAAAACAAAGAAAGAGGTGGAAAACATTAGGAGTAAAGGAAAGAAAGAGAATAGGAAGAAGAATGACTTTATGACTTTCTCCTCAATATAATTCATTACCTATTTCAGCGTTTAGTCGCCACGCTATGAAAGTGCTGCCATTATTGATATTATGCCAACGGCATTCTTGCTTTCCCACGCTGTTTGCCTTAAATATCATCCTTTCCTGACTTCGTATTTTTCGCAATACCAACAATATATGCTACATTGCGCAGATCATTGCGCTTTGGAGATGCAAAGGCATTGTTAGACATTGGCAATGGGAAAATTCCTGTTGATACTTCTACTGGTGACATTTCGTTTCCACGAAATGTTTGTCACTTCACGTCAAAGTAAGAATTAATATCGAAAGTGTGAATATAAAAAAATAGAGTAAATTTTATGGACAAATGCATTCATTTATGTCGATCGATTCCATTACCAATCCCAATAAAATCCTCAATTATCTAATTGAATTCCTAAATTCATTGGATTTGCCAGGATTCCGCCACACAGTTTACAGCTCAAGGCTGACTCGGTAATAATTATGCTACGCAAACTCAATCAGCCGAAATTGTGAAACGGAACAACACTGGCTGTTAAATAAATTATGAAAATTTTAATTTAAGTTACTATTATCATAGGATAGCTCAAAGGCGAGGATATGTTTATTCCAAGAATACCACTAATGCCAACCAACATTTCTTGTGAATTTATGCGTGTTCAGTTTCCGTGCGACTTGCATTCGCAATGACAATAAATCCCTAGGTCAACCGTTAGAAATGTGAGAAATTTACCTTGAATGCCCGGTTTTTTGCATGGGCAGTTGTATGTTGCGTGCTCGAGAGTCGGCAAACCATCGGCGTTATTTGTTTTCTCTCCGGAAGGAAACATTGTATATTCCAAGGTACTAAAATAAAGTATTTTCAAATTATTTAATTGGTTCTGTTCAACCTGTACACCTCTGATATGCCTGCAACGACTACAGCTCAAATCGCTATGTATGCGGACGATACTGCAATCTTCTCAACACATCGCAATATCCACACCGCCAGAAATCACCTTCAAGAGGCCTTAAACTTAATTATACCCTGGCTAGCATATTTCGCTCAACCAGCAAAAATGTGAAGCAATGGTCTTTACACTATGCAGACAAAACTATCCACCACCAGTAACGCTCCCAGCGAAACAGATACCCTGGAAAACTAATACAGAAACAGTGAAATATCTGGGTGTACTCCTGGAGCGATGACTCACATGGAAACCACATATAAGCAACAAACTTAAACTAGCCCGAGCAAGACTGGCAAAACTCTACACCCTCCTCAACAAAAGATCTTCACTCAAACTAAAAAACTGCACACTACTTTACACGACTCTATTAAGACCACTGCTACTATACGCTTGTCCAGTTTGGGGAGGAACTAGGGAGGAAAGGGAATTGCAATTCTCCATTTGAGCCTGGAGGCGTGCAAAAAAAGTGGCCGAAAGGGGGAACATCGTTTTTTTGTTTTGGGTAACAATAAATTTAGCATCGTCCTCTAGTCCTTGAACATAATTCTAGCCACTGGCTTTTTAAATGACCGGACTGTCGAAAGTGACATTACAACTATAATGCTTGTGCAGACTTTTATTAGTTGAGTAAGATTAACCCAAATTTTTATTGATTTTGGTGTAACATATATATAAAACGGAATAAAAATATAAAAATAGACGAAACTTGTTTTCTTTTTCAATATACTTAAATCATGAATTTAACTGTTACACTGCCGCTTTTTAATTTTCAGTCGTTTTTATATCACCCAATGGATTTAAATGTTACTGAATCTTTGAGATAATTTTTGGTATCAAACCAGAAACTTAATTTTCTTTTGTTTTTCAATTAAAATATATTCCCCACGCATTTAATTCGGCCCTTTATGGAACAGAACTGTTTAAGCTGGCACTTATAATATTTCGCCTTACCCACTTCAAAGGGGACTATCACTTTTTTACTTTCTCTACAATATTTACATACTGTATATAGAAAGTATTGTACCAACCGAAAATTTCGAAGTCAAGATACCCCCGGAATATTGTACAAATAAAGCATTTTGGAAAAATATCCTTGTGTGTATGTATGTGGACAGCATAGCTCAAACATTAAGAGACCGTTAAAAACCAACTTTATATTTCAGTTTAATATCTTCCAAGGGTGCGAAACGAAGACTTTCAAGAAAATTCCCCTTCCCAAACAACCCTTTACATGGGAAATTTTTGTATTTTTTCTCAAAAATGACCCTATTTTGATTAAAACACCGTGCATTAAAGTTATTTACATCACCTACGAAATGTGAATGTTGAATTTTCTGAGAATAGTCTCTGAAGACCTGTTCATTCTGGATTAATTTTGCTGAATTTTACACAAATGGTAAGGCGTAAGAAACAGAGAAAAAAAACTTCTGCACCAAAACGTAATTCTCCTTAAAACTCATAATTTATGTAATATGTAGTTTTGTTGTAGAGTTGACCGTTTCTAAGATATTCTTTCTTACTTGTTTTAGTTTTAAGCTATGGATTTTTCACAAACAGGGTCACCTTTCGTTTTATCTTTCTTTTGTTTGAGCCCTGGCAATGCAAAGCAATTGTTCACATGGTGACCAGATTTTAAAAAAATTGTGTATCGATTTAGTTTAGTGTATTCCATTATTTTCTTTCTGATTACAAATAAGTAAGTAATCAGATAATTTCTGCTATCTTGATTAACATGATGTACACAAAACGGTAAGAATAGTTTGTTTGCAGAACCGGTAGAGAAAGTCATGTGAGTAGAACACATAAGATTTTTCAGAGCACAATTCCAGCCACTGGATTAGCAGGTTACTTTACCTCCTTTAAAAATGGTCGAACTGGCGAAGGGTAACATTACAACTTAACTATTGTATTTTCAAGCTAAGTCACCCTTTTCTTTATATCTCTTTTATGTTCCCATTCTTCCCTATCGCCTTATCACCACCTAATTCAAAACGTCATAAGCTTGTGTATTATTTTGTTGCTCTAAGCACTGCGCTATCATGGCAACATGCTGACTAAATTCGCCAACTGACTCGATATTTATTCCGGTAAATCACAAGGAAATCTCAAATATTTTGATGTGACGTTTCCCAATGGTGACTTACAAAGTCGTAACTACTTTAAGTTCCAACTTTTGTTTCTTCCATACCGTATAGGACAGGAATTGGAGTTTACCTCCCCTAAAATATGGTAGAACTGCCAAAGGGTTACATTACAACTTAAACCCTGTATTTTCAAGCTGTAACCAACCGTTTCCTAAATCAGTTTGATTATTCCCATTCGATTAGGGGAATAACTAGTCGTTTGATTTTTGGCATTCGTGTACAGTTCGTATTAGATTTTACATTGTTGGGTTCTAGTTCGTTAGATCATACACAGATTCACATTTCACTCATAGCTCCAGACTCTAGGAAGAATAATACGTAATTTTGGCTAGAGAAAACTTAGGACCCCCTAGCTGGGAATCGAACGCGGGATCTTTCACACACAGTTCTATGGACTGAACTGCAGGTCCAGACAGGCTTTCGATATTCTTTCGTTGAGTCAATGGGCAACCCAGGCCTACATTTCACAACGGTTATTACGCCGTTATTTGCTTAGTTCTTATGTCTTCGTTTGTTTTTCAGGTCAGAAACATATAGAACTGATATCGGCTGGGAGGAGTCTAAGTTTGGTTATATGATGATGGAATTCTTAAAGTGTGATATTTGACAGAAAAGTGTGAAAAATTAAAAACATAAAAATAATTTCATAATAAAATAATATGATTTCTAAACTTTAAGAACATATGTGAGTTTACCCTAACTAGCGCACTTTCAGGACCATTAAAAGCTTTAAATGTGCGGCCGCATGTTTATTAACCGGCAGTCCCAACTTTAAAGCTTATTTTCTTCGCCTAATTTTACTTATTTCCTTCAACATTTTTATGCAGCCTGTCAAAGGCACATTAAAGAAAATTGTGATATAGATTTTTGATATAAGGCTCTAATGTTGAAAAATAATTTATTCAATCTTGAAAAATTAAGAGTCCTGGAGAGTACTAGATGTATTTGTTTTACAATAATTATGGCTAGAATAATAATCGGATATGATTGATTTGTTTGTAAACACATTTACTGAGAAACTTGAATTTTTACATGAATAGTTTTAAACATACATTTTAAACATGTCGTAAACATATATATTTTAATCAAAATCCTAAGAGCCATTTTCACAAGAAAATATTTTTGAAAAATGTTCCATATAAGTGGTAGTTGGGGTGGGGAATTTCCTGAAAATGTTTGTCTCATCATTGTAAGATATAATAACTTAAATTCTAAGTCTGGTATTCAACTGATTTTTGTCTGAGTTATGCTTCCTACAGACACACTCACACACATACACACACGGACTTTTTTACCTTCTCTAGCACGTATGTACAATGTACATAGTAGTTAAGGAATATAATGTATTCCACCCAAAAATTCGATACCGAGATTTCACCGGAAACATGTATTTTACGATCCTCTGAATAAAGAATAGAGCATTTTTAGTAAAAGGCCCCCGGTTTGTGTGTGTACACACGCACGCGCCTGTGGGCAACATAACCCAAAACTAAGAGTCGGTGACATAATAAACTTGATATTTAGGTTCAGTTTCTTCCAAACATAAAACGCAAAGCTTTTCAGGAAATTTTCCCCAACCCCAATTTCTCTTTACATGGAACGTTTTTCGAAAATTTTGCTTCTCTCAAAAAGTGTTTTAAAGCTTCTGATTAACATACCATATATTTAAATTATTTTTATGTAAAACGAAGTATATGTCCTGAATTTTCTGTGAATAGCCTCTGAAGACCTCTTCATTTTGCATGACTTTTGTATAACTTTAGTATAACTGGTAAACCGTTATATAGATAAAAACTTTCTACATGAAAATGTAGATCTCGTTAAAACGCATTTTATGAACATAATATATCTTTTTTGTAGATTAAACCGTTTTCGAGACATTCCTTTTTATTGGTTTAAATTTTAAACTAATTCTTAAATGGGAAGTCACTTTCTTTTCATAATTCTTTTCATTATTACTGGCAAGCAAAAATAACAGAATTTCAATTGTTTTACGTGGCGACCGTCTCTTAAAGGATTTGATTTTCGCTTTAGTCTAATGCACTCTTTTATTTCCCTTCTACTTACAAATAGACAAGTAATAAAACCAACTCTAATAATGCTTATCTCGATTAGCATGATGAAGATATAAAGAATAATCTTTTGTAAGAAAAGTGTGTTCGCGGTGAAAGTCACGTGAATGGAATACATTAGATTTTCTGAAAATGCTTTTATTTATTTCGGATTCAGGAGGCAACAAAACATATTATATTTCCGGTGAAATGTTGTTATCGAAGCTTTGGATGGAGTGCAATACCTTCTCTATTTACTATGTAGATTGTATATACGTTCTAGAGAAGGTAAAAATAAACTAACCGAAATGCGCGGTATCGCGCGGGTCACGGCTTAGTGGCAGGCACTTATATGCCTGTTGCTCATAACACCCATGCAGACCCGACTAATCGTCTTAAAGGTCAGCGTGCCTCTTGTTCTTTCCCTCCCTTACGTCTCGGTATTATCCTTGTTTAATTTGGTAGCCTGCACTAAACTGGGGTTGCCAAGGGCAACGGTGGTAAGTTGGCAAGCAAAGGGTGTTATCAGCAGCATCCTGGCAAGTTGTTAGTGCTACGCTGGTGCGTTATGGCTAAACTTTTACAGCTATAGCATGAAAACCGTTATGCTTATAATCATCCATAAAACGTTTATCTTCAAATTCTCCGTAAAATGCTATCCTGGCATATTAATTCGCAGACATTCCGTATATGCATGCAGGAATTCATTCAATATTTACATATTCTGGTGGGAGTTAACACGGTAGGGTCTTTTCTTCCACACTACGAGATGAAAACCCTTAGCAAAAGTCATTATAAGGTACACATAAGACTACAGTTAAATTCTTGGCATGGAGCGGAAACCTTTAAAACATTTATCTCTGGTATGTGGGAGAACACTGCTGTGACGGATATTCAGGCGAAGCTAGTGAAGCTCCACTTCACTCGTTTTAATTGTATTAGATCTAACTTGTTGTATACTCAAGTGACTGAAAAACCAGCTGGGAACATATATGAGAGGGAAGAAGGAAGGGGTGGGAGCTATTTGCCTTCTACCAATCCAGGTGGTTCAAATGTTTCATGTGGGACTGGCATTTGGGGTGTCGTAAGATCGGTTCCCCACGGCCGAACTCTCTGACCCATGTTTTGGGGGGGGGTTTCCACAGGCGAATGCTGGGGAGAATCCTTCATTCCCCCGAACTATTTCTCACTTCTTTTTTTCTTCGTTTCCTCCAAACTGGTCTCTTTCAGGGTTGTAAGTGTCGACGTGGGCTGCGACAGAGGTGCCACTCTGTGGAGGTGACTGCGCTTTGGTTATTCAGCTCTCGGTGGCGGGATGTCGTTGGGGATCGTCTGTAGACTCAAGGGCGTTTGGTCAGACCTGAAGAACGGGCTCCTAGCGCTCCCAGGCGTCGAGATGAATAACTGCTTGGAAACCGTTTTGAACCCTCAATGGAGGCTCCATCCCTCTGCCCGCAGTAATTACTCTCATCTCATTCTGTCTTCTTGGGGTCTGGCGTACAGTAAGTCAATATTGGCTGACGTGTTGAATCCCCTCCGGCACACCCACATTACACTGCACTACTTGCCTTCTGTCCTTGGAGAGCGACAAAAGGAATGGAAGCGATGGTCAAAACTGTGGTTTGGCACGTTTGCAGCTACTTTTGTCAGTGGATATGTAGTTGCACGTTTATCTCGGTTGCCACGATAAGGAAACAAAACTTAAGGCTCAATATGATACCAAAAATACCTGTTTTGAGGCTATGGTGCAGCTAACAGTACAGGATTTAGTGAACAATAGACTGCCCCCTGCCGAGGCTTTATTGGCCTCATAAAAGCAAGGTTCTCTTGGAAAGCTTCCTAGGGATGCATCTGACATCATTACATTACATTACATGAGCAGTCTAAAAGTATTACTAAAGTGGTTGTGTATTTGGATAGTCTAGTTGCCTGTTGCATTCTTTTATTTTACTTAAATTAGCTTCGCTGTATCTCTTTATCAACATACATATTTAGTTCAGCCAAAGTAAGCTGAAAGACGAAAGACAAATTTGTTTAGTATATTACACATACCATTTCCGCGGTGGACTAATTGCGATACAAGAAATCTGCTATTAAAGAGAAGGCCAAAGGCTATTCTTAACTTGCTAACACAAAAAGTGTGAAAAGTTACAAAAGGCACTTTAAATGTCCGTGTGCAGTGAATACGACTGACTGTGCGGTAGTTATTAAAAGGAAAAATTGTTTTGTTGGTCTTAAAGGCTTTTCAAGACGGCATAGCTGAGAAGTTCGTCAAGAGAAAGGACAGAAGGGTGAACTTTATATATAAGAAATAGCTATGTTGCATATGATTTACCAATAATTTAGGCCACGACCTGCAGTTTCCAGATTAGGTAACCAATACTTGACTCCACATCTCTGGCATCATTTCTCTAAGTTACTGGTCTGAAAAACAATTCAAAGGCATAAAAACTAACCAATGGACAATGTTGTAAGTGATTTGAAATATAGAGGGGGATCAGGCACTGCCTTATTAAAAAGTTTCATTATATTGCTACACACAGAAAGGCTCACCAGTTCTTCGACCTTATGGAGGAAGAGGTGAAGAATTACTTGCATGTGTCGTTCAACTGAGCGGCAGCTACACCGTTTATGCCAGCTTTAAACGGTGACATTATTTGTGAGTTGTTATTGTAACATACTTTATTTTTTCGCTTAAACTCAATGAAGCATTGTCACAACGCTACTCAGCAAATGAAAGCATAGACAACTAGCTTGTAATGTCATTCAACTCGGCCGTACTTTGGGGACGTAAAGCATACTGGCAATCCAGTGGTTAGTATCATAAACAAGGAACAAAAGTTTTTAAGCTGGACTAGATATTTCACTACCAACTTAAACAGCCAGTCTTTTTGCACATCAGTATACAACTGAAGAGGATGACTATTATAATGCTACGAACATTAATACCAGTTGGACCAACTGCACCATATTTGACATGTGCAGATATTTCTTGGTGAGCTAAACGAGTCGAAGAACTCAACGGGGTTATTAAAAATTAAAACCAAGCAGTGAGGAACAGGGCGAGAGCAAGCTTCCTTTTGCCCCTCGCAATAATTGCAACCCGTTCATAGTCTCCGCTCATAGCAAGACGTATAAAGCAAAGGTCACTCTTGCCAGTACTCCACTGACGGGTTTTAAGTGAAACAGTCCCGTTGAGTTCTGCAACTGTTTGAACACACCAAGAGATGTCTGCGGACGTCAAATACGGAGCAGTTGGTGCGCCTAGTATTATAATAACAGCTTATGAAATTCAAGACATTCGAAAACAGAACCAAAGTTTGGGCAGCACATGATACGAAAGGCTGACTCCGTAGCGCTGTCGGTAGAACACCTGTTTGTTGTGCGAAGGGTACCGAGTTAGATTCCTGATTCCTGGGAATTTTTCTCTAGCCAAGATTATTCCCCATCCTCCCCAGAGTCTGGAGCATTACTGAAAGTGTGAATCTGTGCATTAAAGTAAAAGTTCACCAAAGTTAAACACCAACAGCAAATATGTGGACACTATTGCCAGTGTAGTGTTCCAAGGGAGAAGCCGTCGACATGACCTAGAAGTTAAAGGAGTCATATAAATGGAGCAAACAAGCAAGAAAACAAGATATAACAAACAGAGGTTATAGCCTTGCTAGGGTTCAAAAGGTAATAATATACTTTACGATTAAACGCTGCTCGCTGGCTGATAGTCCTAAATTCGGCTAGGAAGATAATTTCGAAATTAATAACGCACTGTGCTCAATGATTGAGTAATTTTGAGAAAAAACCAAAAGCACGGTCGGAGAAAACGGTAAGGCTCGCCCAAACTAAACACCCAAGTCGATCTACAGCATGTAATCGTGTAAACCAGTCCTGCATTTACCTATAAACAACGTCAAGCCTAAAAGAACGGCCACAGTTGAGGAGTGTGGAAGCATTACACACGAGTGCATACTTCGCATAGACGGTCCGCACCATGGTCCGGGATGAGTATGTCTCCTTTTGGTTTGATGCCTAAAGCCCTTAGACGTTTTCATTTCAGGCACACAAAGTTGGATGTTAGAACCAGGTAAGGGGTGAGGAAGAGTGCGTGGCAGAGCTGGTTTAATTTTCCTTTACAAACATAAATTGCCACGCAATATATCGACATGATTTCGTGCACTCGATTGTACCGGTCAACATTGCCTATCCGTTCATTCGAAACCTTCCTTTACTAATCGCTGCAGATGTGGAAACTTTTCCGCAGATTATAGTAGATGAAATTAGCACTGAGGTAGTGGTTAATGACTATCCGTTATTAAGGTCTAACATAGTAAAGCGTGTTTGTTATAACTTAGGCTCGGAACTTGGGACCTCGTGTGCCCTGCGGTTAACTGGGGCTACAAGTATAACGCAAACAAACATAAAATAATCCGTATGCAGTGGCAGCACATCTATGGTGGTAGAAAGTCTTTGTAGACATTGAATACCAGTCACTTATGCTCAAAATGCTCCAACATCGAGCCTAGTTTTAACGCAGTAGTTCATAAATTTCAGTGCTGTACCAATTATGTATATATTATAGGTTTCATTTAAAGCGATTAGACAAAAAAATCTAATAATTGTTTCTTCTACACTAGCCATGTGTAGGACATGTATTGGAAATGTAGAGTTCTACTGAAAAATTCAATGCCATAGCCGGGATTTGAACCACGGATCTCCAGGTCTTCGTCCAGTTGCTCTAACCACTATGATATCTCCTTATGGTTTACCGGAAAAATATCCAATGTGTTGGGGAATTCAATTGCTTGGGGACATTTTGCCATGGTAGCTTAGTGGTTAAAGCAACTGGACTGACATCTGTAGATTCGTGGTTCAAATCCTCGCTGTGAAATTGAATTTCTCATTACGACTCCATCCTTCAAAATCCCGCCTTATAGACGGCTAGTGTGGAAAAAAAAATTAACAGATACAATTGACCTAATAGTTGAGTAAACTATGAAGCTAGGTACTTAAAGCACTTAGGAATTGTATACCGCCTTTGGGGCATGTCATCTCAAAACAATTGGGATCTCATTTTGGTTTGCCGGGAAAATCTCGAGTCAGCTGTGGTATTTGGTGCTGTGTCAGCATGTTGTCACGGTAGCTCAGTGGTTAGAGCTACTGGATGAAGACCAGGAGAACCTTAGTTGAAATCCCGGCTTTGGCATTTCATTTTTCAGTCTGACTGTGGTTTGCCAAGAGAGCCAATTGCAAAACAATAAAATACAAAATAATGTAGAGTCTTATCACGTTTCGGGCTGGTCACCACCAGGTGATCTTACATCTATCAAACGTGCACAGTTGTGAATTTGTTTCGTCTTATACTGAAAGTAGGTTTACAACGTTGTATAGCAAAGCTACTGCTTCAAACAACTGTTTCCCATTATTTATCAAGGGATCAGGACGAAGAAAATGCACTGTTTTCTTTCTACACTAACTGCAGTGGTCCTCAAAATGATCTAGCTCACTTGAACCCATCATGATCAGTCACACAGTTTTGAACTATGGATGGGAGTTAAGTGCCGTTGAAATAATTCCATGAGGCAGTGAAGCCTAGCTAATTTCAATACAATAGTGTTATTTTTTAAAAACGTAACAGTGAAATACTTAAAATGACATCAAATATAACAAACGAAAGAGTTGTAATGCAGAAAATTTCTGTATTTCACCGTCTTTGGTGGAACTTCTACATAAGAGAAGACAAATTGCTGATCCACAGTCATAAATCAGATGAATTGAATTAAGGTAATAAAATATAGCCTGGCTTTAAATAAAAATGTGTGCGTTTTATAAATATTTGCAAGACGCTTAATTACTGCCTTACATTTCCTTTTGCGTTTTATAATTCGTTTTTCGCAAATACCTTAAATGTCAAAAAACTTGGGTTTTGTTTAATCAGACACCATATTAAACCACATTCTTTTTCACATTTGAATTACATAAACAGGTATAAGCTATTGCATACGTTTCAGTATACTGCAATTCTATAACTCTTATTTATTATACCTCATTACAATTAAACACACAATATAAACCAAAATGTTGCATTCACATGACTTTCTTTACCTATTTTGCAGTTAAACTGTTCTTGCAAAATACATTTTTATCCAAATTATGCTATTCGAAATAAACATAAGCAGAAATTCCCTTATTACTCACTGCCTTCTAAGCAGAAGCGAAATATGGGAATACACTAGGCTAAACCGATAGTCAAATCTATTAAAAGCTGGCTGTGAACCATTGAAGTTCGGCTCTATTTGCTCGTCGAAGGGAAAAAGAAAAGACAGACGAAACAGAAGATGATTTCCCGTTTGAGAAAAGTTTAAGCAGCTTAAAACTGAAACCAATAATAAGAAATATCTCGGAAACAGTTTACTTTACAAAATAAAATTGTATTTAAAATAAACTGTGTGTTTTAACAAGATATAGGTGCACTTTTTGTGTAGTTGGTCTTTGTCTTTCTGTTACGGTTTACCAGTTATGCAAAATTCATTCAAAGTGTACAGGTCTTCAGAGGCTATTACCATATTTTTTATTTTATTTGCCATGTACATATCTTTAATATGTGGTATTTTAATCAAAATTATAAGCAGCATTTTTGAGAAAAACACATTTATCAAACATTTTTTCGTGTAAAAAGTAGTTTGGAGTTGGGCAATTTTTCATATCACATCCTTAGAAGATACTAAGCTAAATTCCAATTTTGGTACCTAAGTTCTTTTCGTTTTAGAGATTTGCTGTCCACAGGCTCGCGCGGGTGCGTACGCTCACACACACACACACACACACACACACACACACACACACACACACACACACACACTGCCATTTAAAAAAATGGATTTAGGAGGACCCAAGATATGTACTTCTGGTTAAATCTCGGTATCAAATTCTTGGGTGCAACAAAGTCACTTTTCTATCTACTACGTACATTGCGCACACGTGCTACAGAAAATAATAATAATAATAATAATAATAATAATAATAATAATAATAATAATAATAATAATAACAATATTTTTTAAAAAAAAAGATGCTCCTGAGATTATTGAAAATGGTTATTCCACATGGTTGCATTTTCACTATCGTATAAATTATTTATTCTAGAAAAGCATTAAATATTTAGCATTTTAGGAGCTTAACAGCCAAAACATACTTACCTTTAAATTGTGTTTCTTATACACTTGCCCCCTATCATGTATTCTTCCGTGCAACCGTACTTTCCGCTTTACCGTGATTGACAAATATACTATGCAACCACACTTTCTTGAGTGCTTGGATCCTTAGTCTTCTTTCGGTTGGTTTCGTGCAATTTCGGATACAGTGCAGAGTAACATTGAGACACATGGCACGTTATACTCCCCAATAGCATTCTTCATTGCTAAGGCCCCATTCTGTCTGTAGATCCCAGTGTTCACGCACATGCACGTGTGATGTGCTTCGTTTAATAACTGAGATAGTGTGCGGTAAATTAGGGAACCTAACTATATCGTGCGTAACATTTTGATGCGAGAAATTGAATTATATTTCCATTCACGTGACTTTCTCGACATGTTGTGCAAAAATTCTTCTATTACCGAAGATTATTCCTTTATCATGAGACAGCACATGACGTATAACGGGTTTAAAGTTATCTAAAAGGGAGATGTAAATTATAGCCAATATGATATTAATTATACTAAGAGGGGACAAATGTACATTGAAGATGGTAGGGAAGAAGGCAAGGACAAACAATTGTCACGATCTGACAAGCGACCCAGGTAGAATAGTACCGTTAAGGGAAGGACATTGAACTGAAGGGTGAACTAACAAGGAAAAGTAAAACAATTCTCTTGCTGGTCGAGTGACGCCTTTACACTAGGCATGGAACATTCACGGAGGTAAGATGTGATATTTGGTCAAACCGAACGGAACAACCTTTGGTTGTAGCGGAAATAGTGTGCATTTAATCCTTACCTGAATACGGACGAAATCACTGCACCAAAAGACAGTCAAAAGTAATAAGTAATAATGGGCGCGGTCGAGTAAAGCGTAACCTAAGAGTTGAAAATGTAAAATGAATGAGTGTGTTTGACGTCAGAAAAGGCCCAACCTAATGGATAAATGAGTTCAGTAATATTCTGGAACTCGAAGAAAATCACTTGTGTCTTACCACACCTGAAAAAGATTCCATGCTAACAAAATCCTGAGCTAAGGCACCCAAATCTCCACACCATTCCTTAATATACAAAACCTCTACGCGGGATACGAACCCGGTACCCCTTTACTACCGCCGCAATCTAAATCAAGCAAATCGCGATAAATATTAGCGGAAATGATCTTATTACTGGTAAATATAAGGGAAATAAGGGAACATGCTAGGATAAAGCGATAGTCAAATCAGTTAAAAGTAGCTTATATGCAATTGTCATTGAAATTCGGTTCTATTTGCATGCCCAGGAGTAAAAAAGGATATATGAAACGGAAGAGGACTTCCCGTTTGAGATTTCTTTTGTTTAATTTAAACTAATAGCAGAGAATATCTCGGAAATGGTCAGTTCTACAAAAGAAGCGAATATTATATAAATTATATGTTTAAACATCTATATTTTTGTCTAGTGGGTTTCTATCTATTTCTTAAGCTTTGTCAGTTTACAAAGATCATTCAGAGTGAAGGGGGTTCAGGGGCTATTTCCAAGGAATTAAGTATATACATTTTATTTTCTACTTAAATCTCTTCAATATACTGGATTTTAATGAAAATCATTGGAGCCAATTTTGAGAAAATAAACATTTCTAAAAATTATTCATGTAAATGGTAGTTCGGGTTGGATATTTTCCTGAAAATCTTTATATTGAATCTTTGGAAGATTATGCACTTAAATACCAAGTTTAGTATTTAACGGACCTTTCGTTTTTGAAGTATACTGTCCACAGACATGCATACA
Organism: Hymenopus coronatus; assembly: GCA_030762935.1. Lineage (NCBI taxonomy): Eukaryota > Metazoa > Arthropoda > Insecta > Mantodea > Hymenopodidae > Hymenopus > Hymenopus coronatus. The sequence goes on from CM060900.1 coordinate 153,413,985, forward strand.
CACGACACACATTGACCGTTTCTAATCTTTTTTCTTATTTCGGATGTCTCAAAAAATATCATTCCGGTGAAATTTCGTCGCACTCCGAGGTGTAATGGTTACCATGCTAACTTCATATAGCCAAGGTCGCGGATTCAAACCCGGCGGAGGATGGTGCTTCTTTCGGGCGTAAAAATCCATAGCATGGCTTCCTTCGGAAGGGAAGTAAAGGCGTTGGTCCCGTGTCGTAGATTTAAGGCACGTAAAAGAATTTCAAGCCTGATAGAGAGGCCTTTGATCAATATTAAGTGGTTTTTCACGCCCAGTATAGAATGGGACGCTGAGAACAGCAGCAGTTAAAGGGCGTCCATAAATAAAACGCCATTTCATTTTTCCGGTGAAGTTTTGGTATTGAATGTTTGTGTGGAATACAATACCTTCTCCACCTACTATGTGCATTGTACATACGCACTGGAGGAAATAGAATTCAAAATTGTATCAAAAGCATTGATAGTAAATAGAGGTCATTAGGCCGTGTGATCTTGGGTACCTAAATGATCACGTGTTGAACATATTAAAGACTCTGAGAACAAAAGTTATAGTATGTACCTAATTGAAGCAATAGGATCAAAGTATTTTGGAATATGAAATGTAATTGTTTAAGTTGTTGTAAATGTTGATTAAATTTGTTAATTTGAGGTACCTTTAATTGTGAAGTTCTGGTGTTACTAACATGAAGTGAAACATGTGGAATATAGCAAGCAGGTCCAACAGCAGTAGCCAAGCCGTCATAGCAGCGCTGTTGCGTTGTGCTAGCGAGTGGGCTGGCGTGTTGTATTGGTGATAGTGGATGGGCAGAACATTACTTGTTGTTAAATGTTTTATTCGCTAAAAGTTGTATTCATAATAGATAGTAATAGATTGCCTTGAAATTCTAAAGATGAAAATTTTGGCGTGCAATCATTTCGAAAAGTGAAAAAAAAAAAAAAAAAAAAAAAACAATAGAAAAAACGTCCATTTATATTATCTTGTGTTAACAATTAAGATTCACTGACGCGACTTTTAACGGTTTTTGGACCCAAACAAATACCTATGTTAGGGGTGACAGTGTTTGATGATTTCTCACAACTTCAAGATATGTTGGTGTGGCACGAACTGGAAAGGTTGTAGAACTGTAGCCCCACAGTCATCGGGGCGCGTATTAGTCCGGCCTGGTGTATATTATACTGACTGTTAGAAGTATATATGCAAATATTTGTATTGATAAGTAGGTACAGTATAATTAACAACGATGCATCAATATTTGCTTTTATTTGTAGGCTTATAAGTTTACTTATTAATAGGAGTGGCACACACAAGACATGGGGGTTTATTTTTCCTACGACCGCAGTGGAAGGCGTAACCTTGAATGGTCAGCCTTACTATAAGAATGTTGTATCGGAACTGAGTCTGAATGTGTTCTGCAAGGCCAATGACCACACAATACCTAGCCCAGCAGGTCACGTATTGCGGTGTGAAAACATGGAAGTAAACCTATAGTGTATGCTGACAGGCGTTGTTCATTTTGCGGCGCAGTTATGACCATGCAAAACACATCGGGTGGTAGATTAGGTGATTGGTTGTTCGGAAAACTGTTAGTCGAAGAGAAAAAATTACGTAGCACACCGAAATGGATATACATTAAGCTCCAATTTGCCAACATATCTGTATCTATACCTCTAACATCCTTAATATATGAAAGTACGGTCTATTCTATCAGATTCTTGTAATGTATAAGGCTCAAGTCTACTTTGTTGGAATGAAATACATTACTTTTGCCCTCGAAAAGCAGTCTTACGTAAAATAATTTTCGGGAGAGTTTCACTTAATGTTGTAAAATATTGACAATTATTCCAAAGATATGAAACGTCCAGCAACATGGATGGTAAGTGTTTCCTTTGTTACTGATTGTTATGCTTCCAAACCAGAATACAAGCAGTTGTAACGTACTTATAGTTCGTAAATTTTCCGAAAAAGGTCAAGTAGCAACTTCATTTACACTCGTCGAACCTGGTAAATAAATAGCTATTTCATGTTTTTATATGACTGTCATTTATTTACTTTTGAAGTTCCAAATATTTACCCAAAAGGATGTTTTAACGCATTCCTGAAAGACGGTCATCTGCAGTAAAGGATGCTAAATCGCACCTCTTTTGAAAAAAAGACAAATATGACTAGAAAAAAAAACAGTAATTCAAATATCAAACGCTCAGGCATTGTATTTGTTTGAGACTAAACCCAGCTCTTCCCTTTGACGCCAGATGTTACAAAATATTTATCCACAATGGAAACGATTGTATAATGTGAATGCTTTGTTGCTCCTATTCAATACTACATTTTCTTTTGGGTCCCTCGATATTGCTAGCTCTGTGCCGTCAAATGCCTTTCCTCATACTTTCTTCTTCCACTACTTTTATTTTCGCTGCCACTCGAAGATATCAAACACGGCGTAACGATGCGTGTCTTTCTTTTCTTCTCGTTGCTATCGCCACTACCATTGCTTCCCGTCAAAGGCTCCTTTGTGTCTGTTCACAGTTAATGGCATCCAATCTGAACCCATCGAGTCTTGTTCCATTTCCTTTGGGTTTTTCTTTTCTTTTACTTCCAGCAGCGCAGTGTATAGGTAAGATTAACAAAACTTTGATACGGATGCCCTTGGGTTTCTCTTCACAGCTTTTCCACTTATTTAGAATGGGCGTGTTTTAGACAGATGCTTGCATAAAGAGATCCTCAGTTTTTAAGCATAATTTATTATTCAAGTTTTTAATAATTGCCAAATACTAACACCCCCCTCCCAAATGTATACACATATTTTACTAGAATAAATGTTCCATTGTGTGATATTAATTGTACGCTGTCAAGAATAAAACAGTGCATAATTATTATTTATTTAATTGTTATATTAAAAATCACCCAAGTGAAATGGTGCTGAACGAGCAGAAGCATACCGAGGAAACTAAACTGTAAGTATGCAAATCTACCTTTAGCGAGATACTGTATGGAGCAGAAATTTTGAAAGGCAATAAAGATTTAACATAGAAATTATTGTTATGGAAATGTATGCTTTATCAAGGTCAACAAGGCATTCAAAATTAGAAAAAAATAGGAGCATTCTACTAAGGAATAAACTAAAGTTGAGAATTCTTTGGTATAATGTTCGACTGGGCACACCAGAGGAATGTCAGAAGAAAGAATACACAAACAATTTGGGTAGTGTCACCTGGGTAGAGGAAGGGTTAGACCTTGAAATACTTCGATACATGAAATAAGAACGAGGATGAAAGCAAAAATCTGGAGGTGGAGGAGCAATGAATGGACAGGGATGAGGGATGAAGCAAAATTAAACTTTAGAAACAGAAAGGATTTTAAACATATTTGGAATATTATGTCTAGCGAAAAGCTGCTTTCATAGTCTATATAAATAATATAGTTGTTTTCGCCACTGTAATTAAGTAACCTTCTTGTCTGTATTGCCTTTTAATTAGGTGGTAAGTGCACTCTAAGCTTTAACAGCTCGATGTAGACAAATGCAGGGTTATCAGCTTGCTGCAGGAGGGGATATTTAGAGCACTGTATTCGTTTCCATGATCAGTCCCGGTCAAGTTGGACTCAGTTCCTAGATACAGTGGTTTGGCTCGATGTAGACAAATGTAAAATAATCAGCTTGTTGCTGGGAGAGGTTCTTTGTAACCGTTTATTCCCTTCCATGATCAGTCGTGAACAAGTGGGATTCATTTCCTAGATACAGCAACTTGGCGCGATGTAGGCAAAGGTAAGGTCACCAGCCTACTGCAGGGGAAAAGGTAACTTGAACCGGTGCATTCGCTTCCGCAATCAGTGGCGGATAAGTAGGAGTGGTTTCCGTGATCAGTGGCGAAGAGCTGGATAAGTTCCTATTGTGTTTTTCAAATGGAAAGAGTTCTACTCTGCAGTGAATAAGATGCGTTTTCGTATTCTGCCTTGCCAGGTCACTACCCCACTCTTTTCATATTTCTCTCTCACTCGCACACTGAGCATCCAAATCTGCCTGGCGAGATAATGTTCGACTGATTTTTCTAAACCTGTATAATTTTGCAGGAGTTAAACTTTAAACTTGAACATGCACATTTGCATATTATGTGCACGTTTTTAAATATTACATCATTATAGTTTATGAATTACCTGCTCTTTTAATCCAAAGGAACTGCCAGTGGCTCCTCCGTATCGTTGCCATCAGTTACATCAAGCGACAATAATTCGCCATCGTTGCACTTTTTGAAAAACGTGTAGACCTAAAAATAACACTTAGACCCTGTCTACCAAATACCTGCCTCTTAGATTCGTCACTAAATTCACCACTAAAAGCCATTGCACTTGCTCTATTCCTGACTAAACAATTGAAAACTGGCTTGAACTCTATAGAGACTAGGGACAAATAAACACGAGCCTTGATCTCGAGACATAAACGTAAACATTCGATAGCTGACGCAGCATTTTGCAGCTAACAAGAGTGTGTTCGCTCTCTGTCTCTCAACTTTAACAGCTTACTAAGCGTAATAAATGTAACAATTCTTTTAGTACCATCATGTCAATAGTAAACATTCCATTTCTGTGTAATTACGCAGGTATGTACATATATAATAGAACACAATACACATAATAATAGCCATTACAGTGCTTATGTGATTCTGATTATGATAAATTACATGGGTATGTTCATTCATGAGTATTATGAAAACTATTTGAGCTAAAAATCTGTGGTTTTAGGGTTCTGCTACAAACATTACTTCCTACGTTCCTCGTGAATTAGTTTTTGCAAAATTTGGATACTTTGCCTTAGCGTAAGTAGTATTTATGAGAGACGGAATCACTTAGCACGTTACTCTCCAGTTAAGCGGGAATGCAGCATGTCAACACAACAGCACTCCGGTTGGCTGCCGGCCTGGATCAGTGTCGAGTCCTCTCTCCAAAAGCTCTATCTTCTTATGTGCAGCATCTAAGTATTAACTGCATATTAATGATACTTTTAAGGTAAAAAATCCGGCGTGTAAATCGATCACAAGTTTGCTACCAAAGCTAATGTCAGTGACCTTGTTACTAGCACCAATGTACATCAGCTGGTAGTAATGCAATATTCAATATCGCTGGGACAAAATACTATTCAACATACCTCTAAGCGTTAAGTGCTTTAAAGAATCTAGGAAGTTAAAATACTTGACTTCGTGTCGTCTTTTCAAATCCTTTCTCCTTTTTGAAAAATACCCCTACCACACGTGTATCTGAATACACTATCTCCAGGAATAATATCGCCTCTATACACTGAAAAATCTATAACGCGCTATGTATTCTGTTGTGATTTATTTATCAGGCTTTAGAGGAACTGAGCAAGTAGAAAACAAAAGCATAGAAAGCAACATTCGATAACAGTTTTCTCGACTGCCTTTGGGGTTTGGAATATGCTAGCTCAGGTGCGATTCCTGGTTGGAAGATGGTAAGTTTTCTTTATCCAGGATTATCCCTCGTATGTGATGGATCCTGGAAAAATAAACGAACATGTAAGTATACAGTGTGTTAAAGGTATAGATACATATATTTTGATAAATGATACCTTAATGTATATCCATTTCGGTGTGTTATTTGTTTTTATATTCGTCAAACAGTTTTCCCACAAAAAATCACATAAAATATCACCTAAGATATTTTGCATGGTGTTAACTGCGTGGCAAACTGAACAGCACCTGTCAGTACAGGTATTCATTTTTCTTCTACGTTGTCACATTTCAATACGGGACCTGCTGCCCTAGATGGGGTCATAGGCCCTGCTGAACGCATGTGAACTCAGCTCCGATAGACATTCGTTATCACGAGGTCCTCTCACTCAAGGTTACGCGTTTCGGCTCGAGATCTCAGAGACAATAAACATGTATGTTGAGTGTGCTACGCCTAGTTGGAGGAAATAATCAACCTGAAAACATACTGCGCTTAATAAGTGAAATTATAGGTCCACAGCTGAAGCAAATATTGATATAATGCTGTTCATTACACTGTTCTTAATTGTCAATATAAATATATGAAATGCACTGACTTGCTAAAAAAAAACATATATATAAAATATATCATTAGAAAACCTTAGAAAGATACAGCAGCTATTTCTTCATACGTAGTTAATGGTAACAGTGAATTTCTACAAGAAATAAAATTAAACACCAGAAACTAAATCCTCAGTTCACGTTATTTATTTTATTATAGAAAATCTTAAACATAAATTCATCAAAATTCCGTACTTATAAAGATGATAGCTCAGTACAAAAAACTTATCATGAGCTAGGATTTTGGATTGCAGTAATTCATATCACAAATATAAGAAAACACTTTCGAACATACCCTTATATTTTTTCTAGGTGCACATGATTTGCGAAGTCATTAATTTAATTTAATAAGGTCTCTGTACAGCTTTATTTATTGTTGTCACTTTATGTTTTGTATTGTATGCACTTGTCATTACTATTGGTTACTGTAGTTTCTAGTACTAGCACTAATCATTTTATTTAAACTTTTGAAATTATCACAAAACATTAGTTGTGCTCCATAATTGCTGTTGTTACTCACTTCATACACGTTATCATTTATGTATTTTTATCACATACATAATTTACATTTCTGCATTTGATTTGAATTTTATTTTTGCGTTATACACATATGTATATTATATCTATGTAATACATTGTGATGCTCTGTTGCAGCACATTGCATTCAAACAAATAAATAAATAACTTTGCACTTATAACCCCAAGAACCTGTATATATTCGTGTGTGTGCATGTGTGTGTGAATTACTTTTTTACGAGAGAACCCAATGTAAACGAACCCAAACAGAACCGATGAGCAATGGTTCCAAAACCAAATGATTTTAGATGTCAGATCTCCGTTTTAATATTTTTAGTACGCTATAGTCCATGGAACTTCAAGCCACTCACGTCGAGATAGGTAATGTGCTCCTTATAGATTTGTTGTGATTACGTTTGTATAAATGCAAGTTTAATATAGCTTACTGTCTTCATTAAATTAATATTTACGTTTTATTTTCGGGTTGAAAGCATAAACGAAAATCCTGACATTGACGCAAGCATTGAAAATCACGGAGTGTATCCCATAAAGACTGTTTCTGTTGGAACTAAAGCTGAACTGTTTGTCTATCCCCTTCCTAAAGGTGTACGCCAGATATGGTTATCTCCACTGACTTCGCACACTTACGGCATTAATCAAACGTGCACAACATCTTCATAATTACGTATGTAAAGAGATTCAGATGTAGGTGGGAAAAGTCATAACTATTCACACCTTTTGCTCTGCGGTGAGCCACCGCAGGAGACAGTTCTTTAGTCTAACTGCAAATGCGCTTAGCAACAGAGCATCTTTAAGAAAGAGCACAGCGAAGTTTCGCTGCGTAGCCGTCAAGGGTTGGCAAAAGTGAGCTTTCTTTCGGCTAGGGAAAATTTGTGGGGTTGAATAGTAAGTCTAGATTCTTATTCTTTCCAAAAACCTTTTTGCTAGTCGGGGCAGTCAAGCGTTTTTTGATAGCAAGATTTAGTTTTCAAATGTAAACTGTAACAAATGAAAAACGTATTCTAAGCAAAATGCATTAACAGTAACATCAGTTATATCTTTAATGTCTGCTTTTTAAAACACCTCAAGTTAATAAATTGTGAAACTCTCCAAGTGTTTCTTTGAAGTTTCCTGAAAAAAAAAAAAACTTAGGAGGTAAATGGAAAGGGGGAAAAAAGGAAAAAAAAAAAAAAAAAAACAGGTAACAAAAGAAATAAAGAAAATAACGTCATTGTAAAATATTGCTCACAGCAATGGCAATTCAAAGCTCGGAAATGTGATTAATATGAATCTGAAAGGCTTTTAACTAAAGATTTATCACAGCTTGTGAAAATGCAAACAGATGTGATGGTTTATAAAAAGGCGAGAATGATATATTCAAAGGAATTTAAAAACATATGTTGCTCTTACTCTGTATTCCCTTATTCTTAATGCTTAGAAATGTAAGCAAAATATTAACAAATTATTCTTACAAAACCATAAGCATATTCTTTTTTATACTTCATTCTAATCCAGATAAGGACTTATTAGTTCTTATCACTGAAGTAGTTAAAAATGGAAAGGAAATAAGAGGATAGACTAAGCTAAAGCGATAGTGAACTCTTTTAAAAGTTATTTTCTAGGTAATTGAAATTCGGTTCACGGTGCATGGCCAGGCGTAAAGCAAAAGAAAAACAATGGAATATTCCAGTTTGATAAACGTTTAAATATTATAAGATTGAAGCCAATAACAATTAATATCTTGGAAATCATTAACTCCACAAGCAAAAATGTATGACATAAATTGTGTGTTTTAACAAGATCTACATTTGTTGTGCGGTTATTCTTTGTCTATCTCTTACGGTTAACTAGTTATGCAGAAGCTATTTAGAATGAAGAGGTCTCCTGAGACCATTCCTAGAAAACTGAAGTTATCTATATTGATTAAATTTTTTTTTCTTCACACAATCCGCATGTAGGAGAGGAGTTGGAGTAGGTAGAGTCAAACTGAAAAATTCAATGCCACAGCTGGGATTTAAGCCACGGATCTCCCAGTCTGTAGCAGGTTGCTCTACCACTGAGGTACCATGGCAAAATGCCGGCATACCATTGAATTTCTCAACTGACTCGCATGTTTCCTGGTAAACCACAAGTTGATCTCAAATATGGCATTGAATTTTTCGGTCTGCCTACCTATCAAAGATATCTATATATTTCGATTGTCAAGAGAATGCCTTAAACATCAGGTGTTTTAAACAAAATCTCTAGAGCCGCTTATGAAAAAATTAATATTTACGAGAAATTTTTCATGTAAATGGTAGTTGCGAGTAAGTGAATTTTCCTGAAAATTTTCATGTTGAATCCCTGGAAGATACTAACCTTAAATACCCAGTGTGACATTTTAACCGACTTTTTGTTTCTGAGTTATGCTATCCACAGACATAAACCTACAGAGACATTCTTCTAAAATGTGATGTGTTTCATTCACATTACTTTCTCTATCTGTTCTACAAAAAATTCTTCTTACAAAAGACTATGCAATATACACAATTTTGGTCAATATAAACATTACATTACATTGGTCTTATTACTCAGTTCCTTGTGAGTAGAAGAGTAATTGGAGATACACTAGGCTAAATCTACAGCCAAATCTTTTTGAAGCTGTAGCTTTGCAATTGTCATTGGGATTCGGTTCCCTTTCTATTGCCAGGGTAAATCAAAAGAGATATAAACGGACAAGGGCTTCCCTTATCGTTTGAGAATACAAACTATGTTACAATTGAAACCAATAACAGAGAATATGTCTGAAACGGCTACCTCTACAAAAACTGTAAACACATTAACTGTGTACATAAACGATAACTAATTTTTTTGTGTAGGATGCTTTTGTCTATCTGTTACGGTTTACCAGTTATGCAAAAAGCCATTCAGGATGAAGGAGACTTCAAGTGGTATTCCCAAGAAATTCAGGGTGTAAATTGTATTTATCATGTAAACATCTTTAACAAACGGCATAATAATTATACTAGAGCTACATTTTTAGCAAATCGGACATTTTGAAAAATGTTCTATGTAAAGGGTAGTTTGGTTTGTAGGGATTTTCCTGAAAATCTTTGTGTCGCGTCCTTGGAAGGTACTAAGCTTAACTGCCAAGATTGGTGTTTAACCTAATTTTCGTTTTTGAGTTTTGCTGTCCACAGACACACACAGACACACATTGTCCATTTTTAAAATGTTTTTCTTATTCAAGGGTCCTCAAAACTTGTATTTCCAGTGAAACTTGATGTCAAATTTCTTAGTGGAAAATAATTCTTCTTTACCTACGATGTACGTTGTGCATACGTGCTAGAGAAAGTAAAAGGGATTGTTTGCCTTTACCGGCTGATATTTCTACAATTTTCTGGCGTTAATTCCGAGGAATACATGGGTTATAGTATTACACAGCTAATACAGTAATTTGTATTCCCTTGAAACAACATCTGTACTCTAATAGCTCGCTATTGTTCTTAACAAGAGGTACAAACGCGAAACCGGTAATTGCATTATAATATAAACTCCGAAGAGTATTACACGAGCACACTAATTGGAAGTTTAACAGCCAAGTCGGTCGTTGGTATAATGACTGTAATTAGAGCATTAGACACAACTACGCTCATATGAATACTAGATTTGTTTGAATAAATTAATTACGTGTCACAATGAATAATTGCACACGCATAACTAATTTTCTAAATCACTTACCTTTATGAAAGAGCCCCAAATGCAGAGCAAAATCTGATTATAATAAAGGCAAACGTTTTCTGCCATAACTAAAAGCGCTGGCAGATATTTTGGAAGAAGAACCCAAGGATTTCTTGCAACTCGACAACTCCTCTACGAGTTTAAGCTCGATTTGTCGCATATTAAAGGGAAAAGCTTTGCGCCATAACTGAAAGCTCTGTAGATACATTGGAATATAGTTTGAACCCAATTTGTCGCGTAATAAAGGAAAAAGCTTACGCCATAAATAAAAGCTCTGAGAGAGATATTGAAATAAGAACCCAGAGATTTCTGGCAATCCAACAACTCCTCTTGAACCCAATTTAACATCTTCAGCGAATTTAGTGGGAAACCACGACGGAGACTGAACTTAGAATATATTCTGACCAATAGCACCAGTGATTCTAGGGAAGGTTCCCATAGTTGGTAGTAGGCGAGTGACCCGTGATAGTTTCTATAACATTATACCACGTAGCCCAACTGCCACATATTTTACATGTGCAGATATCCCTTCGTGCGTTAAACGAGTTGCAGAACACAATGGGCCTATTTCAGCTACCTGAAAGACCTTCGTTTTACTCCTCTTACTTATCAGCGGAGACGTTAAATGTGTGGCACTCACTGAGGGAATAAAACTAATGTCGTGCATGCCAGTTTCCCTCTGATCAATTTTAACTTGAAATATTGCCATTGAGTTTCGCTTGGTTGCTCTGGTAGCAGACTGAACTAGTGAGCTTCTGAGATAAACAGTTTCGGCATCAGGTGCTGAATATTAGGGGTGTTTTCCAACGTTGAAGTTTGCAGCGGTCATCTTTGTGCTCAGTGCTGGAATGACTCACACATCAATCGGCTAGCCTTGGTGTTCTTATAATGGATTTAAACATCCATTTGGATAAAAAACTATCTCAATTAATGAGAAGCATATCTTTTCAGCCAGATACCCGTTAAATAAGTAACAAAATAAATCCTAGTTTCAGACGAATGTTGTATTTCTTGTTTGAAGATTACAGGAAAATCTGAATAGCTGCTAGATAGAAATAGATAACATGATCATCCATACGAGAGAGAAATACTTTGATATCAATTCACGTGATACTTTCTGTTAGAAATTAGCTTTTACCTTCTCTACCACCTATCTATAGAATTTAAAGAGTAAGTATAGTATATTACCCACAAATTCTGTGTTGAAAATTCACCGAAATATGTGTTTTGAAACTCCTGTATTCAAAAAGAATTTTTAGTAAAAAATGTGCGCGTGTGTCTATGAACAGCATAATTCTGAAAAGAAATGAGCCAAACCTGATATTAGACTCATCATCTGTTAAATATGCGACACAAAGAATTTTTAGAAAATCCCCTACCAGGATTATACCCTTTAGAAACGTTGGGTGTTCTTTAAAAGTCTATTTACCACTTTATATTAATTTAGTATATGCTTGAAATACTTATTTTTATTTATTCTTTTATTTATTTTTGTTATAAGCTACTACAAATTATGGATGTAACAAGGCCTTCAACCAGGGCTATTAGCCAGTCATGTCCGGTAGGCACAATTTATTTTATTAAACATTTTATAATTACATTTTAGACTTCACAACATGGTAATTTTACCACGTACATCGTTTAAATTTCCTCTCCTTTGAGAAACCAATTCCACCCTTTTTAACTACACATAAACATTATCCAATATTTCTACAATCCTTTCTAAAATGTTTAAGGCTCTTTTTCTAATTTAAATCATTTCTGTTTAAATAACTCCTTCCTCCACAGGTTCCCTTGGCAATCAAAAAGTATGTGTTCAATATCTTCATTTACTACTCAAATGGAAATTTCTTTGTAAGATTCCCAATCCTTTTAGTCTCCTTATTCGTGCTTAACATCGTGTAATTTCCTCCCTTTGTTCATTATTTGCTTTGTCAAAACATTGTTCCCTTTCACAAGTTTTATTTGTTGAGATATAAAATATTACATACTTTTCCAGTTGTTGCGCTTAAATGACTTTTAGTCCAATACACTAAATCTTCCTCCTTGATATGTTTCAAGAGCCATTATAAAAATATTCTGCAAAGTTCTCCCAGCCAATTTATATTCTAAGCACTGTCTTAATACATTACTATCTTCTAGATTCAAGATCCTGAACAAGTATTTTAAAGTCCGTTTGATAATGATACTCTTCCTTGACACTATTCCCATTTCAAGTGGGTCACTTACTTTATTATTGCACTGGTACGTCTAGCTATACAAAATATCGTGTGTAAATGATGTATGGTTTACTCCTCAATCAAGTCCCCAACCTCAACTATATTGTTTTGGGTTCAGCCGTCATATTGTAGATTTTTCTAGCCATTTAACATCTATATTAGGTAATCCTTATTTACTAGTTTTTACAGCTGATACGGCCCCTTTCCCTTTTATTAGTGCCATTTTTAGTTTTATTTACTTATCTTGTTTCTTACTTTCTCTACACGTACTATATACACAGTGTACAGAGAAGGTACTGCAATGCACCCAAAAATTATATACCAAGATTTCACCGGAAATAAATGTTTTGAGACCCCCTGAATATAAACAAAGCATTTTTAGAAAAATGTCCGTGTGTTTCTATCTGTATGTGTCGGCATCTTAGCTCAAAAACTAAACGTCCGTTAAAAACCAAACGTGGTATCTAGGTTTGGTATCTTACAAGGATGTGACACAAAAATTTTGAAGAAAATCTCCCCAACCCCAACTTTCCTTTACATGGAACTTTTTTAGAACATTTTGACTGTCTCAAAAATAGCTCTATCGATTTTGATTAAAATATCGTACATTAAAGATATTTACCTGATAAATAAAATGTATATCTGTATTTTCTGGGAAAGGCCTCTGAAGACTACTTTATTCTGGATGAATTTTATAGAATTTTCCATAACTGCTGCACCGTAAGAGATGGACAAAAACTTACCACACAAAAAGTGTAGAGCACATTAAAACTCACAATTTAAGAAATATACCTTTTTTTCTTGGAGTTGATCGTTTTTCGGATATTGCTTGTTATTGATTTCAGCTTTGAAAAACTTATACTTCTCTCATACAGAAAGCTGTCAACTTCTGTCCATACAAACAAAGGAACTTCAGTCTCAGAGCAACCAGCTTTTGACTATCACTTTAACCAATGGTAATCCATTATTTCCCTTCCACTTACAAGGAAGCAAGTAATAAGACTATTTCTGCTAATTTTTTCTCGACTAGCATGAAGTAAATAGAAGCATAAGCTGTTTAATATATATATATATATATATATATATATATATATATATATATATACATATATATTTTTTTTTGCAGTGATGTAGATAAAGTCATGGAAATGGAACACATTAGATTTTTTATTTTTTTATTCTATCTGTGAATGTGTATTATTATTATTATTATTATTATTATTATTATTATTATTATTATTATTATTATTATTATTATTATTATTATTATTATTATTATTATTATTATTATTATTATTATTATTTTCTCCCATTACCCAACTTCACTAATTTAATCTCCTAGATTAAAGCACACTTGAGTCCCTGTTTTCATTTTTCTGCTTTTCATGTTTGCTCAATTTCTCTCCTTTCTTAAATTTTACTATTTCTATTTTCTTCTGATTTGCGTTTAACTTCCTTTCACTACAGTGTTTGTCTTCTTCCTGAAGAGATAAATGTAGCCTATTTACTGTAATTGATTCTACTATCAAATCATCTGAAAACAATATCCTAAAGTTTTCGGTATTATTTTTACTGGCATAACACTGTTATTTTTGCCTATTTCTGGTGGTATTTTATGAATGAAAACATTGAACATGATTTTTATGACATTTATATGGCAAATAAATTGGTGGCTATGAAGTCTATAACGTATTTTTAATTGAAGAAAGTTGTATTTGGATCTGTAATTGCTAAATTATGAGATATGGACAAAAACGCCCCACACAAAGGTATAAATTTACTCAAAATGTACACATTTTTAACGATTTTTTGTGGAATCCTCCATTTCCAGATATCCATTGTTTTCGCAAGAATATATCAATATTTTGACGATTTTTCAAGTGCTGTTGGTTCTTTCTCACGATTACATGGACAGATTACGGGATTTCTAGGGCAGCGTATAGTAAACATTTGACTCTTCACTCTATTTCGTCAATGCTGCATGTATTCACCTTCAACCAAATGTGTAACGTAATTCTTCAAATTACTGGATCATAATGAAATATATGGAAAAATAAATCACTTATTACAAGAGTTTGCAGAGTTGATATAAAAGTAAACTTTAGGTATAGAAAGGCATGTGAATGTAGCACATCAGGCATAACTATTTCTACTTCGAAGTCTTCACCTCCTGAGCGCCCACCTTTCTCCCAAGTCATCCGCGCTCTTGTTACTTTCCCTAGCTCATATTTACAATGTACATAGTAGGTAGAGAAGGTATTGTATTCCACCCAAAATTCTCTGCCGGGATTTCACCAGAAATGCATGTCTTGAAGACTTCTGAATCAAAAAAAGCAATTTTACAAAAACGGCCGTGCTTGCGCGCGTGTGTTTATGATTATGGACAGCTTAATTCAAAATTGAAAAGTCCCTGAAATACCATATGGTATTAAGGTTTAGTTCTTTCAAGAATACGCAATGAAGATTTTCAGGAAAATCCATCGCCTAAACCACCCTTTACATGTAAGATTTTCGAAACTTTCGATGTTCCAAAAATCGGTATATTTTGTTTAAAATACCATATATTAAAAATATTTACATGGAAAATAAAATATATACTCGGAATATCTTGGGAATAGCCACCAAATCATGTTCATTCAGAGTGACATTTGCATAAGTAATAAACCATATAATTGTTCTTAATTTTAAAATACTTAATACATTTCGTAAGCTGGAGGTCCTCGTTCGTTTCATCTCTCTTTTGTTTTTTGCTCCTAGCTTTACAAAGATAACCAAATTTAAATGATAATCGCATAGCGCCAGCCTTTAAAATATTTGACTGTTGCTTTAGCCCAGTGTATTCCTTCATTTCCATTTTACTTATATGGAACTGAGTAATAAGGCCATTTATATTCATGTTTCTCTTTATTTGTATGCTGTAGATGAAAGAATAATCTTTTTAAGAATAGTTTGTTTGCAGACAGTTGGGACACTTCAGATGTTTTTACTTTCGTTTTACGGTTAGTCACATGTCTAAGTTACGCTTAGAGGTTATCAATAACGACTATGCAATATGGCAACTAAGAGTTAATATCTGCAACATGAATAGAGTGAATATTATGAATATAAGGAATTTTCAGTGTGACATAGACGACTGCTGCTGATTATTAACAATTTTTGGTGGTACACTCTGCCTATAAACACCAAGCTCCGCGTTAGCATGTGAGATTTCCATTCCTGAGGTCTCGGGTCCAATCTCCTTCGCCTGGCCACTCTTACTATGAACTTCTTCGGGTTTCTCCGACTCGAGAGGCGAATTCCTGTTGGTTACCCTTCCTGAATTACCTATCCATCATTTCCTGGCCCCATCATTTATTTCATCTGCTTCAGGGTTGTACGAGTAGAAAGGGCGAAGACGGCAGGTATTTGCGTCTGTAATAACCTCTCCCTGATGTTTATCAGGACTACTGCGGACTTCCTGGGAGTGACCTGTCTATTCCCAGGAACCCCAGATTGTGGGTGGCTAAGGTAGAGCTAGCCAGCGAGAGGATTGGTATCATGTAATCCCTAGGCACTCCGTCCTTGATAGTGCCCATCGTCGTCAAGATCTGGTTTCCTTCGAGTCTTACCTTCATCCTTATCTCCCAGCGCTCATCTTGTTATACACAAATACACAGTCTACGGCATCGCCGTGGCCGAGTGGTTAGACCACTCACCTCTCACCTAGACGGCCCTACATTTGAGGTGGATAAAGCGGCGGAGGGGCGGGTTTTCTCCGGTTTCTCCGGTTTCCTCCACCATCGTATTACACCGGTGCTCCATCTTCATTCCATGTATCACCAGTGTCATCGCCTATGGTGCCATGGTAGTAAAAGCAGGTGCTAAACACTGTCCAAAAATAAAAAAGGACCCAATTCTGATCTATGTGCTGTGCTTCGTATACTGGAGGCCTCTCTTTCTGACTGCTCTACCAATAACTTTATGAATATAATAACACAAAAATGTTTACTTATATAGAGATAACCAGAACTCGAGGGGTATTAAATTGAACATCTCAAGATAAAAGTAAATTATCTAAAGATTAAAGGAAATGACTAGAATAAAAGTTAATTAGCTTAATAAAGTAATTAATCAAACTGCCTCCAAATATTGCTTCTATTTCTCGTGTATTTTGCTGTCGTGCAGTTTCGGTGAAGCTAACTTTAACTATATCTAATCAAGGTGAGTCTAAATTCCCCTTACAGACTTTCAGGACTTGTAGTTGGGACCAAGACAATTACATATAACATGGGACCTTATATCCGGAAATGTACTGTTTTCATGCCTCACGCTAGTATTCAGTGCTCTCACCAAGTCCTGCTGCCTGTCGTCTGGAACCACTTACAAGAATCACCCCACACGGTTTTCGGCGCCACTCAGGATACTTTTGACTAGAGTAGTCCATACGTCACTGCCCAATCACCTGATTTTCGTTACTGTCTACTACAAGTTGTTTTCAGTTGACTTTGTGATTCGCCCAGAGACGTGTTTACCTTCAATTGTGCTGTACTTACTTCATTGGTACTGTGTCGCTGTTATCCATGGCATTGTGCACATTTGCGGAACACGCCGACATAATGTTAGTGTACAGCGTAACTCAGTGTAGTGTCAGGGCTGCTCGTCAGCTTATGCGGAGCGTTTTCTACTGTCTGCCATTGTGTACCAGCGGGAAAGTGAATCGTGTACATTCACCGCGAACCGGGCTGACTATGGTGCTCCATTGCGGCTCCGCACACCCGAGTTTGAAGAGGACGTACTCTATTTAGTGGATGAGATACGAGGACGAGAGGACGAGACCAGGAGTATCAGAAATATAACTGGCAAACTTTCAGATTTCCCGTACACTCAACAACTCTCGTATCTGTAATGCCCTAAGAGGGGGCGTGAGTCCACCATTTATTAACAATCAATGTTTACAATTCGAATCACAATTTGTAAAATATTTACAGGTAAACTGAACGAGGATCAAAAAACTGTCTGGCGCGTTCTACATAAGCAGCAGCTATACGCGCACCACCCACAGAGGGAACTGGCTCTGCAACCAGAGAATTTTGGACATTTAGGCAGGGTTTCTTGATGGGCGTGTAATTGGGCCATACCTTCTCACGGGTAACGTGTATTTACGATTCTTGAAGGTGTACTAAATGGATCCTTGGAGGATGTGCCACTACATATGCCTCAAAACATGTGTTTCAGCACGACTTCCCACCACCTCACTTTATACTTGGTCATCTGGACCAACGATTTGGACAGCAGCAAATTGGTCGTGGTGGCCCGATTGCTTGGCTTGTACGTTCTCCCAACTTGAGTCCGCTACACTACTACCTGTGGGGTCACATGAGACCTCTGCAAAATCCGCGGAGGATCTACTACACTAGTTATGGCTGCGGTGGGTGGATGTTGGAGGAGTGCAAAGTGGTGATCGCGTATATCAAAACATGCTACGTAGATATTGCATCTGTGTTGACGTCGGTGGTCGTCACCCTTCTTGTAAGTGGCTGTAAATGTTCCTGTAGGATTTGGAGAGAGCGCTATGTGTTGTAGTATTTGGCGTGTATACGTATACGGTACATTTCCGTACATGAGTTCCTATGTTAAATGTAATTGTCTTGTCCCCACTACACGTCCTCAAAGTCTGTAAGGGAAATTTGGATTTACTCTGTATGTGGAAAACAAATGACGATTACTACCAAATCAAGCGTTGCTAGGTAGGTAATAAAAAATAGACAAATGCTGCGGAGGTGATAAAACAGACAAATGTTGGAGAGATGGAATCAGGCTGAAAAATGCAATGCCTAAGCCGGGATTTGAACTACCGATCGCTGGTTTCCGTCCAGTTCCTCTAATCACTGAGCCACAATGTCAGTATGCCGGCATAACACTAAATTCTCCTACTGACCCGGTATTTCACTACACAGTGTGTAGGACAGATGTTGGAGTTAGAGAGAGAGAGTAAGACTGAAAAATTCAATGCCATAACCGGGATTTGAACCACGGATGTCCTGGTTTCCGTCCAATTGCTATAACCACTGAAGTACTATGGCAATATTCAATTTTTTAGTCTGAATCTACCTCCCCAAGTTCTGCCAAACATGTGATGAAACCAACGACCATACCATACAGAAAACAATGGTTCTCGCCCGATCAACGAAGTTAATCAGCATTGGGCGTGGTGAGTACTTGAATGGGTGACCACTTGGGAACTCAACGTGCCATTGCCATCAGCCATTACCGGTCCCCGTGACCGCGTTCACTAAAGTGCCTAGCTGTGGTGCTTTGTGGCGCAGGGGATCTTGGATTCGAGTCCCGCCTTGTAAATGGGTGTTTGTGAGTAGTATAAGTAACCATGACTGGTTGAAACACGTTTTGTAGTGCCTAATTGGTCAAAGGTAGTGTATATAAATTATGTAGAATTACGACTTGGGTTGAGTAATTATTAAAAACTGAGTGATTATTAAAAATTGTGTAATTATGATAAATTACCCTTCATATTGATAATACTTTGTCTGCATGTTCTTTAGAGAAAAAGGAAAACATTAGGTTTAACTGAACGTCCAACCAATATTTTGCTAAATGTTTGGCCTTTTGGCACTATAAAGACATTACGAAAACATGTGATCCTCATTGCACTTTGTGTTTACACCGTCCTTAGAGGTCCAAATTTGTGCAACCGGATTGGGTCAGTTGCCGCCACTGAAGATTTTCAGAGGAAAGAATGTGCAAGATTAATTCAGCTTGCAGACTTTTTTCACCCATAGCTTTTGGGAGCTGCAGTTTGGTAACTTTCTTTTAATGTCATTTCACCCGAATACCTGAAGAAAACTGTATAATCATGTGCGTGATAAGCATTTTGTGCTAGCTTTTGGTCTTTGTCTAGCTGCTTTGTAATGAAGCTGAGAAACGCAAGCAGAATACTAATGATTTTATTTTTCTTTTTTAATCTTGAAGCACAATAAAGGATGAAAAACTGAAAACGTCAGTCATTGTGACGTTAAACATTAACATAAGGAACCAAGCTTAGTGTAAAATTAAAGATACCTGATGCAGTTCACAAAGAAAAATGGTAACGTGCAGAAACCTACCATAAAAGACTACAATATCAGAGTTGATATGGCAGCCTGAGAGCCCTGCCTAATAGAGACATCAAAAGGGCGTGCAAGCCAAGGACACGATTTATTTCTTTTGCACCCCAGTTCTATACATAAGTTTCTCTAGGTAGAGAAGCAAGAAGTTCTTGTTACATTTTTCGCAGTCAGCTTCCCCTCCCCATATTTAGGACTGACTGCCCCCGAGGACTTACAAGCGGATACCTAGGGGGTCAGAAGCCTGGCGGGGAGTCAACGGTAGAAACCACAAAATGAAGAACCTGAACGAGTGGACGGCCCGTAGAAGAAGTGAATGATATGAAATGCAGGCGAAATGGATAATAGAAAAGGTGAAGATGGAGCAATTGGTGGAATGAGGGGCGGAGCAAACCGGAGGACTCGCCACTTTTCCACCACAGATCCCACATATGGGCGCTTGACATCGGACCCGGGACGCGTAGATGGGAGGAGAGCGCTTTAACCACTTGATCACGGCGTCCCCCTGCTACATTAAGTAAGCATCATTGACAGTGGTAGGAGTGAGCTTCAAAATTGTTTATACTGCATTTAAGAAAACTTTCATATGATTCTGGTTAACTGTCTGGATTAGATTCTCGCAAAAATGTCATGAACATTGTAGTAATAGGCAAAATTACATTTCAAAATGCAATTGCTTGCTAGAGATTCATCTAGCAACAATAACACAGAGCAACAAAATGTTGGGTAAACATTTCCTCTACATACGTTTTTACCTAATAGCTCCCGGGTTCGATTCCCATCAGCCCCGTATTCTAGGCTTGGATTTGTCGTTGGTTTTCCTGGTAGGTAGGCGATTGCTGGTATAATTTTTCATCTTTTTTAATTTTTTTATTTCCATCATTTCCCTTTCAATCCGCTTTCTTCACATGCGTTTTCCTAGGTTTCTTGGCGTATGTCGATACTGGATAGATGAAAGGAAAGAGTACTCCTGTGGAGGTCTAAATTAGTGTGGAAGTGCCAAAGGATGTTAGATAGACTTTGTGTGTGCTGGTAGGTCGCTCTTCTGCTGCCCGTATTGGAGATGAGATGGCAAACATATTAGCAAAGCGAGGAGAGAGTCTTGGTGTTGAAGGACCCGGGTTCCTTTTGTGGTGTGTCTTCCAGAAGTGTCATATACGAGATAGCCCAGCTTACAGCGAGGGGGTACCTTGAGATGTGGTAACAACAAACAACCACCCAACAGGTCGATAGCTTTATTCCTGTAATGAGCAATTCTTTCACTATTGGAACGGTTTGTTCTTATGCACTTAGCTGCTAATTACAGCTAAAGGGTGACTAAATTAGGATTTAATAGCCCTGAACATTTGAAGTCATAATAAAATATACTTACTTGGTCGACTCTGTCTTTTCAAGTCGCTTCTCTGCAAAGAATGCTGATAAAGATATATTTTCATGTTCCAACCAACGCACATAGCTGTTCAAGATGTAACATATAACGCAGTCTGTTCCTACTCGAATCACCTGAGTCAGAGGGTTCGCGCGTACTCAACAATATCCCCTGAGTCACATTAGAACACAATACGTCGCTTATGGAAGATCAAAGTGCAATGCTTGTCTTTTCAGCCATTTCATTTCAATATTCGATTCCGCCGTGATGACAGCTTGCCCTAAATGCTGAGGTGCAATGCGTATAGCAGGCTAACTTGGGTGAGTCGTGAGTAAGGTACTCCTCTTATAGCGTGCATTCAGGTTGCCACAGGGACACTGCTTATTACTTTAGGAAATGCTTATTAGCATTGAATTTGTCATGTAAACATCTTAACCAAATGGAATTTTATTCAAATTTGTTAGTGATCTTTTAGAAAACGAAAGATCCAATAGCTGTTTCATGTATTGCCTAGTTTGGTGTGAGGGAATTTGGCCTGAGAATTTTCTTGAAAATCTTAGTATGGTATATATGCAAGATAGTGAACTTGAATACCAAATTTGGTATTTATTCGATCAGTTATAAGCTTTTCAAATACATACACAGATCATTTCTTTTTTAGAAAGTGTTTGTTTTACTCAGCACTTTAAAAAGGTGCATTACTGGTGGAAACAGGAAATCGAATTTTCTGGTAGAGCACAATATTTCCTATCACTTACTATAGATGAGAAATTAAACTAAGCTATGTTGCACGGATTACTCTCTGAATCATGAATGTCGATTTAATTAATTCTATTTAATGGTCACGTGCTCTTTATAGAATTGTTACGCAATGATCTAAAACAGAAGTTTCCAACTGGCGGCCAATGAAAATGTTTCTAAAATGCATATTAATATCCCTCATTCAAGCTATTTAATGCATATCCTTTGTAATTAATTGTATTAGAAGTTATGATTCTAAACGTAGTTATTATTGACATATTAGCTTACCGCCTAACGCCGGTATTACTGTGCTCAATGGGACCTGTTTGACGCGTAAAGAAGTTTCATAAGTTACTGTACATTTTGGAGGCTTGGTTTTGTGTTGTGTGTGAAGTATGTCATTGCTAGTTACCTCTTAAAAATGAACGAGTACACAGAGAAGAATAATATCAAAAATTAAACTAGAGCCTACTTGGAAAGCTGTGGAAATTACTATTTAATTACTAGCATAGATATAAATAAGGCAAAACAGCTCGTCAACCACAGATTTTGAGTCTGTTGGGTCCCAGGGTACACAGCAATTAAGTGTAGTGATAAGTAAAGAAATGCATATAATTGTGAAACTCATTGAAATAAACTTATTATTGTTATTATTATTATTATTATTAGTATTTATTATTATTATTATTATTATTGCTAGTATTACTATTATCATCATTAGTATTAGTATTATTATTCCTAACACTAACATCAATAGCGAGTTTCAGTTATTGGTATGCATGATCACTGTTTCTGTCGCAAATGAGTTATATGTTATATGACATTACTCAACAATGCACTAGAATAATATACAAGGTACAGGCTGGTAGGGGTATAAATGCATATATTTGTATTGGTAATTGAGGAAAGTTGGATAAACCACATTACATCAATATTTGCTTCCTTTGCGGACTCATAATTTTATTTATTAATAGTACTATAATTTTCTGGTTGGTTAATACCTCCAAGTAAGCGTTGCACACACAAACTATACATGTTTATTTTACCCGGGATTATGACTCAGAACACGTAACATCGAGTGGGCAGGTCTGCCGGTATACGCTTATAAGGATTGAGCTCTTTCCACATTAATTGCAAGATTTCAAAAATAAATAAAAACAGCAAACAGACATGTTTGGTAAAGTATTATAAAATCAGTCATCCTCTCTGTACGCCTGCTCAACAGTGTGGCTTTAACTTGTAAGGTCGCTTGAGTTTTGCCAACTTATTGAGGGCAGCGTGGTTAAAAAGCATGCTACGGAAATGTTAAATGCCTTTGGTGGTGCTAAAATGATTGTAAAATTTGAATACCTGACCCTTCCAGCTAAAAAAGTACAGAGAAAGTCATTGACCTCCGAGAACAGGCGGAAAAGTCGCCGATTAAATCGCTTTGCCTTGATGAAAGCGCCTACCATTCAGATGCCAATCAAATATTAATATTTGTACACATCACTTTCGAAGACTTCAGCAGTAAAGGGGAGCTATTTGATGTCTCTGCAATGCACAACAAAGGGGAGCGACATTTATGATGATGTTGAAAAACCGTCAACAGTGTTGGAGGCATTAGGAAATGTAGAGCTATTGTGACCCACGGAGCGCCAGCAATGACAGGGAAGATAGGTCTGACGGGATTGTTAAATGCTGTAACGTGTCCTATAACCGATTGTCTCATTCATCAAGGGCCATTATGTGGGAAATCTATGAAAAAACTGAGGTTTTAAAACATGGTCAAAGCTATTAGTATGTTAAGAGGTGGAAATATCATCAGTTTGTGGTCGCCGGTTCAAACCCAACTTGGATGCACCATAGCTTCGTTCGGAAGGGAAGTAAAACCGATAGTCCTGTGTCGAATTCGTACAACACAAAAAAGAACTGTGAGAGTAATCGTTTTTCCACATGAGCCGTGTGTAGGACAGGAGCTGGATAGATAGAATCAGACTGAACAATTTGATGCCATAACCAGAATTTGAACCCAGAACTTCCGTCTGCAGCCGGTGGCTCTAACCACTGAGCTATCACGTAAAATGCGGCATGTCGTTACATGTCTCAACAGATTCGTATGTTTCCCAATATACCACAAGGTGATCTCAATTTATTTTGAGATGACATGCCACAATGGCGACTTACAATGTCTCAGTGGTTAGAGCAGAGCGCTCTTTTCCGTTTATTAGCATAATTATTTAATAAACATTGAATTTCACATCTTTCATTATATTAGGATACAAAAGTGCTTCCTTGGTCATTTTGATACATATTGTTGATTTTGGTGCAAAAAGCGCACCATACTTTAAAGTACACGTTTGCAGTGTTTAATGCTTCTAGTGTGGATATAACACATGTTTTGAAAACCATTAAAACATTGTTCTGTTTAAATGACATTATGTCAAACTTTAAAGCCATTTTATCAGATTCAAATTTGTTGTTATTTTATCTCATTCGAAATTTCTGCAAAGCTATAGCTCTAAAAACTTCTCCCAAAGCACAGCATAATGTGTATAATAAAATGTCTGATTGGAGTTTTGATATTCAACATAGACTAATTAGTGTAATTATGTGTTTTTTTTTTCTACTTTATGGTGTAAAATGATTTTTAAGAAAAATCACTATTCAGTTTTGGAACATTTCAAACCAAAACTTTCTTACATAAATATTAAGGAGTGCAATTTTAGAAAATGGTGCAATTATCTCAATATCTGTAGAAGAAGATAACTTTTGATTTTAGCTAATTCAATCGAATAAATTAATTAATATATTCAGAATTAAAATATATATTTAAACCAAACTTGGTATGAATGATTCTTTTGTTACTGATAATGCCAGTAAAAATAATTAAAACTCCAGCTTTAATACTTTAGAAATTTACATTTACCTTTTCGGTGTCCCCTTATGGGAAAATATAGCCCTTCTGATCTGAATATTTAATTGAAGACAGGTTAAATTGACGAACATGAGGAGTCTATCTCCCTTAATCGGTAATTCAAAGCTGCTGAATTTGGCACCAAGCCTTACTCTGCCACTTTCTATATAAAGAAAGATTCCTCCTAAACACATATAAACATAGGTGTCAAGAGTCTTCGTGTTGGATTGATTTTTTCCCCAACGTTATAAACTGATACACGGCACACTGTTCAAGGAAAGGAGCACAAAAGGCACACAATCAAGTAAGCTGGTGGCGCGCAATCTCCTTGTACCTACCCGCAATATTAATTATTGAAACTATTTGTGCAAAATTTTACTTCGATTTAACATGAAATAAACAGAAAAATATGGTTTTTAAGAAGTTTTGAAACCTATACAGGGGTATAGATACAGATATTTTGACAAAGTGTACCTTAACATGTACCCAGTTCAGTGTGTTTGTTGTTTTTTCTCTTCTTCTAAGAGTTCTCACATAAAACAATCACACCAACTAATTTACTTCCTAATGTATTTCGTATGAACTTAACTGCGCGGTGAAATGAAGTACGTCCGTCAGTGTAAACTATCCGTTTTACTTCCACGCTTTCAAACCTAGATACATAGCCTATTGGCCCAAATAAAATTAATTGACTATGCTGAAAGGATTTAAACTCAGTTCAGATACAACATTCGTTATAGAGAGGCCCGCTCACTCAACTTAGAGGTGTGTGTGTGTCTGAGACGCGGAATGGGACATCGCACTGCAGCTATTAGAATATTGTACGTCAAACCCCAGGGGAATAGGATGAGATGAGAGTAATACCAACGCACGTCCAAACTGGACGGCGGGGGAAGAGACACCCTGAAGGGCCCCAAACTATTCCAAGCAGTTCTTCATCTCGACACGGGGAGCGCTGAGCCCACGCCCCAGGTCTGATTGTACTCACTGGGTCTACAGGCGACTTTGAACGACGTTCCGTCGCCGAGAGCTGTATTTCTGGAGCGCAGTCTCCACCACGGAAGGGCTGCATCACATGCAACCCTTTAAGTGGAGATGAAATGGAAGGGACAGGAAGCTCGAGGAAAAGAAATCTCCCTAGCATTTGCCTATTGACCCGGTATAACGCCCTAAAAACCCATGGGTCAGAGAGCTCAACCACGGGAGTCGATCCCACGACTCCCCAGTGCCAGTATCAGATGCGACACCTATCGGTTAACTTAAAGATACTAATCAACGTGAAATCGTGCTACTCTTAATAAACAAAGTTATAAGTACGCAAATTAAGCAAATTTTGGTGGAATATTGTTGATTCCAATGTTCTTAATTAGGAATACAAATAACTGCACTTATATCCCTAACATACTGTGTAAAAATAAACTATAGTTGGTAGAAAATAATGTGAATGTAGCATACTCGATTTATGTAATATGCAGCATTGTTTCTTCGTCAAACGCCAAATTCATTCAAGGCATTGAATGAAATACATGTAATATTCTGATATTAGAGATCATTAAGGGTAAATTTGTAGCCTTCTAGAATTGAAGCCAACATACATATGCCCTACCAATTTGACTCCGGAAGTGAGGAGGATGGTTTGAAACACGTATGTATATCTTGCCTGCCAGCAATTAATCGGCTTCCCCTTTCCTGCGAGAAGCATGACAATTATGCGCTACCAACAGTTGTATTTCATGGCAGTGGCAAAGTTGTACATGGGGGGCATGCCAGGGTTACATTAATCTACCGTTGCGCAATAACTATTCAATATATTAGAGTTACGTTTTAATGTACTCTATCCCGTAGGTACTGCAGCTATGAAAGCACATCTCGTGCTTAATTTCCATGGAATCCAATGTTTGATAATTAGAATAGAATCTTAGTACACTAAAAGGTGACGTTTAATTGCCTCAACACGCACAAATTAAATCACTAAAACCGAAAACTGATGTGTTCCACTCATACGACTTTCTCTAGCTCTTTAATAAAAACTTTCCTTATGAAAGATTATTTTATATACGTCATGCTAATCAACATAAACATTGCCTGAGATGGTCTTATTATTTGCTTCTTTGTAAGTGGAAGGGAAATAAGGGAATGCAATAGGCTAAAGCGATAGTCCACTCTTTTAAAAGCTGGTCTATAAGTGAAACAATTGAAACTCGGTTCTCTTTGCTTGCTAGGAGTAAATAAAAGAAACACGAAAAGAAAGAGGTCTCCCATTTGAGAAAAAATTAAATACTTTAAAGCTAAAATCAATAACTCGGAATATCTCGAAAAAAAAGGGTTATATGTTATAAAGTGTGTGTTTTAATGAGATCTACATTTTTGTGTAGTAAGTTTTTGTCTATTTCTTACGGTTTACCAGTTATACAAATGTCATCCAGAACGAAGATTCCCAGAAAATTCAAGATAAGCATTTCGTTTGTCATGAAAATGTCTTTAACATATGACATTTCAATATAAATCGTAGAGCTATTTTTTAAAAAATCCATTTTAGGGATTGGCGGAATTTCTTGAAAATCTTTATGCCGCAATCTTGAGAGATACTGAATTTATATAGCAAGTTTGGTATTTAGCTGATTATTCGTTTTTGAGCTATGCTGCCCACAGGCTCACACACACACACACACACACACACACACACACACACGCACATACACACAGAAAGGCAGAAAGCAAGATACACGAAAAGGCATGTTTCTAAAAATGCATTTCTTAATACAGAGTGTCTCAAAACATAATTTCAGGTGAAATCTCGGTACCTATGGAATTTTGGATGGAACACTCCGCCTTTTCTATCCGCTATGTACAGTCATGGAAAAAAATGATTGAGCTCACTCTGAGAGCAGAATATTTCCAAGTCCCACTTCGTATCGCAGCGAGGTTTACACTGGTCGCTATTTTCAGTATGCAGCTAGACTTACTTAACAGTGTCTGTGACATACGTTATCGCCTGTCAAACACATTAATAGGCTGTGTCTTGTCTTGCATTTGTATTGGTTCCTGACAAAGAATTCGACAACAAGAGCCATGCTACCCATTCTTCATTAGCCAATTAGTAAACAAACCCAAAAGTGTTTCTATCTGATGCTATGCTCATTGGTAGTTATTCATATAGATGGATCAACCAATTCCCAATCAATTGAATCAACCAATGAGCTGGATCAGAGGTCATGAAGTATCCTGCATACGATAAGAACCATGACTAGTATTATGAATGTGGCAGCAGCCACCTTTATACCCGTACAAATATAGCTCAGTGGTAATATATGTGCTTTGAAATTACCGAAACTACGTTCAAACCTCTGCAACAGCATGCATTTTTTCTTCCCCATTTATGTTGTTTCTTCTATCATATTTTCTATGTTACGTTCTTAATTTATACTAACATAGAGTTTCCGCTATATTACTTATAATTTGAGTATTAGATAAACTGCAGATATATTATGTATAATAGCCTAAGTTTACAACTACTGGTGATAAGCTTGATTCCCTTGTCGTTACAGTGTTTCTTTCTTTTTGGGTCAAATGTGCCTAAGTGCTAACTGAAGCCCACAAAATTGACAGGTTGGCATTTACTGTACGAGAACTTCCTTTGGTGCGAAGCAGATGTCAATTCGACTGTGTTTGTTTACAGGTCTATGATATGCATTATTTGGCCACTCGTGCAAGGAGTGCTTTTTTTTTTTTTTTTTTTTTATTTATAGTATGGGAAATCTTTCAAGAACACCATTCTGTGTGGGAGTTGGATTTTCACTAACTAAAAAGCCCTACTTCTCGTCATATATAATTACGTCTCTTGGAACTGCTGGAGTCATTACTTCACGAGACGATGATACCATGGTGTCCATTTTTCCTGTTTAATTACTTCAGTTTGAGATATCTCAATTTTGATTTGACGACATTATTTTGACATTCTTATGTTTCTCCTGCAGAATTTTCTTGATAAATGTTGCAATAGTTGCAAGGAGTGGCCGAACGAGCACTACTGCTTGGGCATGGATATCCCGGGATGGTGCAGGCATGCTGGAATGTGATCATAGAAAGCTGAATGGGGAAACCTATTCTGAAATTCTAGAAAATGTTACTTCCAAGAGCGTTATCCTGAAGGTATTATTAAATTCCAACAGAATAATCATTCGGTCCACAAGTCGGCCAAAGTTCAAAAGTGGTTTTCGGATCACACGAATATCTTAGAGCAGATACTATCCAAAGTCAACCCAATTGAACATGTTTGGACGAAAGTAAAGCAGAGGCTCTCTCGAGGTCCAAGATTGAATAATGCTACACAACTCTGGTGTGCCATGACAGACACTTGGGATTCACTAGCAGAAGACATTAATTGATTTCAAATGCTGGTGGATTCTATGCCCCGAATATTGAGGGCAGCGATACCAAATAATGGGGGACCACACAAAGTATTAGAATTTGTTTTCTCTAGGTTTATCAGCGTTTGGTTGCATTTAAAAGCAACCGGAAATCAGGTTGCAGCATTTTTCTTTGTTTTCTAGTTTACTAGAACGGCAAATAAAAGACTTCAGATTTCACAAAGTGAATGATTTATATAACGTAACCTACATCGGTTGTAAAGAGTACTAATATGAACTAAAAACAAAATAACAATAAAAAAATCTATGCGGGTTACTGGGCTCAAACCTAAGCTAGAGAACATCCTGAATTTCAAACGGAAAGCGTTAGGACTGAGCCATTTCTACTCCGAGTGCCGTTTTCCCTATTTATAAAAAACAGTAGCGGACAGGTCAACCATCAAACTTTTGCTTATTTGTTAGTGTTTCTGTGCATGTTAGCGAAAAACAGTTGTTAGTAGCAGTTATTTTAATTGTTCTCTGGTTGCTATTTTATGTTATAAAGCAATAAACTGCGTCTTACCTCGCTGCATGTTTTGTAGCATAGCGCACGTGCACGTGTAAATCCAGCTTGTGTAACTTCGTGTCCTTTCGTGAGGCCGAAGCGGTACTTGAAAGGTTACAGTGCTCAATCATTTTTTCCATGACTGTACATTGCACACACGGTCTAGATAAAGTAAGAAGCAGTAATATATACTGACTGGATAAGAGTGCCCTTGATCGCTTTCCCAGTTCATGCTATCATGGTGCAAAGTTGCATTTAGTGCTGATCACATATTTTACCTACCCGTTTCGGACGTTTTTTTTTCATATTACTTAACGCTCGCTTTTACTGCGTATGGCACCATAGCGATGACGCTGGTGTTATATGGAGTGAAAGCGAACTCTGTTTTATATTTATGAAGTTGAATTTAAATTATAAGTAAAAAGATTTGAATATTATTAAGGGACGAGAAGACCCTATAGAGTTTTATAGATGTATAGAGCACCGAAGGAATGCGATGGCGGGGGAAACTGGAGATGCCGGAGAGTATCCGCCCCCGCGACGAATTGTCCACCACAAATCCCAAATACGGTTGCCTGAGATCGAACCAGGGCCGCATTGGTGAGAGACGAGCGGGCTAACCATTCGGCCATGGCGAGGCCTTTAGTATATTTTACTGCACGTATATGCTGAAGTTACAGCATATCCTCTAACGTTAATGTTTATTTCAGATGTGGAATGTAATTATATTTTACAGTTGAATTTTAAGATTTAAATCTTACAGAATTTTTACTTCTCCTTATGTGTCAATATTTAGGATAGTGAGATATATTCAATACCTCTATTTTTACCAAAACAAGTCTTAAGCAAACTAATGCATCCATGCAGCAGCTAAGTACATATACGATGTAAGTTATTGGATTTTTAACAGGCAACTCCCAGACGGGGATCATAGATCGCCAGTTCGACACCAAGGTTAATGTTGGCGACCTTG
Source organism: Hymenopus coronatus (assembly GCA_030762935.1). Taxonomy (NCBI): domain Eukaryota; kingdom Metazoa; phylum Arthropoda; class Insecta; order Mantodea; family Hymenopodidae; genus Hymenopus; species Hymenopus coronatus. The sequence continues at coordinate 153,444,519 of CM060900.1, forward strand.
CTACTGGATTCACCATGTTCAGGAATTGCTAGCTACTCATTTTATCTTGAGGTAAGTGCTCTCTATTGTTCACTAGCTGTATGCAGATGCTTTAAGTGCATTGAAGTAGAAAATGCTCGACTGTGTTCTCGTATTTTCAGACTCTTCCTCTCTCTCTCCCCCTCCAGTGATGCGCTCACCTCACTTGTAGGCATCGGAGTATGCATTATGTATTTTGGCTATATACTCAAATTAAAACAATGTCATAATAATCTATGTTTCCGCATAATACAATAAAACTAAAAGTAGTGTGGCAAATGTGAACAGCAAAATTGATCCGTGCAGTCTCAACACTTTCCACTTTCGTAACTTTTTGTATTTAGTGTTTCATTCGTATAGTCCCCCCCCCCTTTAACTTCAATGGTCACATCGGGGGCTTTGACTTGTGAAACAACTCGTATTAGTGTAGGTTTAGAACATTAGGTTAATCATTGTTATATTACTAAACACACGCACATTCGCTCTCACATTCATACTTCCAGACTACGTGGGGGATAGGAAATAATTCTTGTTAAAGATAAATTTCCATCCCAACCGAGAACCGAACCCAGGACCTCCGGTTTAGAAGTCAGCTTGATGACCATGGAGGCAGTCACCTTCGTAACTTCTTCACTAACTGAATTGAATTTTTTAACTGTCCAACCGGGCGTTAGTCAGATCCTTATATAGGCCCCGTAAGCAAAGCGAAACGTTCTATAAGGGGCGATCACTCAAAACTGCCGAAAAGGGTCTATAGGAGCATAATTACCCAAATTGCGGGGAAGTGGCACATTATGAACTGTAATATCACCATCTCACTCCAGGGATAGATATTCGTTATACAGTTAACTGCAGTATTTATACACCCAAGACCGTAATTGTGTATTCTTAAGTATGTCAAGGCTACTTAAATAAGCCTGTAGCAAGCGCCCATTTATTGGATACTTAGAAAGGAAAGCTATGAAGAAGATGTTGGTCATATCAATCGGAATATACATGCTGTATTAAATATTGAGAGCCTGACAAAACATATTCACATATTATGGAGCGCTACGCTGTTTATTATTTGCGTTTATTAATTACATGAACTATTCAGTTCATTGTCGCGATAATCAACGGCTTTCTCAAGATTTCCGGCTGAACATCTAAGACTTACGAGCAGTGATAGCAATTAAACACGTCTCTGCACTTAGCTTATTTGACTAAACAGTCGATATACTAATAAGTATACGATTAGTGTGCACAGAAAAATATAAAGATGGTAGCAACCATGAAATGATTTGGGGACTCCTCACATGAAGAAGTATATGAAATAACAGATAATTCCAGCCAGGAAACACTAATAGTAATAGAAACAGGTAAAGTGTGTGGAAGTAACTTAGGAATTCTCTAAAGTACATAACCTTGGTTGTTTATTGCCAAGTAATTGTTAAAAATAGAAGTTCATTTTTTATACTTGCAGAGATATTTAATAGTAAAGATATGCTATTACATTAGCGAGAGAGGAGGCCCATGGGATTCTTGGGGGGGGGGGGGTTCCTGGGTCTACTTGCATCCCCAGAATTTTCCAGCCCATCATTTCCTGTTCCCATCTGTTTGAGGGCTGAAGAGCCAACTGACGGGTTGTGACCCAACAGTGGCTTGCGTACTGTAGAGGTTTATTCCTGGCGTCGTCGCGGTACAGCTTTTTGGTGTTTTCGGACTAGGTCCCTTTGGGGAACTCCCGGAGAATCGAGGCACGTGAGATGGGCCCGGGCGATGTGGAGGTGTCCGATCTGGATTCATTAGGGACCACGTCAATGCTTGCGCCTGTCTTCATCCGATCTCTCCGCCCTTCAGGTCTCTCCTCTCGCCCCTCCCTGCCTGAGTCGCTAAGGGCCCTAAGGACCTACTTGCGGCATTCTGCCCAGATGACTGGGGACCACGTCCGTGGGTAATCTTAAACCTAGTGCGTAAGGCGTGCTATTTATAATAAATTTAAACTTATTTAAAATATTCCGTAAGTGGTAAGTTTACGTACATATTCATTTTTAGCGTTTGCTGCTATGCAAATCCAATTTAAATCGCTGTTGTGTTTATCATTACAAGGTACACTCATAGACATTAAAAATACGCCTGGAAATACTTATCGCGGGAGTCTTTTCGCAGACCTCGCCCATATATTTCACCTGTTTACTATGCTCTTAAAAACGTATTAGGCAGGCCAAGTTACCAAAGGGTAGGGAATGGACATGAAACTTAACTTGCGATAAATTAAGTTGTGAGTTACGGACTGGTTATCCCTAAACTTTCTGGTTGGACATGTTGGTGAGCCTTATAGATTGTGGCGAAATAATGAACAGGTCAGGAAACACAGGCATGACATAATGAGTATTTTATACAATTTAGTTGTACGTACCTATCATTAAGCATGTTTATGGGTATTGCCATACACATCTGCTAAGCACAAAATTTGTATACAATAATAGTTTTATTCAAATAAGCAACCAGAATAAGTACAGCCTAGTTTAGGAAAATATGTCGAAGCCTTGAGTTTCCTAGTGTGATTTTCATTACTTAATTTTGGCAGAAGCTTCTCACCATCTGTGTTGCGCTCTAGCTCTGGGTGAGCCAGTGTTTTTATTTTAAATCCAAGCTCGATAAACACGTATTAACCTAAACAAATTTCAGGAGCAGTTGAGCGGCAAATGGGGAGGAGTGCAGAAATATTTGACCTGAGTGGTTGAAAAACTTACTTTGCAAGGTTGGTCTATACCGGCCCCTGAATAAGTGTGGTTTGAAGCAAAAGTCTAGCATGCAAGTTTAAACCAATGGACCCAGGACGGCAGCTGGTTCAGGAGAGAAGGAAAAGGGAGGAGGTATGTGGTCTGGGCCTGATAGAGGTGGCTTAGGCTTGCCTTATCAACAGGAGCCACTGCGCTTTATATCGTTATGATTCTGCACTTGACTGAAGTTTTTTTATTGTTCCTAATGCTTAAAAGATAAATGATGGGCAGCTCTCATTCAAATCCCGAGATAATATGATGACCTTTTCACACTCGCCGTCTCCTCATACCTGATTTATTAAAAGGACGTTAAACTCTATACGGCAATTAAAATACAATGGTGTAATTTTCCTAACTATGTGAACCATTTCCGCAGAACAGCATTTGCATCCTTGTAGTATCCCATTAAATCTCTGTGAAGGCAAAGGCTGAAGGGTGCAGCAGCAAAAAAACCGAAGCTACGAACAACGGATTCTCTGCTTACCGAGCTACACACTAAACATATAGCTGCCGTGTCGTCTAGTACGTGACAGGAATTTTGAAAGCTTTGCTGTGCATATTCCGAAATCTACAATGTTATCTCAACCAGACAGTTAATCCTTTACAGGTGACTTGAATTTTGTGAACATTTTAAGCTCTGATTTTTAGTTACCAGCAAATTAAGGGGGAAATGAAGATTGCTCCTCTAACTAATGCACTAGCTGCAAATTGAACGCACATGTGATTAATACTCGTAGCTTGTAATAAAATATGAATAATGTTAAACTTGCACAAAATGGAAAGGAAGAGAAGCTCGATATGCAACCGAGAGCATTGAAAAATACTGATGTTTTTCCCCCTAAAGTGCATTTCTTTATTTGCTGTTGGCAGAAACTTGCCTGTGCTTCACAAGATCCTGGGTAGCAAATCTCTCAGTGATTTGATTTCAAGTCCGATACATTCATCAGCCTATGAATAAAGGTCAGGCCTAGGCGAGCGGCAAAAGGGGAGGAGTACGAAACATTTCATCTAAGTGATTGAAGGGCATTATTCGCAATGTGGACCATACCTCCCTCTGGATAAATCAGTGTATTAAAAATATTAACTATTAATCACATTAAAAACATTAAAACTTTAATAAAATACACATAAAATATTATATTTTAAATTAATTAAAATTAAGAAATACCTGATCCACAATTTTCTAACTTTGATGAAAATAAAAGTTTTAAAGAAACACGATAAACCGTAGAATATGAGCAGCGTTTTATATTACCAAATCAAAAGATAATTGATTCTTTTTCTTCTTAAAGACATTTCCCTCCACTTTGTAGGACTTACTCCTACAAGCCAATAAATCAATCACTTTATTGTCTGAGGGCATGTACATTGCATAGATATTGTCAATTACATAATGAGGAAACTAATAACATTTAAAACAACAATACCCACAGACAGGATGTACAAATATTTAGTGCTTCAAAATATTTAGTGACATCATATAGGCATAGATCTAATAAAAGTCTCCTAAGTGCTATTTTAAAATTATTAATGTCCAAGTTTTTAATATGCTGTGGCACCATATTATACAATTTTACACCAAAGGCATTAAAACTGCTTTAGTTGTTATTTTTCTGCTTAATGTAATCATTAACTGTTGATTATTTCTATTGTAATATTCATGAGTGGCATTATTGGGTACGTATGTGTCGATATTGTTTTATACCTGAAACAAATATTTACTAACATATATAGCAACTGTAAGAATGTTCTACTTCACAAATAATGGTCTACAATGAGCTATTATCTACATTGCATAGCAATATTACTGCCTTCTTTTGTAATTTCAAAAGTCTTTTGACACTTGGGTCATTTCCCACCTTGGGTCAGTAGCGTAGAGAGGAGGAAGCGAAATTTGGATCATAGCATATTCAGGATGAATGAGCAAATCAATGCGAGCATGACAGAGAAATATTTACGAATCAAATTATTCAAACCGAGGGCCCGGAGAAAACCGCGAAAATTTTTCGGCAAGCGTATCGGACACAAAAATTCAACTCGGAAGCTCCCAAAAGCGAGTGGCACACGCTACCATGCTGCCAACTCGCCTAGTAAAACGAGATTAATCGCGGATAAGAAATACTGATTTAACGGTTTGACATAGCTCGTTAAAATTTTATGTGCACTGTATATTTTTTATGTGTATGTAATAAAAACGTCAAGAAGAGATTTATATTTTTGTATTTTTACGGATACATTGCTATAAGGGTAGACTGAAAGCCTTATCCCACCATTTCAGCTCGGCTTACTTCACGAATGGTTATCCAACAAGCTATTTAAGGAATCGCTGTGATTTTTTTATAGAATAAAGATATAAAAGTTTTTAGGGGTATAAGTGCAGATATTTGTATTAGTAATTATCAACACTGTAATGACTTACATTATATCAACATTTGTTTAGTTTGCGGACCTAATGTTTTATTTATTAAGAATAGTATGTTTTCAGGTTGGTTAGTACCAACAAGTAGATGTGGCACACATAAGACATACTGTTTTCTGCAAAACATGATAGTTCTCAAACGAGACCGCCCCCTCAACCACTGAACAACAGCCATTAGCAAACAAAAGATGACGCTGTACTAGGGGCGAGAGTCAACATAGTAAAATCTTGTTTCCTGGAATCACTGCTTGCAAGTCAAGAATCGCGTCTCAGTTAAGGGACCAGTAAGTGGAAGACTTGGCAACAGCGAGGTTTGGTTTCCAGCCTAATCCCAAACTTTATAGACAGACCGACTTTGAAAGAAGAGTGCGGCAGAGTCATCATGTTCTGAAAAATACTTTAGGTACGTGTGTATTTTCCCTGAGATCGTGGATCAGAAAGCATAACATTAAGTGGGTGGGTCTCACTATAACGAATATTGTATCCGAACTAAGTTTGAAACTTTGCTGCAAGGCCAACGATTCTACACCATTTAGACCAGCAGGTCACTATTGAGGTGTGGAAACGTGGAAGCAAAAAGGAGGGTCTATGTTGACAGGGGTTGCTCATTTATTCGCGCACTTAAGACGATGCAAAGAACATCAGATATTAAATTATAAAATTTGTTTATAGGGAATCTTTTAGACCCAGAGAAATATAAACTAAAACACGAAAGTGGAGAAACATTAAAGTGCCATTTATCAAAATACCTATATCTCTAACATTCTGTATACTAGGTACTTGTTCTCATGCATGGTTTTTGTGACGGCGACTTAATGTTTTGATTTAACCCTACAGTGTGTCAATCCTTAATGTTAAGTAAGAACAGCATATTACACAATTATAAAATTAGTTATTCGATGTAATATACGTTTTAATTACTTATGAATCTAAAAGGCGATTCTATTCTCTATAAATAAACGCTTGGTAATAATTGAATTGGAAACATGTTAACCCTCTCCGTTGGTTTACACTTTCCTTATATATGATCACGGACTCTAGTACAAGTCTGTGAACGGCCTCTTATTCCTTAGTTATTTACGTTAATATGCAACAGAAGAAGAACGAAGGTCTCCCTCGCTTACAACGTCACTAACCGGCTTTTGCTTGGATTTACCCCGTAGCGTTCTGCAATGTTTATAATGCAGAAAGGGTTATAGGCACGCGCAATACGGCTTTGATGAGCCACCTGGTATGAGAGCTCTATTTAGCGACATGTAGATGGAGTTCGAACCGGATTAACCTTATTAAGGAAAGATAAGTGCGGCATGAAGATACAGGATTTAAGTTATAATGTTACCCTCCAGCAGTGAATAGAATTATTTTCGGGGAAAAAGAGGTGGTCACGTCTCTAGAGGATGGGGGAGATTTGGGCAGCAACAACATAAACAGCTCAGCTACATTATGGGTCACGTTATATGTACTCGGGTATATACTGCAGTGCACAAAAATGGTCGATAATGAACGCGGTTGTTTATGTTGGAAATCGCAATTTAGCCCCTTATTCTGCTAACCTGAGCTTTCTCTGTTGCCCGAGTGTAGCGCTAGCCACTGGACTATGGCAGGGAACTTTACCTCCCCCCAAAAATACCCAAACTGTCGAAGGGTAAAGAGGGTAACATTACAATTACCAGGTTTCCATTTTCTCCAAAATGGAGCAACGTTAAGGCAATGGCTTAGTTAAATTTAACGCAAAAGTAGTATAATAGTTACAATGTATTTTATATACCTTATATATAGTAAATATAACTTAATGTTATATGCAGATACAGTAAACCATCATTTTATATATAATCTTATGATGTAATATAGTATAGAGTAACATAATGTCATATAATATAGTATAATACATAATTATTGCATAATTTCATATTATTTAATACAGTGTAATTTTATATTATATAATATAGCATCTTCTTCTTTTATGTTTACCCTCTTACAGCCCCACAGCATTTACAAGCCAGGACCTGGGACAAGACGCCTGTTGTGGAGCGATCAGGGAGAAGCCAGGATGGGTGATCAACCCGACGCCTAGTATGAAAATGAAGAAGTGGACGATATAAAATCACGGTGAAAGGGACGAAAGGAAAGATAATTATCTAGTATTTGGTTGAATGAATGTCAGGGGAAATCGGAGAATCCAGAAAAAATCCGCCAGATGCCGCTTCTTCCACCACAACTAACCCGTATCTGACCTGTACAAATATCCCTTCGTGCGTAAAATATTCCAGAACTCAACGGAGCTATTTCAAGTTAAAACCGATCAGTGGGAACAGGCTGAGTGATCTTCGTTTTACCCCTCTTGCTTATTGCGGAATCGGTGAGCATGTCGCTCTCATTGAGAGGAGTAAAATGAATGCCGCTCTCTCCGTTTCTCCAATGGCCTGTTTTAACTTGAAATTTCTTCCCCACTGAGTTCTACAACTCTTTTAACACTTGAAAGGATATCTGCAAACGTCAAATATGGGGCAGTTGGGCCAACTAGTAGTATAACGTAGGAGAACATCATGTAATGTAATATAGTGTATAATAAAAAATTCTGAAATCAAGAAAATTAAGAGTTGCAATTTTTGTTCTCCTATTACACATTTAAATCTTGTATTTTCATGCTTGGCTATACTTTCCTGACTGTCGCTTTTCATATGGCTTTCGATTACTGCAATAACTTTAACCCTCGTCTCCATATCACAATGAAAGCCTTTGTATAATTGTCATCTAGTTTAATGATACTTGTAAGTAGCTCTCCACTACTTCCTCTGCAGGGCCGAATTATGCTTTACTAGTTTAGCCTTTGCTTGTATACCTACCAATCATAGCGGAACACTTTCTTAGAGGTGGTATCCGAACATTTCACTACAATTACATCTTATTGATTGAAGTTTGTGTCCCTGAGTTGGTTTTCTGCCCAGTCACAAAATGTGAAACTGATACTGACTCGGTGGGATCAAACTTGGTTACTTAAAGGCGGAAAACTCACGGAGGAAAAACACTAATGTGGTTTAAATGAATGGGCCAATTTTTATGCAGAAGGGCATGCATAGCGGACGGAGAAGGAAATTACATTCCACCTAAAAATTCGATACCGAGATTTCACAGAAAAGAGAAGTTTGAAGCAAAGTGTGCGTATGTGAGTGTGTGTGTATGAACAGCATATGTACAAAGGGAAAAGTGGGATGAATACCAAACCTGGTAATTAAGTTCATTTTCTCAATGTCTGTAACGATTTTGTTATTTAAGATATTTACTTCACAAATACAATGTATACCCTTAATGTTTTGACAAGACTTTGAAACTCACTTCGTTTGGAAATACTTTCGTGTTACCTTGTAAAACTGGTAAACTTGAAGTGGTAGATGAAAGCATGCTGGCAAACATGTAAATCTTTTTTAAACACAGAATTTATTCAAATAACTGCTTTGTTACAAGAGCCTTTTTCAAGATATGCAAATTAATGTTTTGAATAGTTCAATACTTTAGCATCCCTTAAAGTTCCGTTTTTCGCGTTTTCATGGACAGACTATGGGTTAATAGCGTTCAGATGTTAAAAACTCGAGTAATGTTATTCGTTTTGTGTGTATAACGAAATATGTAATGTGTTTTTTTCAGCAAAAGCTTATCTCAATTAAAATGAAGAAGATATAACAACAATCTTTCATAAGAAGTGTTTGTTTCTCGGTAATGAACGATAGATGGTAGAGAAGGTCATGTGAATGTAAAATCAGATCTCTACTAAAGGTGCAGCTATTTTCGGTAGTTTTATAGATGAGGAGGACGAAGCAGGCAATGTCTCCTTCTTCGCGGCACGACTCTCCAGTGTTTTTGTAGATCAGCGTGTTCGCTCAAATAGAAAGGGAGACAGAGAGACAGGAAAACGAACAGTTCCTTTATGAAGAGATAATATGAAGAGTATGGGTCTACTACCAAAGGCAAGAAATCCCTCGCGAGGTGTGGCACGTCTTGGAAAATAAGTGTCTGTTTGTGAGTTTGGAAATTGAATGTTGTCGTGTTTTAATTATTTCAGAATAAATATTATGCATGGAAAATAAAAGAGTATTGCTGCGAAGTGAATCAAGTGGGAAGAAACGAGACAATGAGCAGAGGAGGGGTGAAATAATTCTCACAGTTGGATCACTTGCACCTGCCTGCCCCGAATGACGTAGGCAACCCGCCCGGCCGGCTTGCTGGCTGCTGCAGCAAATTGAAACCTTCTCCCGTAATGAAATAATCATTAGCCCGCCCCCAGGGCTCGGAATGCGTGGCGTGGAGTGAGAGACCGGACCGGCAAGAACAAGAGAAAGACTGGAATCCAGTCATCCCCTCCTCCAACAACCCGAACAAACCTGACCGCTCTTCATGAAGTCGCACAATCTAGATACTGCGCTTTCCCAGAGATCCCTACAATTAGTCCGCGTCCAACGATTTTACATCACTTTTCCGGCATTTCTTCAAGAAAACATTACTTATCCGTGTTTCCTGTGATGATTTCACAAGGTAGAATCTCAAGTAAGGTTTGGACCTGCAAACCAGTTTAAAAAGAATTTTGCTCAGCAGATTCAACCTCTGCTTAACCTCTTAATGCCTCAGTTAAGTTCAGTTTGAAGAAGAAAAAAACTAAAATTCCAATTATTAGCTTAGTTAGGTGAATTTTGGTGTTCCTTACATCATACATAGTTTTGTCCCTGATTTTTAGATTTTTTCCATCTGATTTCATCTTTAACGAATGTACAGAATGTTTGAGGTATAGGTGCTGATATTTTGATAAATAATGCCTTAATGTTTGTCAACTTTCATGTGTTAGTTGTTTTTTCTCTTTGACCAATGGGTTTCCCACAAACCAATCATATAATTTACTAGATGACTTGCTTTGTATGGTATTAACTGAGCGGCGAAATGAATAGCGTCTATTCGTACAAACTTTCCGTTTTGCTTCCATGTTTTCACACCCAATACGTAACGTGCTAATCTAGGTAGTGCGGGTCCCTCGCCCGTACACACAGCATTTGAACTCAGTTCCAATACAGCATTGGCTACATCGAGATCTGTCCACTAAAGGATACGCCATCCGATCCGCGGCTTCTGAGAAAATAAATAGGTATGTTTTGTGTATGAACGCTTACTTTAAGGTACTGAGATGCTGCTATTAATAGGTAAAATGAAGCAAATATTGATGTGATAGGTTGATTGCTACACCTTTCTTAATTAGTAACACAAATATCTGCAGATATACAACAAAAGTCTGTATATGAAGATCTGGTCAAAAGGAATGTTGCGAAATAAGCGAGCCGATCAAGATTCACATATCGCACGTCAAGTTTCAGGTGTATGAAATCACAAGGTATTACTATTTTGATCATGGAATTGCCTGCTTGTGTTTTATCAAGAATGATCGAGTGCACAATTGTGTTAGAAGTGATTATTAGTCATAAGGAGAAGTGATGCAACACAATGTTTACTCGTACAGAAGATGGTAGTTTTACATAGGTCTGTGTGAAAGAAAGGTCTAAGGAATGTTGCAAAAATTTACTGGAGTGTCAGTGTGTAACATCCGATGATACTTATATAGATATAAGGAAGCGCACATATTAAGCGAAAACGTACCTTGGGAGAAAAATCATTAATTAATGTAATTGTTAAAAATAATGACAAAGCCGGATAAGTTAATTTTAAACAGATCAAAATATTCAATCATTTTCCAACCCAAAACCTGGGGAAACTGTGTTGGAAATCGGTAATTTTAATTTCTATAAACGTATGTAGGTACAATGTTCATAGTAAGATCGTATTCCACCTACCAATTGATATCGAGAGTTCACTGTAAATTTATGATTTGAAAACTCCTGAATCCAAAAGAACACTTTTAGAAAAAAATAATTTTGTGTGGGTCTGTGCATGTCTGTGGACAACATAATATAAAAATGAAAAGTCATTTAAATACGAAACTTGTTATTTAAGTTCAGTATTCTGCAAGGATACGACAGAAAGATTTTCAGAATAATCTCTCAGCCACAAACTACCCTTTATATTAACATTTTTCGAAATTTACGATTTGGCTCTAACGCTTTTGATTAAATTGCTGTATATAAAGATGGCTACAAGACAAATAATGTATATCCTGAATTGCTTTACAATAGTCCCTGAAGTCCTCTTCATTCTGGATGACTTCTGTATATCTGGTAAATCGTAAAACAAAGATAAAAACGCACTCCTCAAAAATGGAGATATCTTTTCTTTTGTTTGTTCCCCTTTTTTCTTGATTTCTTGTAGAGCCAACAATTTCAGAGATATTTCCTGTTATTGGTTTCAATTTAAAAATATTTATAACTTTTCTTAAACGGGAAGCCTTCTCTTGTTTCATATATTTTCTGTTTTACTCCTGGCGATGAATAGAGAACCAAATTTAAATGACAGCCGCATAGGGACAGGCTTAGCCTAGTGTATTCCCTTATTTCCTTTATACGTATAAGAAATAAGTAATAAGACCGTTTCTGGCAAATTTTATATTGATTAATAATACGTAGATAAAACAATAATCTTTTGTAAAAATAGTTTGTTTGCAGAGAAGATAGAGAAAGGCATGTGAATGGAGCACATCAGATTTTTAATAGAAGTGCTTTTCAGTATCATAAAGGATAGTGGTCTCTTTACAGTTTATAACATGTCTAGCAATGACAATGGAGCTTATTTCACATTTTGGAACCTCTAAACTATCCATTATCCTTCTTCACACATATTAGCATTACAGTTTACAAGAAAACGAACAATTTAAAGAAAAAGAGTTCAAAGCGAAAATTGAGGAGACAAACCCACAAATATTAACAATAAACGAAATCACATGACTTGACCATGCAGAAGCTGCCATACTCAAAGTCGTGGAGAAAAATTTCCCCTAAAAGACAATTAACAAGTTTATCTCCTATTCCAAAAAGTGTAGAAGTTAATTTGTTTTTTGTGAAGTACTACAGAATTGGCATTACAAAATTATAGTTACAATACCAAATTAAAAATAATGTGTTTAAAATATAAAAATTGGGCTAAATATGAAATTCTAATTAATAAGATTGCAATAACAATTTCATTTTTATTAAATTGTGTAATTTAATCTATTCTTAACTGGTTTAAGAAATTAAGCATAGTTCCTCAAATCTTTATTAGATAAAACATGAGTTGTTTACATTACTGGTAAGATTCTTGCAGAAAACGAAAGTTAACTTACAATTCTTTAGGGCCACTTTCATCATTTGGAAGTATAGTGCTTGAAACTTCAGAACATATTGGCAGTTTTAAAAGAGATTCATGCATAAGGATCATACAGTTCACTGTCAGCACACATGCCCGTTATTAAGAGGATTACAGAATTCCAAGTGCAGCTACAAAATTAATTTCATATAAAGATATCTTCTTGGGTTTAAATAAGCTCATAATCACCATTAAATTGTCATATGATTTATATACAGATTAAAAGTCCTTAAATGTATTTATGAAATAATTTTATACACTTAATAATTTTATTTTATCAGTTTTTACAAATAAAAATAATGTACAATTATACATTAGTAGGAGATGAACATTTTCTATAAGTATCATACAGCTACATTCATTGTGTCTGAATTATTTTATTTTTTGCACAGAATTCTGTAACAAATAAGTTTTCTTTTCAGCAAACGTAAAAAAATAAATAAGTTTGTTTCTCTAAGGGAATATGTGTTAATTACAAATCATCCTATATGTACTATTTATATGTAAGATTATACATTATTCTTCTGACTTCTGAAAAGAGTTTCACGGATTTTGATTAAAAGAACACATGTTGAAACATTGGCACGACAAACAAAGCGTGTATATTAGAATTTTCTCTGAATAGCCTGTGAAATTGTCCTGATTCTGAATGACGTTAATTACTTTTGTAAACCGTAAGAGAGAGATAGGTACACAAGATTGTTGCACAGTAGATGTCGTTAAAACCCACAATTTTATTTCTTTCAAACGAATCTATGACGTTAAATTATTTATAATCAAAGTGTACCATATCTAAAATATCAACTTAGCGGTTGAAAGCTGCAACATTCGTAAATGTTACCATAGAGTCTGTTCAAAGTTCTACAGCAGGGGGGAAAGTAACCTTTCTGCTGCAATAGCCTTTGAAATCACAAGCTTTACCTTGTAATAGTGCTCGTATTAGGAAAAAAAAAACAACAACGCAAAAATGAAAATGAAGCTATAAACAACACAAAGGAAGGTAAATGAGAAATTATATAGATTCAAGCAGACAAAAGAGTAACGCAGGATTTCGTGTTATTGACATGTGATTTCAATTCCTCTACGATATTGTTTTATAAACAAAAAGTTAGACTGAAGAAACAGTTCAAACATGCTACTGTGGAAAATAGAGTGATGCTTGGAATGAAGAATCAAGAAGTTTAGGTATAATTTAGTACCTTATACTCGTTTAGAGCCGAGGGGAAGTTCGTTAAAATCATGTATAAAATGGCGTGAGATATCAGTTTAGAGTCTAGGCAATTTAATTTCTTCAGAGATGATAAGGGAATGCAGCCTCGGGTTATTCTGTTATGCTTATTAGCTTCCATTAGCTAGGTAGATGAGAAGCCCAAAGGAGCGAAATAAACGATACCGAGAAGAGCTAAGAAAGAAAAATTCTACTCATATTTACTGATATTTTAGCACAGAATTTTTGTTCGAGTTTTATGAGGCAAATGTCGACGAGCTGCCGTAAACTTCGACATGGAATGTTCCTGCTAAAATTGCCTTTTTCCAATTATCATTTAATTTCATGTACCATCAATGCCCTCCACCTGTAGTGCGTATGCATTAATAATGGGGTAAATACTATAAAAATAGAAAAATGAACGACTAAAATTTCGTAACCATGTACAATATTTACCGAGTTTATCTAATGGGAAAACACTTTCTATGGTACTACCTGATATTGAGTAAATATGGTTTATTTGATGCCTAAGCATATGAATATCTTAAATGAAGTATAAGCCTCTGATATTATAATTCTTAGTATTTATTGTGTACTTTAGGAAACTTTGGATGTAAATGCAATGATTCTGGTTGGTATCAGACTTGCAAGAACTCAGCGAGTGGTCAGTCATGTTAATTGAAATGTGACATGGCAGAAATACAAATCCATAAAGGATTATAAATTAGAAAATATAAGTTATTAAGGTAATGCATTGGTGAAATTTAGAAAATCAACAATATGTAAGATGTTTTATTGAAATTTTATTAGTTATGTTAGTAATCTTTTTCCCTGTAACGACATTAAAGCTTACATGGTTATTTAAATAATAGTTGTGTATTGTCTTAGCAAATGCTTCTAATAAAAATGAGCCACGTGATACATTTTTTAAAATATTCAAAAACCAATTTTACAGAAAATAAGTTTATAAATAGATATATAATATTATATTTGTTTATGTTTGTCCTTATTAGTGTCGAAAAAATACTAATTTTCGTACTTTCCAAAACTTTTTATTTATCAACATTTAATAACGTATTTATCAAAATTGGAGTATTACTTGGATTAAAATATGTAAGCATTTATCTTAATGTGCTTCTGAAAAATATTATAAAAGTTTTGAAAGAAATTAGTGAACAATTACATCGTGTGGCACATTCTGAGTATGCAAAACTGTTAGAAAATGGTTTGCGAGAAAATAAGATTTAAATTTGGGGGTGCACCCAGGCATTTATAGTTTCAGTTAATTTGAAGTTACAGAAACCAAGTGGAGAAAACTATATATTTTCTTAAAGTTTGAAATTCATATTATTTTAATATGAAAAAAATATGTTTTAATTGTTCACAAATTTTAGTAAAAATTCACATATGCATAACCTTAATATGATTGATCACAAATATTTTCGGGTAAAATAAGTTATATATGGATAAGTTGTTGTATAAAGGATTTCATTAGTGAACTGGGAGACATATGTAGAAATCATATATTCTGTTCATTGTTGCCAACCTAAATTTCTGTTGAGACTATCTGAAAACTACATTCTTATATGTGTCCTTTTGTAAAATAATGTACAAAAACAATGATTATGAAACGTTCTATTCTTATATAACATTGGAGTTAAATATTACTATATTGTTGTATATTATACATTTTAAAATTTTTACTATTTTCATTTAAACAACATTTCATCACAGAAGAGAAACACATTTTCTGTATGTGTATTTACATTAAACTGAAATATTATTAGCAGTTAAGTTCTTAAAGTGCTTTATAATCTCAACTCTCTGCTTCAAGTAGAAACCTAAAATTATTATTTCAGCCATTCTACAACCAATATTTTTATAAATTTAAATATTTTACAGCCTATTTCCCACATGTATCAACATGAAATTTTACAGATATACCTGCATTACTATTGCATTAATAGTTTGAACAATTACTTGTAAAGAATTGGGCACATATTTTACTTCAGTGCATGCCTAGATAAACGACAACTGAAGTAACATTTAGATATCTACAGCTTTAGCAACGTTTTCTTTCAGATCGTTTTGTCTAGATAACTGTAAGCAATCATTTGAAAAGCAGGGCAATGAACTGGTTCAAAGGCCAACAACACTCTCATATTGAAGCTTCATGTACATATTGATCTCATCTGAGTTGAAAATTAAAACTCTCTTCGCTTACTCCTAGCTTGTTCTGCTTTATAACCTTTGATCTCATGTTTTTTTCCACTAATGTATATTTTCATTCATTCATCTTACACATGCCGATCTGCTACCGCACCCTGTGTTTCTGTTTTCAAAGCTGGAGTATCCGACCTCGCCCGCTCTGTCGCTCATGTATTAATCATACTCTGTTTGCAACTTTGGAAGCATGACGCTTAAGAAAAACGCAACATTTTATCTAATCCTTACTTTCTTTTGTGGTCGCCTTCCACGATTAATTTTGTTTTCCTTTTCCATGTTGTGAAAATTTGTACTAACTGTATTCTGTATGATTTATGTGCTTATGGCTTTGTCCTCAGCTGTTTACTTTTGTGTCAGATTTGGATTCGATGTTCGATTTGGCTGTTTACACAATAGCTAAAGTAACTTTGTTTATACAACTATTATACAGACATAATACACGTCCTATTTGTTCTGCACAGCAGTAGCAGAAAGTCAGTAAGAACCACTTATCGGCATACCCAAATGAGACAACTAATGTACATTATATAACATCTTTATTCTTACACTTCAATTTTCTAATAAAAAATGTCATATTTGTAAGAAGACAGATTTTAGTTAATATATCTCCTTTACATGTTGAAATATATAACAAATGCTCAATTGCTGGTTCAGTTTTTTTTTTTGGTAGTGTTTAACGCCCGCTTTAACTACTTATGGCACCGCAGGCGGTGACACTGATGGTACATGAATGATGATGGAGCACCGATGGAATGCGATGGTGGGGGAAACCGGAGCACTCGGAGAAAACCACCCCAGCGCCGCTTTGTACACCACAAATCTCACATGCGGTCGCTTGGGATCAAACCCCGGCCGTCTAGGTGAGAGGTGAGTGGTTTAGCCACTCGGCCACGGCGCGGCTATGCTGGTTCAGTAAATGCTAATCTATTAGGTTATGAATTCAATTAAATTAATTTAAAGGTCAAGCTGTCCATGAAGAAATCTATGACATCTCTACGCAGAGACCCTGTCGGCGGATCTACATACTAGCCATTCCATCAGGCTCGTCATCTCGCTATATAATAGACCCAGCAATGAAGAACTTCCAGAGTGCGAAGGAAGTATAATTTACCACAAGCATCACAATACTCCGGCAAACTCTAACAACATTGCATCTCACAACTACCAGAATAGTCTCCTAATACACATTACGAAAAACATCAAAACATTGCATGACAACGGGAGCACTTAAAAGAAGACGCTGCCGAGTTACTTGCAGAATTTCTTCATATAGAGAAACTGAAAAAAAAACAAAAAAAAAAAAACGTTGAATAAAGAAGACACTCGCAACTCCATTCGCACCATCCTTTACTACCCGGATGCCAGCCAGGGCCTCGGTCACGTCTGTCACCCGGAAACCTCTGCATCCCTCTGCTGAGTCATTTCTTCTGTCGGCGGGCAACTCACGTTGCACTAACAAGGGTGCTCAGCGGAACCTCCCTTCATCAATTCTGACACTTCCTTCCTAACTTCGCATTTTATCCAATGACGAGATAAGCCATTGTTAACCCTTCCAGCTCTTCTTTTTTGTCTCCCCCTTCCAAAAAAAAAAGAAAAAAAAGAGGTTTGAGTCTTCACAGCGACAACCTGCAGACGTACCTGAATAGAAGTGTAATATCTACGAACCCACCATTTCCTACTATTTGGAAAATACTAGGTCACAGGTCTGATGGCTGGTGCACGAGGCACAATTCCTAACATTTTTGTGGACTTTTTTAAGTAGTTCCAACTGAAGAGGGCTTCATATACAACGTCGCTATTGCTGCACTTAAAGGATCATTTTCCATACTTCACAATTCCCTTTATGCCACCTTATCATATCTTTAAACAAATATATTTGTTAATATCGCTATGAATTCTATTGTATTATTATTTTCTATTTTAATTATTACAAATATTTTGCAGATGTTTTTGCCAGGCATCTAGTTTGCAAATTAAATAGCCATTTATCATTATCAAAATTTATTGCTCAAATAAAAACGAGCCACGTATAAAAACGAGCCACGTCGTGCATGCACTTTTTTAAAATATTCGCATAAAAATTCAGAATTTACAGCAACTGATATATAAATATTCTTGCTATATTTGTATAATATTACCATAATTATTCTAAAAAACTATTATTTTTTGTATTCTCCAAAATTATTTATTTTTTTATATTTAATTATTTACTCCTCAAATTTGGATAATTATTTAAAATGAACATTTTCTTTAATGTAATTTTGAGAGCCATTATAACAGTTTTTAAATAATTTAATAAAAAACTGCATTGCGTGGATCATTTTGGGTATGGAAATATTCCGTAAGAAAAGAGGTTTAATTAATAAGCACGCACCGTTCCATTTCTAGCTTCAGTTAATTGGTAGTTAAAGTGCACCAGGTGTAAAAATATACATTTTCTTTAAGTTTGGAGTTAGTATTATTTTACTAAGATTGTTTTCTTAATTTTTCACAATGTTTTATCAAATTTCACAGATGCATCATGGCATTGAAAAAGTCATAAATAATAATCTAAGATTTTGTTGAGTATTTCTTGATTTTAATTACACTTTCCACACTTTCCCTTCATAAAACCAATAACGTGTTTTGCATACCACCTGGGGTATTTTATTCCATTCTTTTCCACAATATGTTTAAGCTCTTGTTCAGATTTGAGTCTGTAGCTGTTTGGATGTATGCTAAGTCAAACAATTCATGTTCAGCTCACCTTCTGTTTACTGTCATTATCCTACTGAAACCTATAACCAGGTGCCTTGCTCATTTTCTGGGCACTCTGCTTTACTTTGTTCAAAATGTGGAAATTGACCTGATTGTCCATAATGCCATCAATAACTTGCATTTTGCCAACATGATGGATGACACACAGATGGAAATCATAAGGGAACCACCACGATGTTCAACTATCGGAAACTCACCTCGATCCCAAGCGACGGCATGTGAGATTTGTGGTGGACAATGCTGCGCAGAGGTGGGTTTTCTCCGGCTTCCCCCATTATCGCATTCCACCGGTGCTCCGTCTTCATTCCATATATCACCAGTGTCATCGCCTGCGGTGCCACAAGTAGTAAAACGGGCGTTAAACACTACAGAAACTGTAGGAAGAGGTTTTCAGGGATTACTGTCTTAATTTGCTTTTCTCCGGACATTGTTTATCCCCTCTGAGGCGATTAGTTTTATAATAGTCTCCTTCGATTATACCATTCTGTTACAAGAGTTCTCGTCCTTGTGAACGTGTTCTTTAGCAAATGCAACTTGTTCGCTGCTCCTCCTTGGTGTTGGGCGATGATATTCGTACTTCCTCGTACATAAAACATACGATTTGGCCAGGATATCTTCTTTCCAGACACATTATATGCTAATGGTCGCAATTAATATTATTATTATTGTTATTATTATTATTATTACTTTTAATAGTAATAGGTTTATTCATTTATTTTTGTTAAATTCTTTGTGGATCTTGCTCCTAAAATTTGCGGAGTTTGAGTGCATTTCAATTACTATTTGTGCTATTGCCCTAAAACTGTCAGGTTTATAACTAACTGCTTAAGATCAGAACTTAGCTCCTTTTGCTTGCCCATTTTGATCGCTATCAATATGACTGTACAAATGCCACCCCTGTGGCCTATAACAACCTTTGAAACACGTACATATCGAAGCTGTTTATAACGCAGCGAGCATTTCTAATAACAGAACGAATAATAATAATAATAATAATAATAATAATAATAATAATAATAATAAACAATAATAATTTATGTTTCCAAATTAGGTAATATATGGTTGCAATATGTTTATGTCATAATTCAATTGCAAGCTAAATACAAAGGTCATTATCAATATATTCCTGTGCAGTCTAAAAGTTACTTGTTAAAGGTATGCTTTATTCCACGTTTAAAAATATTGATATCATTAATGCTTCTTAAATCACAAGGTACCTTATTGATCAGCGTAACATCTCAAGCAATATAACTTTCACTTTTGCGGGAGAGCCTATGTTTAGGAATAACTAAATATTTATTTGAAGAGTTAAAATACTAAGTGATTTAAAAATAGGTCTTTACTTTTCTTAAGGGCCACGTCCTTTGATAGTTCTCAAAGCTGGTTTTTGTAAAATAAAACATTCTTAGCACAAAATCTATTGCCCTGCATTAAAACTTCATAATTCAGATGGGAATGAAATAATCCATAACAAATATTTAGTAAACAAATAGTTTAAATACATTGAGCCAATATGCTATAGTTTTTTAAATTTTCTTTCATATCCACATTGATATCAAATTCAATAGGAGTAGGAAGGCTGTTTGGAAGTTGGTGATATTTCTTTAATATTGCCATTTCATAAAATAGTATAAGTTTTCAAACTCATCTTAATTAGATTCATCAAGCACGTTACGGGAAAAGCAATATTTTTAAGCAAGCAGGGAATGAAAATATATTGAAAAACTGTTATGAATAGGAATATCATATACTGTAAGTGTACACTGAGCTACGACATTCCTCCTGATGGATCTGTCGCGATATGACCCTATAGCTAAGGCATCGTAAAATAAATAAAGAAACAGGTTGTATGTGGATGATATAATTATTCTAGCAGGCTCAGCTGAAATATTTACACTAATAATTAATGAATGGTATGACGAGCTATTGGGGTGGTAACTAATACTAGTAAAGGTAACGTTATGTGCATATTAAAGAAGACAAAGTTAAAGAAGGGCTTAATATTTAATGTAATGGACGTACTAGAGAGAACGGAAGGCTTTAAGTATTTTGGTACCACTATTTGTAGTAATGGTAGAGTAGAAGCAGAGTAAAATATACAACCTCGTATAACACCAAAAAAATAACACTGTAGGAAATTAGAGAAAAGTATAAGAAAAACATCAAAACAACTAATTCAAGAATAAAATCCAGTCTAACAATATGAAACAGAAAACATACTACTATTACTATCTGCGCATCTTTTCTTGGGCGTGAGTTGCACTGGGAAGGGAGACCCGAGGGGAAGTTCAGATAGAACTAGCCCGCCTGGCTTTCCGCAGTGTTGTCAACCAAAGAAAGTTTATTTCTTTGAGGTCCTCAGCCATTATGGTGAAAAGGTTATTCTAACTTACCGCTAAAAATATTCGTCATAAAGCGAAACACAGCGCACGTGGATGTGCGTGAACATCTGGGATCTACAGACAGATTGAAGCTTTTGCATTGAAGCCACTAGATATCAAGTACTTCATGTTTCAATATTGCCTCTGTGCTCTGCTCCTGAAGTCGTGCAAAACCTTCCGAATAAAGACCAGCGCCTAAAATAAGGTACACCTATAGTAGATAAACGTAAATGGAAGATAATGGATTAAATGCTTAAGAATAATTGTGGGTAGTTTTAGAAAGAATAAATTAAAGAATAACAGAAGTAAGGTTGAAGAAATTAATAATCAAGTTATAGAATAGAACCAACAAAAGTGATTTGAGCATGTCCACAATTTAAAAAAATAAATGAATTAATTAATTTAAAAATACAGAGGAAAGAGAGGTAATGCAAGCAACAGCAACGATGTGTAAAGGAAGAATTGTAAGAGCAAGCATTAAATGGGAAAACAGAACAGACGGAATCGCTCAAAATCGAAGGAAATAATTCTTGAAATAACAAGAATGTGCACGGATGATATATGCAAGAAATGGGCAAAAAGGAGTGAATCCGATGCTTGACAGCAATTGGCTTTGAAGAAGAAGAAGCAAAAGGAGATAATTTCATAAACTGAAACTTTGGCTTCGGACTAGATTATTCGTGTCATTTGAAAACAGTAATTATTTCGGTTTAATATGTGCTGCAATAAATACCAAGCAATTACAGCACAATGAACTGCGGGGCAGAACGAATCTGATACAATTTTTATCTTAATAATGAAACTTTAATTTGAGCGATTATGAACATGTAAAATAATAATCATGTGAGCGGTTTACTTTTTATATCCTGATTGATGTCCAGTGATTAATCAAACGGAATCCTTATCGAGAACAATAAGAAAGGTTTTGGAGTGGGGTAAACATTACTGTGTTCCTATGAACGATTCAAGGAAAGAAAAGCATGTGATTTACGTTATAATCTCATTTTTAGATCAGATTTTCGATGTAGAATGTTAAAGAACATATAAACAGTTAAGTATCGCTTTATCAGTTTTTCATATATTCACCATTTAGACGGAATAAGGCATATTTAATATCTTAACCTAATTTAAATCAGTTTTAGCTACAAAGTTAAGTCAGCAGTAAATTACTAAGCCAAGATTTTTTGAAAAAATGATAGTGAAAATGTTGTTCTTAATGTTATATTTTTTAACATTCTGTTATTGAAACCAGGTACTTAGCGCTGAACGAACTCTTAAGTACTACACATATATTTGTTATGCATTAAATGCACTACTTGGACAAAAATGTGTTACTTATCTAAAGCCAAAGAACTATGTCTTAAAAGCTATGCACTCATTTCCGATCGTACCAATATCATCATTAGGGGTGGTGATATTCCGCAAATGCGAATGGCGCAAAATGCGCATAAGGTTTATAGTTCCATTTTTCGCAATCTAGATCTCCTTTAACACGTAAAAATACATCAGAAAAATATGGTTAAATTTATGAATCTTATGCTTAAGTGTAACAGGGAATTTAGCAGTCATGTGGGAAGATATGTGACAAACGTTTAGTTTTTTTCTAAACAGATTGTAAGCTTTCTAATTATGTAATTATTGAACGAGAATTGGCAATAGATTTAAAATGAAATGGAGATGTATATATGAAATAAAATATGTAGACTGCCTGCAAACACTGCGTTATGGAGTGTAAAGCCCAAGCAGTTCTGTAATGTATTTGGGAACCAACCAACAAAACAGACAATGAAAATATTTCAGTAAACACAATTTAATTGTAACAGTAGGACACGAAGAATAGAACAAAAGTTTTAGGTATTTTCGATTATTTCATCCAGCACTTGAACTTGGAATTTATACATATGTATTTTCTTTTTGTAATTCTGGTTCTACATTCATATGTAATTATTTTGTTTTCTGTGCTGTAGTTTAGACTGTAACAATTTGTTTCATTTTATCTTTGCTGCCTTAACCTATATTAATTTAAAATAAAATATTCACAATTTACTTTATGAATTTTATCTCACTATTAACCTTCAGAAGAATGTATTTAATGTTACATAAATGCTACTTCAAAATGCACTTCTTTATCACACTTAACTTACATTATACGTCTTTATTCAAAACGCTACAAAACCTAAATCCCAGCGGAATAAACAAGAAAATGCAAAGTTGTATAAAGTTGCTTGCTTTCTTTCTTATGTCAACACTAAAAAAATCGTTTCTGTATAATATAACCAGTTTTAGTGCTATAAAAAGGGACATAATTATAATATAAATGCGTATTTATTCTATGTTATCACAAAGAATGCTCACTTGGTAAGTCAGTTAATTATCAAAATTGCAAAAATATCAACAATATATAATACTGTATACGGTGCATATTTTGCCTACTTTGTTAATATTTGTATGATATTTTAGTAATTTGAAAATTATGCCTCACAGTTACTTTACAAATATATTTTGGAAATACTGATTTTATTTTATTCATATTTGATCACAAATACGACATTTTCGAAGATTATGTGCCATTGAAACCTGACAGCCATGATAGCTCACTCGCAACCCACTCGATAGGTGATGTCACATTGGTGAACTTTCGCCTTAATGTGGTCGTTCTCTGACGTTATGAAGGAGTCTGTTAAGGAATTCTTGCCATTAAGTTCAAGTGTATGATTGTATGTTGTATAAGTAAATTTACATACATACTTGCATCTTTATTGTTTAGTGTTTTATACAATTTACTTATAAAAATACAACTTGCTGATTTACACAACAGAACGCCTTTGAGAATATACAACCGTTAATACTTTCAGAAATTCAGTTCCAAAAATATTCCTGTAAGTTAGAATTCGTTCTCCAGTTGAAACTTCAGATATTTCAATCCATATGTGTGGTGTTGTGATGGTAAAAGCCTTGCTTTCGAGTAGTTAAACCGAAGCCAAATGAGAACGACAAAGTCAGATTACAGGAATATATCCTAATTTTCAATACTAAAGAGAGATTTTTATGATGTCAATAGTTCGTATGATTTCTACAATATTTTATTCAAAAAGAGACTATTTAAAACTTTCTTCAAATTTTGTGTTATGTCAATATAATATATTACTAATTTCATATACTATATTCATGTGCACATTATGGTTTCCTGTGCATAGCGTTCTTTCTTTGATAGTGTTTAACACCCAATTTTACTACATACTACTGTGTCAAGAAAATTCCGGGAATTTGCCAATACCACACAAGAAAAGAATTATTCATCCAATTTTATTTTATCGTCTTCAAAGTAGGCCCTTTCTGAAATTATACATTAATTCCAACGAATAATACAATCATCAAATCATTTTTTGTAGGCACTTTTAGGAAACGATGTCAATTGTCTCCGCGAATTTTCCTTTGTGTCTTCTATCGACTGAAAACGGGTGCCTCCAAATGGTAACTTGAGTTTTGGAAAGAAAAAGAAATCAGCAGGAGGCAGATCAGGTGAATACGCTGGTTGTTCGATAAAATTTGTAGAGCTTATGGCCAGAAATTCGTTCACAGTAATAGCCTTGTGAGCTGGTGCGTTATCGAGGTGCAGAATCCATGAGTTGTCGTTCCACAAATCTGGCCTTTTTCGCCGCATTTGTTCTCTCAAACGTCGCATAACGCTCAGATATTAGTCTTTATTTACCATCTGACCTTCTGGCAAGAACTCTGAGTGCACGACACCGCGATAATCGAAGAAAAAAACTGTCAACAAGACCTTCAGTTTTCATCGAGTTTGACGTGCCCTTTTAGGTTTCGGTTCAATTGGATGGCGCCATTAAGAAACTTGCTGACTGGCTTGAGTGTGAAACTCGTAAACCCACGTCTTATCACCAGTTACAATGCGTTTCATGAATGTGGGGTTGGAACCGGCGCGTTCTAGCATGTCTTCAGCAATTCTAATGCGATTGAGTTTATGTAGGAAATTCAAGTCTTTCGGAACTAACCGAGCTGCAACGCGTGTCATGCCCAAACAATCGTTTAAAATGGTATGAATCGATTCGTAAGACACAGACAGCTCAGCGGCAAACTCTCTCGGATCTAATTGACGATTTTCAGACACCATTTTCTTCACTTTAGTGATGTTCAGTTCAGTTGAAACCGTTGATGGCCGACCAGAGCAGGGCAAATCTTTCACCACATCTCGACCACTTTTGAATGCACCTAACACTCATATGTACGTGTTTTTGATAAAGCCGATTCACCGTAAACCCTCTGTAATATTTTCAGCGATTCGACACATGAAATACCATTTACAATGCAAAATTTGAGACAGATTCTTTGTTCAATATTTGTATCCATCGTAAAATCGCAAATCACCTTTGAAATGAACTAACAAAATGGCGTACTGTAAACAAACTAGATGACAGATGACAATCAAACTCCGCGTGGGTATAAAGGAAAGTTGTACCCACTTAGCGACAACAATAATTTCGAATCCCCTTTTAAACAGGATATTTAATGATCAATTCCCGGTACCCTCTTGACAGAATGTATGGCACCGCTGGTGATGATACTGACGACATATGGAATGAATATGGAGCAAGGTGGAATGCGACGGCGGGAGAAATCGGAAAACCCGGAGTAAATCTGCTTCTGATCCGATTTGTTCACCACAAATCCCACATACGGTAGCTTGGTGAGAGGCGAGCGGTCTAAACCCTCAGCCACGGCACAGCCACTCCCAAGCATAACTACATAAACATTAAAAAGATTATTAGAGCATAAAATTCCTGCATATATTCATACACTAAAGCTGAGTCTAAATGAACAAAGACAGAAAGGATAACAGTAATGAACAATCACGTAAGGAGACATAGACAGGACTGGCTACTAAAAGAGGACATACAAGGAGTTAGGGGTATACGTCAGTGGGAATATATTTATTTTGATGATTAAGTATAATGGTCAACATTAAAGCAATATTTGCTTCATTTGAAGAACTATTTTAGTCATTAAGAGTAGTATGTTTTTAGGTTGGTTAGTACCTCCAATTATGCACACATAAGACATAGCTTATTTTCCCTGAGACCACGAGTCTAAGTCGTAACTTGAGCGGGTGGGCCTCAATATAAGGAATGTTGGTTGCATCGGGACTGGATTTGAATGGTTTCTGCCAATACAATAATCCTACACAACTAAGCCAGCAGGTCACGTATTGCGGTGTGAAAACTTGGAAGCAAAACGGATAATCTATGAGAAAGGTTTATTTTGTGGCGCACTTAAGACCATGCAAACCACATTAGGTTGCAATTTATGTAACTGGTTACTGGGATAAATGTTAGAAGAGGAGAAAACACAAATAACATATTGAAGTGGATACACATTAAGGTACCATCTATCAAAAACTCTATCTATACCCCTAAACATCATTTAGTTGGTTGGTCATGTCGGGCGATAAATGAAATCGGTGAAATCATGTTAAATCGGTCTCAGGAGATTCAGGTTATTCAACATTCGTCTTCCCAGGATAAGGGAAAACTCCGAGAAAAACGTTATCCTTGTAACTAACCCTAAGCGGGATTCAAAATCGCGACCTCCTGAACGTGAGTCAAACACGCTTCCCCAATATTACTGAGGCGGGCTGTATAATACAGAAGATCCATAATTCGTGTTTATAGGAAATACCAACTGTCTATGTAAAATTTTAATGGAAAGGCAATTCGACTACCGCTTCAGTTTAATTCATCGTAGGTATTTCAGGAAATTGTGGATATAGTATAGACAGACAGACAGACATGTCTCTTTATAGCATTAGTATAATTATATTTACGATTTTCCGAAAGTGATCAGGAAGAAAACATTTTGAAGGTGTCTAAAATAGGAAGAAATACCTTATACAAATAACAGCATAGCTGATTTTGACCAGTTTGAATTCTACTGCAAGAAGGTTTCAAATTTGCCTGGAGCAACGTGATCTGAGGTTCTGTAACGGGCGGGTGCTGAGAAATTTCTTTTGGAGTTAAGATAAGTGGAGCGTTAAACTCACTGAATTGAACGAAGGTGTAGCCCGAATCTCAGTGGTGGCAGAGCCTTCCGGCTCTAATGTGGAATATATTTGCATATTTTATGATACATCTTCAGGAACACCATGGTTATTGTGGCGTGCAACACCTTATTGTTAAATCCCTCAAATTAAAGCCCGTTTTCAATTTATCTAAGTACCATCCAGGTGCCTTTGTTAATCTCAAGGTTCGGTAAGTATTCCCAACCAGCTAACAATCATGACACTTCTTAAGTGTATGACATATCCTATTCGCAAAATGTAAAACTATATGTGATATAAATTAAATAGTACTACCGAGCAATATGACTCTGGTTGTGGTCTGGACGTCCTGGGTTCAAATCCCGTGGGCAGAACAAACTGACTAGGTTTTTACCCTGCTTACTGTCAGTCGCCAACGTAAATACCAGATTGGATATTTTATACAACAACCCAAAGTTCCACCTTATCGAATACTGTGTCATATAACCATAATGAAAGCAGATGCACTGAACGGCACCCGTGAAGAAGTAGAGATACAGTTGCCCAGTACTAACGTCTTTGTGGACATGTGTTGAAGCTGTTCATCTGCCCGTCACATATAGAAGCAGAGGTATAGTTAACCTTGCACTAAGGCCCCTCTGGTCGTGTGGTGAAGTAAGAAATTATGGCATTGGGATGTAACTTAGAAGCCTAACTGTTTACTACTCTCCTAGTCATAACTCATTTTCTGACAGACACCATGAGATGTCTTCTAACAGATGACTAAGTAATCATAGCAAAACTTTGCATACACTGTCTTTTACAGTACTTGTATGAACAATATATGTTGATACTGGTGTGTCTTTTTTTAGGTATTTTATTTTATTTGGTATACACTTCACCATTTAATTAAGATACTTTCCCAATTTTCCAATCACGTGCTCTCTTTAGACTATGCAGCATGTTTCAACCTAATTCTCTTCCGCAGACCAGAAACGCCTTATGGTTATTGAGTATCTCCTAGTGCTGGTTTTATTTGCAGACACATTAACTGAAACACACTATGGTTCAAATGATTAGAGTAGGTCGTCCTGATAGGATTTATGTCGTATAGAAAATGTGTAAGTGCGGTTAGTCTAAATGACAAGATTTCAGTGCGCAAATGTTGCTGTTCAGGCAACGTAATTCAAAAGATGCCCAAAACGTGATAGCAGCTTAATATATCTAGATAAGCAAATGTAAGCTCTCATCGCACATTTAGGAATAGATTTTGGTAAGATTCGGAATCTTCTTCAACAGAGAACGCTTTATATGTGAATAGAAAAGGCCAATGGCCAGAATAGCAGATCGTTTCTACCACATGCTGAATAGCTTCATGATGGCGGCATTTCTACAAAGGGACATGCGTGCAAACAGCGCTTGTTTCCGTTAGATAAAGTAACTGCACACATAGCCTGAATAATAAAATAAAGCTTAGAGATTTGTTTCCTTACAATTTCTTTTCAAAGTTCTACGCTCTCCTTTTATTGAAGTTTCTAGACCTTCTGCTGTAGAAATGTTGAGATGACCTAACTTCTTTGGTAAAAGCTCATTATCCTTACGTAGTTTAATGTATTTACTCAACAGTAGATTGCACTTTCATAAGAAATTCTCCCCAAGTTTATGCGGTTTTAACTTGATTTATGCAAAATAAACATTGGAGGCACTACTTATACAGATAAGTTAAATCAGTGTTGAATCATAGCTGCGAAAGCTTAAGTGAAATTTCTTAAATCTATGTATACGAATCACCGAAATGTATGTACGCACATCACTTCCAAACGACTGCACCAATTTTATAACTTCTTTTTTTGTTGTGTTCGTTATTGTCACGATAAAGTTTGTGGAAAAGAAAATGTTTAAAAATAGTACGGGAAAGTTTTTAATGTATCATAATACGAATAATAACAGTGCCGAGGAAACGCATTTTGGTTAATATCCGTCAGATGGCAGTGACACCACGGTTATTTGATGCTAAATGCCATATTTTCTCTCCCCATTCAATGTTAAGGTAACGCACCAGTTTATCGAGACAATGAGGCAACGCAGCAGTGAAATTCAAATACATTTTTATGTATTAACTGTTCTTTACTTACTCCTATCGTTTAAAATAGAGAAGCAAAGAAGATTTTCTGGCGACGAACGTCTAGAGTAACTATTTATTTACCGCTAGATGGCCCTAGCAGTGTTTTCCTCCCCATTCAATGTTAAGGTCACGCAACAGTTTATCGAGGCAATGACGCAACTCAACAGTGCAATTCAAATACATTTTTATGTTATAGCTGTCCTTTCTTTACTCCTATCGTTTAAAATAAAGAAGCAAAGAAGCTTTCCTGGCGGCGCACATCTATAGTAAGTACTTATTTATTTGCCGGTAGATGTCCGTAGTACTGCTCAATTATTCTTCCCCATTCAATACTAAGGGAATGCACCCGATTATGGAGTTATTGACGCAAGATAACAATGAAAATCAAATATATTTCTTATATATTAACTATCGTTTCTTTGGTCACTTCGTTTAAATAAAGAAATAAGACATTAGTACTTTTATTGTAATTCTTTAAAATGAAGAAGTTATAAACTGCGCACATAACTTAATCCTTTTTGGAACCTAAAAATGGCGGAAAAATGACGGGACCCGGATAGTAAACCGTTTTAGGTTAGCTCCCTATTGGAGATGTTGGTTATTTGAGGTTATGTGGTACATGAGCTAGCTAAAGGTGCTTTCATCAGAACATGAAGATACCCCCGTCACTGCAATTGCGGTGCTCTTAATGCATTTGTTCAAGTAATGTTTTGGGTTAAATTGATAAATTTAATACACCAAGCTATCATCATCAAATAAAAACTTATCACTTGCCCAGCCAGATCTACTTGCGCTTTAGTTATGTCATTGTTAGCCTTAGAAATGGCTGTTTTGACATAGAAGAAAATAAAAAAGAGGTGGTAAACATTAGGAGTAAAGAAAACCAAGAGATTTCGAAGAAGTATGAATGTTACTTTGTGTCTTTCTCTTCTCCTTAATATAATTCATTACATATTTCAGCGTTTACCTGCCACGTCAAGGAATCCGTACTATCCAATACTGCATACAAAGAATTTGTCTTTCTATTAAAAGCTTTTTTTGATATTGCTATTCATTTTTTAACTCCTTACCTACAGATCACGTTACTGCTTACACCCTAAGTATCTGTGGCCACCACTACTTCGTCTTGACTTCTAAATCATCTCTCATATAAAATTCTACCTATGATCATACTTCTAGCTTGGTGATTACCTTATTTCATCCAGTTTTAGCTCACCTTTCAGTTCCATCGGCAGGATACTAGCTTGTTTTCTTTTCTATTAATAATGATATTCCCTTAAACTACCTATGCTCTCAGTGATATGAGAAATATAAACTCTTAATAGGTTTAAAATCAAGTGTGTATCTTCAGCTCATATTATGCAAATCAATAACAGCAAACAGTAAGACAATAATGCAAACAAAAATAAATATTAAAGCAACCTTAGAGATGTAAAGAGTAGAGTAAAGCATATAATAGACATAACATCGATCATTCATTTGAAAGAACAAGTCAAAGCATAGAATGTGGTCTACAATGGAACAGAGCTGTTGATGTTGGTACTGATCTAATCTTGTCCCATCACCTACAAATGTGATCAACTCTTTTTCCACGAGCCTATCTCAGGATATTGCTTTGAGAGGGTACCTTATCTCCCAAAAAATGCAGATATAGGAACTGCCCAAGGATAATATTGAACTTAAATCTTGTACTTCATTATTACATTACCGTTTTATTAAATTAATTTAGATTTTCCCATTCGATATCACAATACCTTTAAACTTTGTCTACCCTCGTTATATGTTAGTGTCGTAACTGGTGTCCAGTTTTATAAAACATACAAATTATTCTTTATCCCTTTCTATGCCTGTCTGGATGGCTCAGCTAGCCTTCTGATCCAAAACTGACATGCTCAAACTCGACCCAGATGGATAGACTTTAAGAGTGCTTAAAAGTGACAGCCTCTTGTGAATAGGTTGACTGGCATGTAATGGAAATCCTGCAGGAGGAAATTACGGGTGCGCTTATGTGACCGTGGCAATTGAAAGCGTCGTTAATATAGTAAGATTTATTTTATTTTTTCTCCTTCCTCTAGAACGCCGAGCTATGCTATAATTAGTTTAGCCTTTTCCTGAGTACCAATCATAGCAAAACTCTTTCATAGAGACGGTAGGCGAACCACCCCTTCATTTCATAACTATAATGGCATTGTGCATTGGTTATATTTGTGTCCGTGAGTTGTTGTTTCTTTAGTACAGTAACGTAAGAACTGATATCAACTGGGAGTAATTAAAATTTGGTTACATGGCAGAAAGGTTAAATGATGGAAGGTGAAAATCTTACGGAGAAAAAAAATCTATTGCAATTTGAGGGAATGGGACGAATTTTGTATGCAGGTTATGCAGGTGTACTTTTTATGAATGGTATCATTTGTAGATATGCAAAATAGATCTATTCTATGTCCAATACTATAAAAGAGTATATTTGCTTGTCGCTTGTGTGTATTTATGTGTGTGTATGTGTGTGTAGGAGAGTCTCCATTTAATTCCTTAAAAATGTTGATAACTCATTGAGCACTGAATTTCCCTATTCTTCCAAATAGTTAAAGAGTACATAAAGTTCGCAAAATTTTGAAAACTGGGGGATTATGGTTTATTTTTCATCTTCATGTCATCACCAGCTTTCAATCTCGTGGCATTGAATATGGATATCAGAGGCCATTTTGGCACCTTGAGAAAATATAGCAGTTTTTTAATGACTTCAGGCTCAAAGAGGTAAATGTGGAGGCTTAAGATGTCTTCAAACTGAGTGATTTTGGGGAGTGTATGTTGGGCTCTCTATCGTCCATTATAATAAGGTTTCCCTCACGTTTCACTGACATATTAGGCAGTAACACATTGGTATGATATTGATAAAACCGGGTACACTTGGATTATACACAATGAAAGAATTCAATCTTTGTAAACAACTCATGGAACACAAATCACACTTATTTTACATAAACACCTATATAAAATGCTGTATCTATGTTATACTAAAGGAACACAACAAAAGTTATAAGCTACCTTGCAATTCTATAAAAAGTACCCTTAACCAAAATTATTCCTGAAAATGTTGATTTTTGGATTTAACACATTAATATACAGTGGTCCTTGTGGATAAATATC
The DNA here is from genome assembly GCA_030762935.1 of Hymenopus coronatus. NCBI lineage: Eukaryota > Metazoa > Arthropoda > Insecta > Mantodea > Hymenopodidae > Hymenopus > Hymenopus coronatus. Next base: position 153,476,870 of record CM060900.1, read on the forward strand.
CCGAAGTTATTTTTTGATACTTCCAATTCAAAAACTTGTCGCGTGACCTTTTAAATGGAAGTTTTAACGGAACAAGTGACCCTTCAAATATTAAAAGCATGATTATCTCAATATATTTTTCAACGCATGTAGATGTTCAAAATTCTCCTGCGGTGCATATTTTAACCAATCAGTTTGATTTTTCTAACAGAGAATCTTAAAATCATGATAAATAAAGATTATTGAATTATTTTTCTAAATAAGTAAAATTAGTTATGGAATTGAATTAAAAATTAATTAATCCACGAAAATAATGAAAAAAGTATGAACATATGATTTACCATATCTTTTCCTGTAGTAATATTTATTTAATTAACATAAAATACTTGTGATGATATTTAAAAGAGATACTCCTAGAATGTAAATATAAAGTTTTGTTACACCGTTTTGAAAACTGAGGCGAAAGGAGGTTTTTCTGGTAGAGTAGTGCAACAATTTTTTTCACAAACTGTTTGATGCATCTGTGTCAACATTTCCGAATTAGTTACACATAACAATATAGGTATGCAATGTAAAAATTAACTTAATTCCTTAAAAAACATTAAATTTGAAATTGTCACAGTTTGGTCCACTTATCCATATTTTCAAACCCTTATATACAAGTTTGCAGTGTTTAAACAATGCTGTCAAATTTGTGTACCAATGCTATAAGAGTTCAGTGGTGGGGCTGCCACCTCTCTGCTCCTGAACTCGCAGATGCTTTTCGGGCATTTACCCTAGATGTGTTGTCTTCACCTCGACTTTCGAGTCACATCTACCCGTTGTGCCAGTTTTGGTCCACCTCGAGTATTTTATTTCCTCGGTACAACCTATATCTAGGAGGCATTCCCCGATCCGCCACCTGGGGAGGCGCCCAATGGCACTGAACTACCTCTACGCAGCGTTTTTTTTTTTATATAATTTTTTTAACAAAAAAAAAATACAGTTCCGGAGGCTTGTCAGGACTCCGGCGATGCATTCCTTTTTTCTCCATTTTTTCCAGTTTCCTATATTTCCTTAGTAGACCTTATTGTTCGTAACGTTTTCCTTTTACACATACATACACAAACATTTACAACCACAGAAACATCCATGCCCAAGGCGGGACTCGAACCCACGATCCTGTGTACCACGAAGCGCCAAAGTGAGACACTTTAGCGAGCGCGGCCACCGGGAGCGACATATCGTTCGTACCGCGGCCAGAGTGAAACTTTTACATACTGAACAGCCTCAAAATAATAGGCGGATTGATAATGTCGGATTTCGACCACAGCAAAAGAAAAAGGACGCACGATTTGGAATTGCAGAACCATTAAAAATAGGAACATGGAATGTGAGAGGAATATCCACAAAAGAAGAAGAATTAGTAAAAGAAATAGAAACAATGAAGGTAAATTTAGCGGTATTTACTGAAACTAAAAAGAAATTAAAAGGTATAGAAAAGATAGGGAAATACACTTTAGTATATAGTGGGGTTTCATTAAAACAAAGAGCAGCAAAAGGAGTAGCAATATTAATTGATGAAAAATGGACAAAGAGAATTGAACATTATACTTTTATTAATGAACGAATAATACAAATAACGTTTAAGATCCCCAGAGGACATCTAATTATTGTGGGAGTGTATAGTCCTGAAGAGGGAAAAAGGAAGAGGTTTTAGAATTCTATGAACAATTACAAGAAGAAGTAAATAAAAGCAAAACCCAATATATGATCATTGCTGGAGATCTAAATGCAAGAGTTGGGAAACAACCTATACCTAAAATTGTAGGAAAATTTGGAGAAGACCACATTAATGAAAATGGTAAACAATTACGATAGTTTGAAACTTTTAATGAAGTTAAGATAACAAATACATTTTTTAGAACAAAAGATGTTCATAAATATACATGGAATGCACGTGGTCAAAGATCATTAATTGATTATATTACTGTAAATAAAAAATTAATATCACAGATTACACATACTTGAGTCTACAGGGGATGTGATATATCCTCCGACCACTATTTAGTGATATCTAAAATAGAATTATGGACAAGATGGAAAAAATCAAAAATAAGGGCAAACGAGGAACAAAATAAAACGGTTTTCAAAATAAACCTACTTCAGGAACCTAGTATCAGGAGGCTTTATCAAGAAAGATTAAACATTTTCCTAGAAGCTACAAAAGAACAAGAACATATAGATAAAGAATGGTCCAATATAATTAAAGTAATCAAAGGAGCAGCAGAAGAAGCAATCGGAAGAAGAAATAAATATAGAAGAAAAATTGGCCTAAGAAAATGGAATGAAGGAATTAAACAAGCTATTGACAATAAAAAAGTAGCGTATAAAAGGTTTCTACAAAATAAAACTGAAGAGTCAAGAGAAAATTATAAAGAAAAAAGAAACATTTCAAAGGCAATTACAAGAAGAGGACATCAGAGTTCATGGGAGAATTTTATAAGCCAGATAGAAAACGACATACATGGTAGACAACAATTTGCCTATAAAGTGATTAAGAGGTTAAAAAAACAAGAGAAAGACAAAGTGAGAATAAACAGTATTTCTGAAGAATAATGGTTGAAATATTATAAGGAATTATGGTATAAATTAAAAGAAAATGGAAAGTCAATAGAGGATCAAGTAATGGTTAAAACATCTATAGATTTAATCACCGAAGAAGAATTACAATTATCTTTACAAAACATGAAAAATAGAAAGGCTCCAGGACCAGATGGAATAAATACAGAATTAATAAAGTATGGAAGAGATAAATTAAATGTAAGACTACTTAATTTTATCAATAAATGTTGGAAAACGAATAGAATTCCTAAAAGCTGGTACGATGCACACGTTATCAATATATTTAAAAAGGGCAAAAGAAATGTATGCAATAATTACAGAGGAATAAATCTCCTGAACACAGGCGATAAGCTGTATACAAAAATAAACAAACGTCTAAGTATAATTACAGAACCGTTATTATTAGAAAACCAAATGGGATTTAGAAAAGGACGATCCTGCACCGATAATATATTTTCTATTAACCAAATTATTGAAAAGTGAAGAGAATATAGTTTAGAAACACATATAACTTTTGTAGATTTAGAAAAAGCTTTTGATAAGGTAAGCAGAACTAGACTCTGGCATATATTAGACAAAAAAATGATACCCAAAATAATTGATACATGTACTCAGGAATATATATCAAGAAACAAAAATAAAAATAGTTTTAGGAAATGGACGTTTATCACAAGATATGATAATTAATAATGGTTTAAGACAAGGATGTAGTTTATCTCCGCTTTTATTTAATATCTATATGGACAATATTCTCAGAAAATTAAAAAATGAAATATCATTAGGAATAAAAATAAATAAAAATAATGCCTTAAATCATGACATGATGTTAATTCAAGACAAGCTGCAAATAAGTATGTACAAGCTACAAAAATTAATCGAGGATTATGGTTTAAGTATATCAATAAAAAAATCAAAGGTAATGGCATTTATAGGAAAACATAAAAAGATCAAAGATAGTATTAAGCAATAAAGTGTTAGAATAGGTGGGAAAATTTAACTACTTGGGTTGCAATGTAACCTTTAAAACGAACAATGAAGAAATAAATAATAAAGTGAGTAAGTTCCAATATATTTGTGGATTAATAGCTCGCACCTTAAAAAGGAAAACCCGAAAAGATACAAACCTAAAATTCTATAAGACAATGGCTGTTCCAGTTTTACTATATGGTTCGGAGACATGGACTCTTAAAAACAAAAGATTGGAGCCAAATACAAGCGGCAGAAATGAAATATCTCCGAGCAGTAAAAGGATGCACCAGACAAGATCATATTAGAAATGAAAATATAAGAAAAGAATTAGACATTTTTTCCTTAAAAGAAAGGATACAAATAAATAGAGAAAAATGGAAAAGCCATTTACAAAGAATGGATAACTCTCGCATTCCATTTCAGTCATACAAATATAAACATCTAGGCTACAGAACAATAGGAAAGCCAGTTAAAAGATGGGAAAAAATATGAGGCCGGAACAGGAGAATTCTCCTAATCCATGAAGAGTTAATGATAATGATGATGATGCTATAGTAGTTGGTAAAAATCATAGATTACGCTACAATTTCCAAAAAATACTTAATCCTTGTTTTGGATTTTGCAGGACGTTAGGTCTATAGATACCAGCTGTTTTGTTGTGTATCCACTTAGGTGTGTTGGTTTTTTTCTCTTCGTGTAACATTTTTCGCACCTATCTCGTACTTTACTATCTGACCTGTTTTTTATGGTCTTAACTGCGACGCAAGATGAACGACGCCTATCAGTATAGACTCTCCATCTTGCTTCCATGTTTTCGCACCTCAATACGTAACCTGCTATCCTAGGTAATTGCAGAAAGCATTCAAATCCAGTTTCGATGCAACATTCATTAATAGCGAGGCCTGCCCACTCAAGATTATGCCTTCCGATCCGCGGTCTAAGGAAAAATAAACACATATGCCTTGTGCCCCTCTCACCTACTTGATAGTGCTGCTCTTTCTACTACTCTGAAAACAAACTACTCTTAATAAGTTAAAAGTTCGAAAATGAAGCGAATATTGATGTAATGTTGTTCATTCTACTCTGCGTACTTACCAATACATAATTTCTGCACATATGTCCCTAACAGTGTGTATTACTTCATCAACTGAATGTTGTAGCCTTCCTTACGTCTCTATTCCACCGTATATGTTTCTTAATCAGTTCAGCCCAGTCTCTTATCTGCTTTCTTTTTTCTTCTTCTTCTTCTCTGTTTATAGCATCGTATCATCTGGTTTTAGGTCTGCATTTTGATCTGGATTTGAGACGGTTCAATTTATATATACTCTTGGCGGTTCTCTCAAATTCCCGAACCATCTTAACCACTGTGATGTTATAAAATTTGTGATAGATTGTCTTTTTAATTTTGTGTAACTCTTCATTTTTCGGGATCCTCCATTGTAGTTTGACGTCAATTCATCCGTATATTTTTTAAAAAGTTTTTCTTTCTAATATGAAAAGCTTTTGCCTTTGCGACTCACAACCGTATATTACTATAGGTCATAAAGGACAGGTAATATTTGGAATAATCAACAAATTATCAGAAAATGGGATGGGGAAATATGCACCAGTATATAAAAACGGAGACAGATTCAATTATATTAATTACAGACCCAGTAATATTGAATATAGGATACAAAGCCTTTGCAATTTTACTGAACAATTATTGGCAATAAATTAAATAATTACCAAGGTAGGTTTTCGGCCATGTCGTTCAACAATTGATAATACTTTTACAGTGAGACAAATACATGTGTTCTTGGTATAACATCCCACAGTTTAATGTATATGTGTGTGTGTATGTGGACAATATGCAAGCATTCGACACGCTTAGCAGCAGTAAGGTAAGGGTTAAAATAAGTAGCAAATGGAGTGAATCATTTAAAATTGAAACCGGAGTGCAATAGGGAGACCCTTTTCCGCCACAACATTTAGCATTGTAATAGATTCAATTTTAAGTAACCTAGGTTTGAGAGGCAACATAGCATTTACGTTAAAACAATACGTGGCCTGTGCAGATGACAAACTTATTATAGCTGGGACAAAAAATGCCGCAATAGAGATATTTCAAAGGTTAAAAAATGAATTCTCACAATTTGCACTGCTGATGAATATAACTCCATGGCACGACAGCTCACGGGGAGCCTTGGCCTACCGCCCGGCCGCTGCGTCCCCCATCTCGGTCCACTACAGACGTCATGGATGGGGTGCAGTATTGGAGGGTGAGACGTGGTCAGCGCCTCGAGCCCCTCCCGGCCGGTTAATGCGGTCCTCACGACCTGGAGCCGCTACTTCTCCATCAAGTAGCTCCTCAATTGGCCCCCCAGGGACCTCACGAGGCTGAGTGCACCCCGGTCCAGGTCTCCCAGCGGGGGAAAAATCCCCACGCCGGTACTGGGGATCGAACCCAGTTCTCCCGCTTGGTAGGCAGCTGCGCTACCACCGCGCTAAGGAGACGACCTGCTGATGAATATGCGAAAAATAAATATATAAAATATACTAAAGGATCGGCCAAATTTGGAGCCTGGTGGTAAATAATAACACTATCAAAGCTGTAAACTCTTCTTAATACCTCCAGTCTGTAAAATACAATAACAGCTCAATAGAAGAAGAAGAAGAAAAAGTGAAAGAGAGAGAAATCCAGTGAGATAAAGTGTATTTTATGTATAATAATATATTTTACTACTATTATAACTATTACCACCACAACTACTACTACCACTAGTACTGCCAATACTACTACTACTACTACTACTACTACTACTACTACTACTACTACTACTACTACTACTACTACTACTACTACTACTACTACTGCTACTACTACTACTAGTACTACTACTACTACTACTACTGCTACTGCTACTACTACTACTACTACTACTACTACTACTACTACTACTACTACTACTACTACTACTACTACTACTACTACTACTACTACTGCTACTGCTACTACTACTACTACTACTACTACTACTACTACTACTACTACTACTACTACTACTACTACCACCACCACCACCACCACCACTACTACTTGTACTACTACTACTACCACCACTACTTCTACTACTTCTACTGCTACTACTGATAATAATAATAATAATAATAATAATAACAATAATAATATTGTTATAAAAATGATGGGAATTTAAAATGGCAATTTATATCTAAGTAGAAAAACACTGATGAAGAAGAAACAGAAGAATGAATCATTTTTGTATGAAGCTATTAGTACTAAACATTCTCTGATAATGTTGGGATTATACTAGATGAAAAAGAAGATATGGTTGTTTGGCCATTTACAGATTAAAATCCCCTTTGTCATGCCGTAAAGTAATATGATATTTTTACAATCCCCCTTGGCGAGCGTGGGGAAAGAGAAAGGCAGGGGTGGATGAGACGGGCTTGTTGCCAACGTTAGTCTGTGAATTTTTGTTTATTTCCTTCCCAACTTCTGAAATTCGCTCTCCCTGCGAGGATTATTCGGATGTGCAGCTATGCAAGCCTCATAATTCGGGAGGGACGACTCCCTATATTGGTTTTGTAGCGCTCCAAATCCGTTAAGAGAACTAGAGATTAAATTACATAATTAATTTGGTAGTTGGCGGTCAAAACCCGTTACTCATGAGCTCATCCTCTCTCAGGCACATGGTCGTTTTCAGGAATATTCCCAGCTCTGTTTCCGCACAGATGCTCCAGCCCAGCCTCGTGCACTGGCCCAGCTTGAAACACCTAATGACAAACTAACGCTACAAAAGTAGGTATATTGGTTTATCTACATCATGCTAATCAGGAATTGTTTTTATTACAAGCTTCCTTGTAACTAGGAGGGAAATAAGGAAATACAATTAGTTCGTATCAATGTAAAACAATTGAAATGCGGTTCTTTTCGCGCACCCAGGAGAAATCCCAAAGGGATATGAAACGATAGTCGACTTTCCACATGAAAAAATGTAAAACAGTTGAAAATGTAAACAAATAACAAAGAGTATCTCGGAAACGGTTAACCCTATAAAAAATTCAATGACAAAAATTGTGTGTTTTGATGAGATCTATGTTTCCTGTGTAGTTAATTTTTGTTACGGCTTACCAGATATGCAAATTTATCCAGAATGAAGTCCTCATAGGCTATCCCAAGGAAATTCAATATATATATATTTCGTTGTTATAAAAATATCTTATACACATGGTATTTTACTCAAAATGGTAAAAGCAATTTTTGAAGAAACCAAAATTTTCAAAAATGTCACATGTAAACTGTATTTGGAGATGAATGTTGACCGTAAAACAAGTACTTCCGTTGAAATCCCAGTATCGCATTTTTCTTTGGAATACAATACTTTATCTTATGTAGATACATTGTGCATACGTGCTACAGAAAGTAAAAAAACGGTGTATGTTGAACTTAAAATTGTGTTTTCTTTTATACAGATGCAACTAAGAATAGACTCGGTAATGAAACATATCTAATGAGAACTAACAAAACTGGTTACAACCAAATGCTTTTCCTTAAAAGTGATCCTAAGAAAACTACAACACTTTTTTTTTCTTGTACTGCTTCCCATTATTATATTATATTATTATTATTATTATTATTATTATTATTATTTTATTATTATTTTTATTATTATATTTATTATTGTTATTGTTATTGTTATTATTATTATTATTATTATTATTATTATTATTATTATTATTATTATTATTATTAATTTGTCGAAATAGATCCCAAAGTGCCTCCAAACATCGCTTTTTCAGCATTTATTTCAACTCATAAGCTTCCTTATATAATTTTAAGGGACATTAAAGGAAATATTAACTACAATTGCTAAACAAAAATCGACTATATGGTTAAAATCGCAATTTTTTTTAAACTTAGGAATCCATAGAGAATCAACATTTAGCTATTATTCCTTGCTTCGGGCGCTACATCTATTTCAAGATCGTATAGTACACCTGTTCCCTAGAATACTATTTTATAAAACATCATGTTATATAAATCAACATTTTACAACTTCAAATAAAACTCCATGGGTCTTACTTTTTCTTTAAATACAGCTAAAGTTTCCCGGAACGTGTAGATGTATCTATTGTAATATTACAGTTGACAAAATTATCTTAACACCGATAGTAGCTTTTCAGAGAAATATTTTATGAAATAATGAATAACTTAAGAAATTTAAATTTCTAACACCCTAAACAAGATTATCATTATTTAGTAATTAAACTTATTGCAATATTACCATGTAAAGTTTTGTGTGGAACAAAGCTGCAATTCAAAAAGAACCCCAAAACATTTTCTCAAATTTTGAGGCGCGTGAAACCGTTTGATTAGTAAATATACATAGATAATGCAATTAATGAAATAATTTGTATCTTGTAAAATATTTGTCCAATTTGAATAAGCTTGGTATTCATGTTTATATAACAGCAATGCAATCAGAGTAACATTTTCAGGGACTCTACAAAAAATAGAAACTTGAAACTTTACTTCAGTGCACCTTAAGTAAATCACTCGATCCCATATCTCACGAACGTTGGCTGATACAATCATGTAAGTAAAGCGTATCTTGTGTCTGGTCACACTGGGCGTCCAAACACAAAATTCTGAACCAACTCGTTTGGTTTACGAAACACAATAGACTAAGAGTAGAATACTTCTCGTGCTCCAACATGCCCAACTCGCCCGTGAGCACGAGCTCATTTGCTTTCGTTTCATAAATTGTACAATTAATGACTAAAACTTGTTCAAGGACAGCTCTAAAATCCTTAATAAACCCATACATACTTTATATGTGTATACTATTTTATTTTTACGTATGATTATCTTTAAGGTACTCGTTTACATGATATTAGGTATGACATACACATTTAAAAAAAAATGATGTGTTCCCCTCACGTAACTTTCCCTAGCTGTTCCAAAAACAAGTTTTTCCTACGAAATATTATTCTTTTATCCATGCCATGCTAATCAAGATAAGCATTAGCTGAATTGGTCTTATTACTTGCAAGTAGAAGGGAAATAGGCTAAAGTGATAATTAAATCTTTTAAAAGCTGCTCACTCTCTGAAACAATTATTAAGGTTCGGTACGCTTTGCTTGGTCCCGGTTGACAAAAGTTGATTACTTGATCAGTTTAAAATTGAAACAAATAACAATAATTATATCGAAAACGGTCAACTCTACAGGAAAACCTATATGACTTTAACTGTGTTTTAACGCGATTTATATTTTTTTTTGTGAGTAAGTTTCTCTCTGCCTCTTACGGTTTAACTGTTATGCAACATTCTGAAAAACTAAATCAGAATAAAGAGCTCTTTAGTAAAATTCAAAATATACATTTTATTTTCGATATAAATATCATTAATATACGTTATTTTAACCAAAATCGTTAGAGCCATTTTCGGGAAAATCAAAATTTTCGAAAAAATGTTCCATGTAAAGGGTATTTTGGGGTGGAGGGATTTTCTTGAAAATATTCTCTTCGCATCCCTGGAAGACATTGAATTTAAATACCATGTTTGGTATTTAACCACATTTTTATTTTTGAGTTATGCTATATCACTGACACACGCACGAACGGACCTTTTTCTAAAAGTGTTGTTTTGGATTCAGGACTCCTCAAAACATGTATTTCCGTTGAGTTCTCGTTATCGAATTTTTGGGAGGAATACAGTGTTTTTTCTACCTACAAGAAAGTAAAGATCTGATGTGTTTCATTTACTTGGTTTGCTTTAACTATTCTGTAACAATCTATTGATACAAAAGAATATTCCTTCGTCTGCTTCATTCTAATCGATAAGCATTAACACAAAAGGTCATATTAGTTGCCTCCTTATAAGTAGAAAGGAACTAGGGAGTACACTAAGCTAAAGCGATACTCAAACCCTTTTAAAGGAGGTAGCTATATGAAACAATTGAAAGCCAGTTCTCTTTAGATGGTGAGGAGTGAAACAAAAGAAAAACGAATGGCAACTTTCAGTGTGAGAAAAGTTTATTTATTGCACAATGAAATTCAATAACGAGAAAAATCTCAAAATTGGCTAAATTTACAAATAAAACATAGGTATGCGAAGAAAATGGTGTGTTTTATGGAGATCTACATTTTCCACATAGCAAGTTTTCGTCTATATCTTACGGTTTACCAGTTTCACAAAAGTCGTCGAGAATGAAGAGAACTTCAGAGGCTGTTCCCAAGAAATTAAGGATATGCATTTTATTTCTCATTGAAATAGCTTAAATATACGATACTTTAATCAAAGTCGTTAGAGCGATTTTTTAGAAAATCAAAGTTTCGAAAAAAAAATTGTTCTACGTAAAGGGTAGTTAGGGTGGGAGGATTTCCCTGAATATCTTTGTGTTGCATCCTTGGTGGATACTAAACTGAATTTGGTGTTTAACTGGATTTTCGTATTTGAGTTATTGCGTCCATAGATACACACATGTACACGGAATTGTATATACTTTTTTAGAATCAGGGGTCCTCAAAACATGCACTTTAGGTGAAATCTCGGTAAGGAATACAATAACTTCTCTACCTATTACCTACGTTGTAAATACGTGCTAGGTACAATAAAAAATATCGGGAGTAATACAAAAGAAGCCTTGTTTTTACTTGTTTGGGGGGGGGGGGTACAAATAAGCTGTGTTGGCGACACAACGGGAAACTAAGTATTTGTACCTCAGCTGTATAAAATGCAAACATTAAGTTCTCATTTGTTATTTCAACTACTCTGGTATTCTTCTTTCTCGATCCTGGTTGGAAGGCACGTCAAGTTTCTCATGAAAAGAGAAAACATCTTCCCGCCAGAACTGTCTTCTACAATCCTCAACTTAAATCCCTGTTCGGTCTGAAGAATAAGTCAAGCGGAGGAAGATCACTCAATTGCCTCACTCGCAAGACCATAAGCTGTCGTTCGATAATCGATATTCGCTTCCTTAGAGAATAGCATTTACATTAAGGCATTATCAACTTTACAATTCATTTCAGAAGCAAAGGTTTAGTTAGATTATGTTACCCATTAAAACATTGCAATTCAAATGACAATTCACATTCCATTCAGAGAATTGAACACGTAGGAATATCCGTGTCTTGAATGTAGACGGAGAGTAACCAATCACTCTGTAATAGTTACAAAATACGGGGAGAGAAAGTCAACTAGTTAGGCATTAGTACTCACAAACCCAACGGGAATAAGGTCTAAATCAGGCGATTGAACGTGCCTTACCTCACATTCTCCTACCGAGTGACGAAGTTTGTTTTGATACAACAAGCGCAGCGGTGGCTTCATTCCATCTACGCTGTAGTAATAATTGCTACATATTTTGCATAGAATAATGACAGCCACCTACTGTGGCTAGGCAAATTACATAGTCTTCAACTTTATAACCTTCCTGTAAAATATTGCTACGCTGCCTTATAATTAACGAACTAAATTGTTTCTCTTTCACAGTAAATAAAACAGTAAAGTTACATCTCTATTAAGTCTTAACGCTATTGAAAACTATTTGATCAAGGTAATAAATCGTTTGGTTTTAAACTCAATATTCTGTAACTTGCCTGTAATATTGTCTCTCTGGAGGTAACACCCAGGGTTGCGTATGCCTTCAATTTCAGTTCGTTAAGTTTACAATCTCTCCCCAACCCTAAGAAAAACAACTTAAAATGTAATTCAGATATAATATTAATACATATTATGTATAATTAAGTATTAAATTGCACCAAATAAATCTAACAGGCACTCAAATGTTTAGATAGTATAATTTCGGATATTTGATAAAATAAAAAGATACTAAATCCCTAAAGAGCGGAATTATATGGTATCTTTTATATGTTTGCAAATACGAGTACTCAGATAGCACCTATTGAAATTCTAACTAAATGCCTGTAAGATCACTAAAATTTGCTTTATGCTTCTAATCATAGTAGTGTTTGATATTGCAAGGCTTTACATTTTCAAAGTTTCCTGCTATTGTAATTTAAAAAAAATTCTCTCTGCCGCTCTTCATGATACAGACGTCCCGAAGAAACCATACTTGCCATTGGATGAGATGTGCCGGAAGCAAAGGTAAAGCTGAACAGCAGTGAAAGCAGGGATAGCCGGTTGCGTGGAGTAGGAACGCGTTTCATTGGAGTGGCTCTTTTGAGCCAATTTTGCTCATGCTTGGTCTAAATTCACTGTATGCCGAACTATTGGAAGTGGACGCCTTTACGTAACATTTCACTGGTCTCTAACAGCATGACCATATGGCTTCATTCAACCATCTTGCAATGGAAATATTAATTATAGTCGATCCAGCCTGTATCTTGTAATTCACTGTAGAAAATTCTGAGTGAGTTTGGTTGATTTATGTCCATGCCTCTTCAAACTCTGCATATTATTATCCTGAACCTTTTGTATCAAGTGTTATACTTTTTATACTTCTAAAAGTACAAAGACGTTTTACGTACTAATCATATTATGAAACAATAGTTCTATTGTGTTACTTTGTGAATTAGAACGAAGAATATAATGTAAATGCATGTAATGAGCTACTTTTGGAACAGGTTATACCTCAAAGGGTGCATGTTTACACTACAAACCCCTCCCCATTACCCTTTCTTTATACCGCTGACAACTCTGCATGCGTTTCGGAAACTGAGAACGAGCTTTAGTCATGACAATGAATATTTTACAAAACCTGAGTAGCTAAAAGCTATAACACTAATATCAAATTTAGAATTTTAAAACATTAAATACTAACAACTTCAGTGTATGTTTTCTCTTTCTTTTGGCAGAGTTTAACGCCCGTTCTTATTGCATATAGTACCATAGAGATGACACTGATAATACATGAACTAAGAAGAGTATTATGAAAGGAAATTTGGGAAAGCAACTTTCGAGACCAAAGATAGTGCGTGTTAAATAAATCCAAACGAGCTAATATTCTTACCTTCTCCACTAGGTATTGTAACAGGAGGAGTATTGCATTCCACTCAAAAATTTATATCGATATTGCTCCGGAAAATACACATACATACATAACACACATAACTAACGATTTTAGCTAAAAACCATACATATATAAAAAACATTTGTACCAAAAGTAAAATGCCTATCGAATTTTCTGTAAAGTCTTCTTCTTTTGGAAGGAACTTTGTTTGTTGTGTACAACTATAGATTTCTAGTGATAGACGAAAACGTACAATACAAGCAAGTTGGTTTCTTTAAGCATTAATTTATTTCAAAATATGTTATGTCCTATAAATTCCATATTAATGGTTTGAATTAATACTCAGTCGTCCTTTTAAGGGCATGTCGATTTTAATTTTTAATTTTTATGCCCAGTATATAGCGTCAAGTTCTTAAAAGTTGTCTGTCCTAATCTCCTTTATGTGTATAACAAAAATATATAGTGTAGGTATTCTTGCGTTTCCTGCCATTTCATTTAGCCTTGACGGCAACCTGCCTTCCATGCTGAGCATAGTGCAGATACACCTCTGTGAGTCGTGAGTAATGCAAATGAATTATTTGGACAAATAATCTTTCGTAAGACTAATCTGTATAACTAACAGAAGACAGAAATAGGAAAAAGTATGTGAGTGTAACATATCAAATATTTTTCTTTTGTGTTACACTAAACGATATAAAGGAAACTTCCCAGCATAACATATTCCTTGTAACAGAGAAAGTAACTGTTATAATATGTGAAAGAAACTCACGCCTGATAAAGAGGCCTCTGAGTGAAATTAAGCTTTCTCTCACGCCCATTATAGAATGGACGCTGAGCAGTTAAAGAGCATCCTTAAATATACTTAAATTTTATTTGATTACTGCTGCCAGTAACTACAAATTAAAGAGTTAATAGTTAATGGACATTTTAACAGATTCTTGTAACAGTAAGCGAAGAAATTTCAACCATACTACTGGCGTACATTGCCGATATTCTTGAAGATTTGTTCATAATTATTGAGGATTTCACGAGTTAAAAAGTAAATGATTACAATTACTTTTTCTGTATGACATTGTGCTTCTACTTGGCATGTATTAGCTTAATCACTTAATTATAAACCTATAACGTTTTGCGAGTACAAATTTTAAAGCAATGTACTTGAGACACTTTGCAAAATTAATGTAAAAAACGTTTCGATTTTTTGTACCTGCTACACAGGTGTTTCTATATAAAAATTTTTAAGGCAACAAATGGCTATATAATTGGTCCTGTACCATTTAGGTAGGTTGCTGTAGCTTCACTCGGTTGAGTCAGAGTATTTGCGCCTACTCAATAAAACACTGACCCCGGCTGGATGCGCAACGTATTATTTTAGTAGGTCAGTGGACGAAGATCATAGCAAAATTGCTTACATTTTCTGTCATTTCATTTAGCCTTGACGGACACCTGTTTTCCATTCTGAGCTGTATTGCATAGTGCAGAGACACTCTGTGAGTCGTGAGTAAATGGCTGCTCCTTAGCGTACACTTAGTCTGATTTAGGTAAAGCACTACTTTTCACTTGAAATTCCGTCTTAATTAATTGCTTCAGCACTTTTAAGTATCCAAAATGCTGCTTAGACCACGGTTTATAACTTATTAGCAGACTTAAGCACTTCTAAGCATTACAGTCAGGACGAAAGGAAATAAAATTGAAGTGTTTAAGGGACTTTACTTAAGGATGTGGCAGGTAACCCCCCAACCACCCTCACCCTTGTACATTCTGTTACAATTTGCAGATTTCAAACAGGCCACTTTTAGCTTTCTTCTGTGATCCTTGGTAGCTGCCATTTACTTTCTTTACATTGACTCGCGGTTTGAAAGTTGAGAACTTTGAATTAACTGTGAACTATTAGCTAGAACTCTCAGAATAGCTTCAGGAGTTATGAATTTAAAATGTTTTGTGTACTAGGTACAAATGTTAAATGGTTCAGCTGAACCATCTTGAAAGTGTTAACATTTTTATGTTAATAGAATAAAATACAGAAATATCTGAAAGACAATCTGGTTGTAGCAATATGCTGTAAATGTTACTCCAAAAACAACTCTTTAATTCTTCCAATGATTACAAGTAGAAATCTGTTTTCTAATTAAATGTGGGCTCAGAATTGACAAGATTCTATCTATTGTTTAGTAAGTTTTAGAGGAGATCATTATAAAGGTTTAATCATTACTAAAATCAAAATAGATAAGCCTCTTAAAAAGATTTCTGAATGATTAAATAGTTAAAGTAATTGCTTAACAGTACTGAAGGTAAAATTTTGATAATTAGATGATTTATGGTGAATATATTTACGTAAAAATAAAAGCATTGTTGTCAAATGGAGCTTTTTGTTTTCAAATTGCGATGTTCTCTCTAACAGAATATTATTTTTCCAAATTTTCATTTTTCTAATTTGATTACTACATAAAACCAAAAGTGGTCAGCGTATTTTTATCTAATATAACTATGTTTATTTATAGTTTATGTGTTAAATAAGGGCAACAAAAAGGATAGTATGAAAAATTATGGGGAAGTCATTTTGAACTGTATATCAATAAAGACTGCTTTATATTTTGCTTGATCAAGTTATCACTTTTAAAACATAATACGAAAGAAAACAGAATAAGGGTTGATAAATTCAAATGCTAGTCTCTATTTTACAATGGGATAAAGTCTTCCAATGTTATTATAACATTTTACATTCGATTAATTCTACAGAACAATGCTATAGCATGAACGTTTCTAAACAAGAAGTTATTTGTTTTTGTTTTAATATTAATCATGAGCAGTAAGCCTTACGCTGGCTAATATTTATTTGTGCAAAAAATTATTACTGTTTAAAGGATTTTTAATAAAGTTTTATCAATCTCTGGCATTCACTTAACGTTGGCTGAACACCAGCTATTTTCCTGTTTACCAATTTAGGAATGTTTATAGATATATGTATCTGTAGAGGTTCAACCCTATCATTTGGTTGACTGCATATGATAAAACAACACCAGGAAATTCAGAATCTCTATTGGAAAGTTTATACCCAATTTTGTAGGGGAAACCTTGTTTGAAAATTAATTGATTGACTTTACTAAATGGAACAATTGAAAATGACGTGGCATAGCAACTGCTACGTTTTTAATTATTAAAATATTGGCCCATATTTGGATAATTATACAATGTTTTTTGCGGCTAACATTGTTGAGCATTCGCAAAAGACCTAACGGGAGCATGTTTTGGAACAGCTCATTGCTTTATATATTTTAAAATCTACTTTCTGTATAGCAGATTGGCCAGGAGTTGAATATTTCACCACAACTAATTTGATTTCTCTATGTCTTCACAGAAAACCACAAATTGCCAAATGTTTTTCTAGTAATTTTATAAGAGTACTAACAACGTCATTCCCTGAGCGTCCAACTAATATTTAATCCACACAGTAAAATAACCTTTCCTAGAACCTGATACCCGAGCTGCCATTTTATATGTAACCCGTTTCCTCTTAAAAAGGAAACGCTAACATTTTACAGTGGAATACGTATAAAGTTTTCCAAATCAAAACAGACAACAATGCTCTTCGAATCATTAATGTCCCTATCCTTTTGTCCTTCCATGTGTATAAGGCTTTTTCAACATAGTTACCATATTTAATTTCCAGCTAATGTGAAAGTCTGGATTTGTTTCGGCTTTTTAAATTCCCCGCAAACAAAGAAACAACTTAGTATAAACGATGTCAAATGAGCAGCAGGTAACTGGCCACAGCAGATGAAATATACCAGTGTTACCAACATAAGTTAAATTCTTCGTGCGACAATATGCTGGTTTCAAAGTAGGCATTGTCCATTTTATATTGTGCAATTCATATAAGTACCATCAGGAATAATCAAAATATAATGATCATACTGGATTATGAATTTCATACCACACCAGGACGTATTAATATATTATGATAATGCTGTATATGTTGGTTTACCTGATTCAAGAAGAAACAAAACTAATCGAAACTTGACAATATCACGAAAGGGCTCAGTGAGTAATTAGAACCTTTTCAAACTATATTTCTCCCGACAAATATTTCAGATATCACCACACAGCTCATAGAATACCGGGTAGCAGCAACATTCAATGCAGCGAAATCTTCAATTTACTAAAAATGTTAAATAGACCCTTGTCATTCTGTCAGGAAATATCTCTTCAATGCTTTCGCAACAATTCTGCCGTATAGTTAGTTTCTTTTCGACTCTAGCTGCGGCGGTTTCCTTTCGACTACTGCATGCACGAATTTCTCGCCGAAACCGAGTTAACAGCTGCACGCTAAGCATTTCCAGTTGAAACTGAACTTTCTACAGGTCTCGTTCTCTCCTTTTACTTCCAGAAGCCGTTGCTCGTGCAAAACACCATAGGTGTCACACATTCATGCTGGTGTAACAATGCGAGTCTTCTACATTAAAAATACTTGCCTATATCATTAATGTCCACTTACGCAGGTGAAACAAGAGCAGTTTCGATTTCAAAGAACTCGCCGACTGTACGCATGTCCACTCACGCAGGTGTAACAATGCACGGCAAGAATCAGCTATAACTTCCGAAGCAAGCCGCTGACACATTTGCGGTAATTACGACCGCAGAGAATAGTCACAATACTAAATTGAAATTAAACATTTGGGAGTGATACATAAGGTGTAAGAAACAAGCTCTTTGATAGGTTTAACACCCGCTTTTACTACTATGGCACCGCAGGTGATGACTGATGATATATGGAATGAAAATGGAGAAACGATGGAATGCGATGGCGGAGGAAGCCGGAGAACCTGGAGAAAACCGCTCCTGCGCCACTTTGTCCACCACAAATCCCACTTGCGGTCAACTGGGATCCAACCCCGGCCGCCTTGGTGAGAGGCGAGTGGTATAACCCCTCGACCACGTCGCGACCGTTGTAAAAAACAAGGATTATCTCTCATCATATTATTAATTTTGTATAAAACAATATCTTAACAATGCAGGTCGTTAAAATGTTTTATATTCTGAGTATTTGGAAAGAAAAACTCAAAGTCATCAACAGAAAAGTGTAGTTTTTGGATTTCCATGCATATATACCTTAACCCTCCATTTCGCAACAAAGATGATTAATCAAATGTTGTAGTATTTTTAGTAGGCTTTTTTCTTCTAATTTCGTATTACACTAACATTCAAGAATAAAATGAAGCTATTTGTGGCTTATTATGTTGCAAAAATGTTATTTTCAATAAAACTCTACTTATTTCCATGCCATTACAGTAAACCGTGACCCCGTCACTATCCAAGTGTGCCATCACACCGGCTATTTTACCTATGCCCTGCCCATCTTTTACCACAGGCACATTCACTGCAGTCGCTGGGACTCAAACTCGCGACGTTCGGCTTTGAATGGACGGTCAGTCCACTTCGTATTGCACTACTGATCACGGTCATTCAATTCTCTTCAGTGAAAAGGATATAAAATAGGTTTGCGAATTTAGAGAAAGAAAGGAAAATGCAACAAAACAATCACGCAATATAGGGTTAATGTAACCAAACTTACATTCTTATGTAATACTTTATTGAATGCATTACACTCATACAGAGTGTATTATATAAATTTCTGTAATACTTCCATACTCTAGTTTCCCTTAACAAAAACAAAACACTAAAGTCTCAGAGAAATTTTTGTTGCTGTTCCATTTATATGGTCGCATTCCTTGGTGTAGTGGTTACCATGCAAGCTACTAAAACCCAAAATTGCAGGTTCAATACTGGCGGAGGGTAATGGATTTTTTCGGATGCCAAAATCCTTTGAATAGCTTCCTTCGGAAAGGAAGTAAGCTGGTGGTCCATGCAATATTTATTTGCACGCAAAAGAACCCCAAACCTTTAAAAAAAAAAAAGATTCCTTGACAAAATTCCTCCAATTTTTGCGTCCACAAGTTGGGATCCCTCGTCACTATAGTGTATAGCCTTGATCTCACGAACTGAAATTCATATTCGATCACAGAAACATCGTAATGATGCTCTAAGCTTACTTAGGAGATACATTTTTTTTTTATAGTGTTTAACGCCCCCTTTTACTACAAATGGCCCCACAGTCAATGACACTGGTGATGCATGGAATGAAGATGGAGTACTGGTGGAATGCGATGGCGGGGGAAATCAAAGAACCCGGAGAAAACCCGCACCTACGCCGCTTTATCCACCACAAATCCAACATGTGGTCGCTTGGGACCAAATCCGAACCACCTATGTGAGAGACGAGTGGTCTAACCGGCGCGGCTTAGGAGATACTGAAAATTAACCAACCAGTTATATGCCACCTGTAACATCTAGGTGATATAGGCGGCTTTTTTGGAACAATAACTGCTCATGACAATAATGGTGTTTACTCGTTTACTGTTGACATTTTAACTTTGGTGGATTACCTTTAACTTTACACACACACGTTCACATTAGATCTGTACCAACGGTCAATCCTGAGCGCATTCAGAACCAGTACCATACGTATTTTCTAATGCACATGCGCCAGTCGAGTACTTTCTCAGAACCAATTCTGAATTTTGCGAGTTTGGAACGTTATTTGAATATTTTAGCCGTTCGCTCATTTCTTAATTCCACCATGATCAATTATGAGGACAAAAGAAGGTGATAAACATAGCTGTGCTTTGAAATACGTCATGGAGCACCTGTCAGTTGTTTTTACTTTCGCTTGACGTACTATGTACATATTATATAGAGAAGGTAGGTTCTGTATTCCACACAACAATTCTGTACCGTGCTTTCACCGAAAATATGTTTTGAGGCCCCCTGAGTCCAAACAAGGCATTTTAGAAAAAGGTCGCTTGCGCCGTGTGTCAGTATGTGTATGTGTGTGAATGTGTGTGTGTATGTGGACAGTATAGCTCAAAAACGAAAAGACTGTTAAATACCAAGCTCGGTATTTCAGTTCATCATCTTCCAAGGATTCGACACGAAAATCTCCAAAAATTCTCCCAGAACTAATTTTTACATGATTTTTTTTTTTAAATTTTTATTTTTTTATTTTTTTTTATTTTGATTAAAATAACGTATGTTAAAGATATTTATATGATAAATGAAATATATATCTTGAATTTCTGGGAATAGCCCCCGAAGATCTCGTAATTTCGGATGACTTTTGCATCGTTGATAAACCTTAAAAGGCAGCAAAACCTTACTTTAAAAATGTGGATCTTGTTAAGGTATACAATTTATACCATGTGTATTTTTGTTTGTAGCAATGACCGTTTACGAGTTATTCCTTGGTATTGGCATCAAATTAAACCTAAGTAACTTTTCACAAACGGAAAGTTACTGTTCGTTTCATCTCTCTTTTATTCATTGCTGACCATGCAAAGCGAACCGAGCTTCAATTGTATACACATAGTGACCAGCTTTTAAAGGATTTGGCAATCGCTTTAGCCTAGCATGTTACCTTATTTCCCATTTGCTTTGAGGGAAGCAAGTAATAAGAGAGTTTCTCTTAATGTGTATCTCTATTAGAATGATATAAACAGATAAAATAATATCTTGTAACAATTGTTTACAGAACACATCTATGTTTTTATTGCTTTAGGTATAACGCCCTATTAAAACACCTAGAGTTTATAGTGACTATCCCCTTTATATTTTTTATAAATAAACTCCATGGCACGACAGGCCACAAAAGACCAGAACCTACCGCTCGGCCGCTGCATCCCCCATCTCGGCCCGAAGACTTCATGAATGGGGTGCAGTACTGGAGGGTGAGACGTTATCAGCACCTTGAATTCCTCCCGGCCGGTTAATGCGGTCTTCTCCATCTGGAGCCTTGAAAACTTCTCAATCAAGTATCTCCTCAAGTGACTCCCTCAGGGACCCCACGAGGCTGAGTGCATCCGGGACCAGGTCTCCCAGTGGGGGAAAATTCCCCACTCCGGTACCGGGAGTGGAACCCAGGTCCCCTGCTGGGTAAGCAGCCGCGGTACCACCGCGCTAAGTCTCCCTGTTTTTTTATAAATACTATGCGAAAATGTATGTAATAAGCTTCGCAAGAGCTAAAGTGTAATACAAGTTAGTCTACAATAATATAATCCCTTCTCAGTACTACAGTATCCTTAAGTTACCATTGAAAATTTGTTAAATGCTTGGAAAAATGGACTTTAGGATGTCTGAACCTGCACAAATAATACAAAAGGCTATGACTTAAGCATTGATTTTCTTACAATAGTTTGGATATTTTCCTCTATAAGCGACAAAGTTACATTTAAAGTCGCAATTCTTTAAATATAAGCTGGATTTAAGGATTGCCCTCATCCAAATCATTCTCGTCCAAAATATTCCTCGCGATGGGGTTTTCATCCAATTAATATGGAAGCTTTCAAGGACATTCCGAAAGTACAAACGATTAAAGCAGTTATGTGAAATTTGTAATGAGATTTAACTTTTAAAACCAAAAGGAAATGGAGGTTTTCAGTGAAGGTTGTTTAAACAATTTGTTTTCTTATGAACTGACACCACTAAAAACAAAAATAAATGACAGATTTGCGCGATATGATTATAGAATAACATGAACAGTTGATGCAAGGTTATTTTTAAAATTGTATCCAATGAATCATTTTGGAGTGGATGTTAAAATCCATTTTTCAACCGAACTGCTTTCCAAATTAAATTAAAACATAAATAATTACGAAATAAAATATCATAACAATCTCCAGCAAGTTTGCCCCAATCGATAGACAGTTGAATTTGGATAACCTGAGCATAGAAGTAAGCTAGATATAGATTTACGCATATCTAGGATTTTCAGTTCTTACTCCTGATCAAGAACCGATTTCACTCATTGCGAACTAGATGCACAATCTGTTAGAACAGTAAGTTGAAAGTTTAGAACCAGTTCTAATCTCTTCGTCATACTGGAACACCTCATAGCTACTGCGCACGCTAAAATAATTCAGAACCTTTTCCGGATTCTGTGGCAAGAAGTCTACTGTCATTCATACCTTCAGACTCTAGAGTAAAGTTACCACCTCAAACCTGGGACTCCTCGCTTAGCAGGCAAGTGTTCTACAGACTGAGCTACTGGCTGGTGCTGCTAGAGTTAATTTGAAGCGAAAGCAGGATAGCGTTAGTATCTAGCACAGAAACCTTTAAGATACCACTGGAAAAGATCGCCACCGAGTAACGTAGTGGCCAGCGAGGTATTTTTATCTTTCCCTCTAAATCAGTCCGTAGGTAGTAGGGAGACTTTTACTGCTTCAGATCGTAATCTTTCACGGCTATAAAATCACAAGTGGAGTTTACGTGTACCTCTAGTTTCTTGATCCTCTCTTCCTAGTTAACAGTTACTTTCTGGAAGGTTGTAAAAATGGGAGTAAACAGCTTGTAGGACAACGTTTGTAAAATGAGATACTTCGTTAGCTATTACACACCCCAGTGTACCTAAGAGCAGGAATCAATGATTTGCACTTTATGTGGAAAATCTATGACAAGCAACTAAAATGTGAGATTTCCATGATTATTTTAGCTTAAGGGCACACAGAGGTGAAGTTCTAATATCTAAGTTTATTAAAATATAGACTGTTTAAACTAAAGTTGTAGATATTTACAATGGTAATATAGAACTGTGTAAAAAGCAACATTAAATCAATATTTTTTTTCATTTGAGGACTTATAATTTTACTTATTAAGAGCAGTGTGTTTGCTGATTACTACTTCCAAGTTGGCGTGGGACACACGAGACATACGTGTTTATTTTACCTCAGATCGCGGGTCGGAATGCGCAAAACCATTAGTAAGAGTCGCCCTCCGTGGTGTAATGGTTATCATGCTAACCTCAAATACCCGAGGTCGCGGGTTCAAATCCAGGCTGAGAATTATGGATTTTTTCGGGCGTAAAATTCCTTAACATGGATGGCTTCCTTCGGAAGGGAAGTAAAGCCGTTGGTCTCGTGTCGTGGATTTTCAGCTCGTACAACGACATCAAGCCTGATAGAGAGGCCTCTGAGCAAAATTGAGTGGTCTTTCACGCCCAATATAGAATGGGACGCTGAGAACCACAGTAGTTAAAGAGCGTCTATAAATAAAACGCCAATTCATTTGCAATCATAAGTGGGAGGGTATCGTTATAAGTAAAGTTGTATCGTAACTGAGTTTGAATGCTTCTGCAAGGTCAATGATCCCACTCTACCTAGGTAAGTGTGTCACGCATTGAGGCGTGAAAACATAGAAGCAAAACTTATAGTATATATTTACAGGTATTGTTCATTTCGTGCCTCATTTAAGACCATGCATAGCATATCAGGTAATAAATTGTGTGATTGGTTTATGGGAAATGATTCTACCCGTAATATTGTTACATTTGTGTCACCGTACCCCTTATCAATACAGATATTTTGATAAATGATAACTGTGTGTAGATTTCGGAGGTGCGTATCGTCAATATGTGCTGAGCTTCTAGATGGGGTAGGCTCCTGATCATACTGAATACGACGTTTCGCTTATAATGTCCTGCGCTCCATTATAACTACACACATTGGCAATACCGTCCTGCAGTT
This sequence comes from Hymenopus coronatus, assembly GCA_030762935.1. Taxonomy (NCBI): domain Eukaryota; kingdom Metazoa; phylum Arthropoda; class Insecta; order Mantodea; family Hymenopodidae; genus Hymenopus; species Hymenopus coronatus. The sequence goes on from CM060900.1 coordinate 153,500,971, forward strand.
TGGAGTTTGGCCGCTAACCTATCAGATCCCAACTTCGAAAATGTATAGTAAATACTATGTATGTTAACTGAAGTCATGTAATATCTTATTACTTAAATGACTTGGAAATGAATTCGGCATAACCACAAGAATTATTGTTGCACTTATTCTGTTTATTTTTCAACAGAATTCAACACATTATGCAGTTTAAGTGATGTTGTCCGTAGCGGTGCTTGAAAGCCAAATAACAACGAAGGCCAAACAACAGACGAAGTTAACCATTGTGAATGTTTGAATATTAATATGACTATTTCCACAAATACTTTATAATTTAAAATTCAGGTCTGCTCCCAAAAATATATGTCAAAACAAATGTTAATAGGGATTTTAGTTTTGAGTAAAATAAAACTCAACTTTTGAAACGTCTATCATAAATATCTAATGTAATGCAGTATTTCAGACAGTTTCACAGGTTTGCCTTACGCTGCTCAACTCGTTTCATGTTTGTAAAGACTCTGTCACCACAAAAATGAGTAGTAGAAGTGGTTTCACTTTTGACTGAATAACCTACAGTGAAAATGGATTATCATATACTGCCGGAGATGATATGAAGTCATGCTGCTGATCTTTCCTGTGCCGCTATCCGCTAGTTTTGGTTTCGGTTTTCTCTGAGCTTGCTGACAACGGTGGTTTAGCTGGGGAGGAATGTCCCCTTCGGCATAGTTCTCAGGGTCTTCGAGGCTACTTCAGCCTCCCCATCGTGCTCTAACAAGATACCTACCTACCTTCCGAAAGCTGTAAAACAACACTGATAAAATAACTTTACTTCCAGAAATAATAATGGAAGCCATTTCGACCAGGCTAGAAATGGGTTAGATTTTTCCAAACGACCATAGTTTATCAGACACTGCTTATAATTGCACTTCCGTTTAAAGAGTTTGCACGGGACGTTATTATTGATTTGGTGCACGCTGCTGATGTAAGAACAACCAATTAATTTAGATAAGGCATCCGTTAAGCGATTTCTGGAAAAGTGAGCAGTTAAAAACTAAAGATTCGCTAATTCACCTCATATAATCCAAGGAATCGCTTCAGTAGCAGATTTAAGCGAACATAAAATTTAATACCTCTGTCTACACTGTGTGAATAGCTTTTATCAAACGCCATGAAAACTTTTTAACAGCATATCTAGGTGGCTCAGGCTGTTTCGCCTAACTGACATTCGGGAGATCCGGGTTCGCTTTCCGTCGACCGCGCACTTTGGCCCTGGGTTTACCTGGGGCCACTTAGGCGTAAGCTCGGGTGCTGTGGCACGGTTGCCTCCTCCGAGCAAAACCCTCCCCTGGTTGCGTTGGTTGAGGCTAAATGCCGTTGTAGTGCCATTCTTTCAACGGCCTTTGTGGCGCGACGGGGCTGCCATCTAGTGACACTATTAGGGATTTCCGTGCGTCCCTGTGCTTAGCTCCGTCATTTCCTGTGTGCTGGTTTGTGGTTTTCCCTCCTCTCACCCCTCACCCAGGGTTGGTTGACCGCAGTTGCTGAGGTGTCCCCCGCCGCTACTATACTCATACCTCATACCTACACATATAAGATATATTTTATTTTAGAGTTTCAAAAGTGTGATCAGGTCAAAATTGATGGTCACTGTTGCTCAGTTTTATAATGTAAATATATGACGTCTATAGAATTTTATGAATATGTAGTTTACTGACGTCATGAATACTATGTAGTCTACAGACTAATAAAGTATACCTGCCTACCTGCCTATCTACCTACCTAGCTAACTAACTACCTGCCTGCCTGCCTAACTACCTACCTACCCATCTATCCACCCACAACATTTATTTATGAAATATACACCTTTATATCTCTTCTTCTTCAGTTTTTGTTTGTTTGTTTGTGAATGTACCGATGTTTGTTATAACCACACATCGAAATTATATTTGGCTAAATTTCCTTGTTGCTATAACCTTTTTATAAGGATGATATCTGCTCAGTCATTTTTTAGTTTTCACTTTTAAACCTGAACTAGTTGTTAAACCGTCAATTTCATAACCTCAACTACCTATGATTTAAATACATAATAATTTTATGCATCCAGTAACTAAAGGTAACAGAATTTTATATAACAGTATTTTGGCAGTGCAACCAAAAAAAGGAAGAAAATCAAATTGGAAACTGTATAATGCCTATCTCCATAAGATTGTGTGAAACCTGGATAATCCTCAAACCATTAAGAGAGGGAAAGGTGGGTTTCTGTTTCTTTCTTATCATTCTTACTTAATGAAATGCCTCTGTGAAATTTTGAAAATACACATGATTGAATTGTATACCAGTTATTATTCTAAATAATAGTGAGATTTTTGCCATTTATCTAAACTCTAACTTGCATGGTTATTTGAATATTACTTTTTTACATCTAAATTTATTGCTCTGATAAAAATGTGCCACGGAGTGCATTTATAAAACTCTCCCATAAAAATTCAAGTGTTAGAGTAAATGAGTTTAAAACAGGCTTGTCATATTAATTATTCTATATTAAATCTAATTATTATAGAAGTATTATTACATTTCGTGCTCTCCAGAACTCTTCGTTCTTTTAAATTAAATAACTTATTTATAAAAAGGAGCTTCACTTCGAAAAAGGAATATTATAATGTATTCTGTTGTGTTTTTGAGAGACATTATGAAACTTTGGAAACCAATCAATTCACAGTTGTGTAATGTGTAGCATTTAGTGAATGGAAAACTGTTGGAAGAAAGTTTGCAAGAAAGCAAGGTTTAAATCTGGGCGAGCCGATTAAAAAGCATGGGCCTACCCATTTATGGTTTCAATTATTTGGTAGTTAAAGTGTGCCAAGTTGAAAAAATATTATTTTAAAATTTAGAATTCGTATTGATATAATAAAAGGATGTTTTAAATTGTCAAAATCTTAGGCCAATATCACAGATGCATCACCTTAAGTCGAAATACCGGCTACTGACCCATAGAGTTGGTCACTAGAGCTGTGGTTTCTTGATGACATATGTACTATGGAGCATACAGTGGTGATTCCAGAAATTTGTTTTCTGGAAGAGGAAAACCAGGTCATTAAGTTTCTAAGTGTAGTAAGCCATTTTAATACGAACAGGAATCCTGAAGTGTAGGGTCTGGCGATTCATAGCACGAAGGGGAAGGTAATAGTGTCATTGCTAGTGACTCATGGAGATGCAATGTCACTAATTGGAATTCCATTTCGAACCTAAGGGTGCTGAGCATCTGGCAAGCTAAGCGTTGGAGCATGTCAGTGACATACTTGGGCGTTGCGGTAATAAAGTGCTTAATATACAATTCTCAATATACTGCTCTGTCATATAGCGAAGCCGTTATTCAGATAGCCACATAAACGGATCGTCAGTATACATACCTTTTTTGGGGTGAACAGCAGCGGAAAATTTGGAAGTACTTGACTGCAGAAAATTATTTTACTTACCATATATTTTAATCAGGCCCACATTTTATATAGTAATAATAATAATAATAACAATAATAATAATAATAACGACAACATCACAGTGACGTATGCGGTCGCTCTTTTGCATGCAATTCGGCGGAGTTGAAAACCTCAGAATGCGTAAAAACAGAACATGCGTCGAGTCGATAATCGGAGGCTTTGGAACGCGACAGGTCTGGTATACACTAGATTTCTGCAGAAGCTTCTGTCTCCAAAAGCTTCCAGAAAGTTCTATGACGCAATTTTCTAGCTATAAAAGAAGGAAAAATGCAAGCCGGTGGGGGGGATATTGTGTGTACTGAGTTGTGTGCTGTAAATCAGACTTAGACTGGAGATTAGCTCGCAGTGGCGTGGAAGCAATGACGTGAAAAAAAAAAAAACAACAAAAAAAACATCAACTGTCTTCACATCATAGCATCGGTGAATTATTTGCAGCAGTGAATTGAATAGTTATGTGTAACCAATATTTCAGTAAATAAAGATTATTTTACAACAATAATAATGATAATGTCGGGGTAATGGAATTTTTGACATAAAATCCTTAGCATGACATCCTTCGGAAGCAAAGTAAAGCCGTTGGTCCCGTGTAATATTTATTTGTACAAAAAAGAACCCCGTAATTAGAAAAAAAGTCCCTTGTCAAGTTGTATGAGTTTCACGTCCGTGAGTCACGATTTAGCCCGATGGTGCCATCATTGGCGATGAGTTGATGCCTCGTCACGATAGGCTAATAATGGCAAACTCGCTAACTAGAAATTTCATTAATGAAATAACCGTTAGAGAAGGCCAAGGCTCCAAGTTGAGCTGTTGTGCCATATTAGATATGATAATTATGATAAGCATGATGACTATAATAATAACAAACTCATGTCCTATTACATAAACTGTATTACTTATCCTAACTTACAATTAGGTTTGAGTATTCCTTAGGCGCCACCTCCGCTGAACAACCAGATCCACTTAATATTTGTTGAAGCTGAAGCTTTTCTTGTGATCATACTCAAGAACAGCTGAAGCTGATTGAACCTATCAGGATACTCGTAAACTACATAACATAACTTCATTATTTGGTGATACTGTCGTAAAATAGGCCTAAATAATTTCTATCATTTCTGATTCACTAAGGAAAATTTAATGTCTCCCTCCAAAAAACAGTTATTTGGTTTGAACAGATCCTCTTGAGGTTGAAGGATATCCAGTCTTGTACGCTCTTGGTTTAAAGGGTCTTGAGGATCCTGGTGTTTCGTTCGGGTCTGCACCTGCCATCTTTAGAGATAGAAGAAGGTCGCATATAGAGCCGGTCAAAACCCGTGCCGCTCTCGCTCGTTACTCGTAAGCCACGCCACTCTCGAGAGTGTGACAACGAGAAATAAATTGGTTGCATAATAACTAAGGACCAGATTTTTAGGTTTTAATCTATTTTCCCCCTTGTAAGATAGAAAGCTTCAAAGTAGTTATATGTTTCAAGAGGTTTGGGTGCTAATCTTATTCAGCCTAAAAAAAAGCTAAATGGGACATTAAGGCTTAAAACTCATAAACTTAAGTTTTTTTTTCCTTCAGTACATTTCCTTTAACAATTTTTGTTAATAATTAGTTTAGTTTTGTTTTGAGTGTACATGTGGGGATATCCAGGGAAAGAATGCTCTTGGTATTGAAATTGCGCGAATGAAGTATGCGCCAATGACATCTTGCGATGTTGAAATATCTTTTTCTGCCTTTAGGAATATATTAAAAGACAACAGAAAATTTACAAATGTGGCTGGTTGTGTATAGCAACAGTGCTACCAAGTGAACTTTATTTTATGTGAGTGCTGTATATTAAAACATGTGCTTGATATGTTAATTAAAATATTCTAGCACGCCCTTACTGTGTAATACATTGTTTTAAATTACTGTACATATTAACAGCATGCTTCCGTGAAGTAAATAGTTTTCATATGCTATCTATATTATGTTTAAAAGGCTTTTTTCGTCGACTTGCTTCAATAGCTAGGAAAAAGCCAGGAGCATTGTTTAAAAGCCCAGAAAAAGCTAGGAAAATTGTTTATAAACCTAAAGAGGCTAAAAAAGGAAAATAAAAGGCTAAAACTGCATTTATAAAAAGCTAAAACTCCGGTCCCTATTAAAACACAAGATGGCTCATCGTTTAACAGCATATATGTATATGCGAACGCGTTTACGCGTCTGAATCAGCGATATTAATGTTAATGACACACCTATCACTATATATATATATATATATATAACTTATATTCAAACTTCAGATAAAACCGAAAATAGAATTACTTCATGCAATTTAAACTTCTTAGAGGTAATAACATATTTAAATACTTATTTGTAGTAGAAGTGGACACCGTGTACACTTATATCTGCAGATTCTGTGATACCACATTTCGTTTTTAATCGGTTCTCTAGCGTGATTTATTTAAATTTCATCCCTGTCTTGGTGGACTATTTAAATCTCAAATCATTTAAACAGATGAAATAATAGAAGTTACAGATCTTAGGCAAATATTGCTTTAGTTTATGTTGTTCTCGTTTAGATAAACATGCATAATTTTATCAACTTTTAGCCCATTTTAACAATTTTACAGACGATTTCCTAATCACCTAAAGGAATGCTATATATTTGTTATCACTTCTGGTATGTTATGTCTCGATGCTGCGTTGGCTTGCACCCGTCAACACAGTTCGTAACATATCAGTTTCGCATATTTCTGCAGCTGTTGTATGATCTTGAATAAAATGAAACTGTCTAGCGTTGCGATTTATAAACGGAATAGCACTTGTTCACCCTAACAAAAGTTTTAGTGGGCAACAGGATTCCCAAGTTATATGACGGGCAATATTTAGTTTTCAGGATGACGGATTGTTTGACGGATAATATTAGCAATTGTTAAGTAATATTTTCTTTAGAAAAACTGTCACGGATGTAAATCTTTGTGTACCTACAAGACAATGCCTGCTAAGCAATGTAACGCTGTCTTTTATTCAAAGCTAACAACAACAAACTCTCTGATAACTGAAAAACTCCACAAACATGACCCTGTGGTATATAGCCACATGTTTATCAGAGTGAATTCTGAATTCAGCATAGTGAACGCAGAAGCTGTTCTCACGTTGTTTGTAGTTAATCACTCCCCTTGATCATTTTTCAGACCTGACCAAGAAACTGTTCCAAAGTGCTGACCTTGAGTTTTAATTTTTATTTTTGAAAGAACATACAGAAACTGCTAATTTTGATGGATTTTGGCGGATTTTATGAGCTGGTCTGACGGAAAAAATAATCATGTGTTGGCAACTCTGGTGAGCAACGCACTCAACCTGATCCAGCGGAACACGCTTATTGTAATAAAATGCAGGTCAAAATAAACACTTGCACTGCTTTCGGTTATTCAGCTTCATTTGATAGCTGAAAGGTCATTGTAAGTCACAAGGTCAAGGGGAGACGTAACATATAATTACAATAGGCATCTTTACACTTTCTGAAAAACAAAGTAGGAGAAGCGTATACATACCTATCAAAGTGTTTAAAACAAACCAGCGCCAGGGAAAAAGATTTAGTTCTAAATACTCAAATAAATGTGCTTAGATTAGAGCGGATAACAGAATTACTGCTTCAAATAATATTTATAACAAAACTATAGATCATTTGCATTCTGACTCTGCGAGTTTCCGCGAACTACACCGCAGTCTTGCTATTAACGAGACTCGTGAGTCTTGCTATATCACACGGGTAAATCCGCGAGAAAAGCGGATAGGTACCGTGGTGTACTCGGGCGACTGGTTCCTGCTCCTGGCGAGTAAACGAGACTCTCGTAATCTCGTTAGTCAACTCTCTTCCTGCCAGCCATACGTTCAGCTGCAACTGCTGGCTGCGAGAGGCGCGGTTAGTGGCAGTGAGAAACGAGTGAGACTGAAATCTGTTTTGACCGGCTTTAGTCGCATACTTCGATTCTACCTTTGAGATGCCAGGCGCAGTCACTGGTGAAGCTCCGGGTTCCTCAAGAAATCCAGACCGGGACTTTCAACCTGTGGTATGTATGCCATTGTTGGTACGTGAGCTACTGACAGGTGGCAAATAAACAGTCTAGCACATTAGATACATTTAACCTGTTCGTTACAAACAAAACAAATTTCACAGTTCTACTACCAGGTGGCCCAACAGTACCGTATTTCGCGTCTGCGATAGCTCTTCGTACGTTATCAAAATTGCAGAACTCCACGGATAAATCCAACCATACGTTGATCAGTGGCATTGAAAGCAATAGCAACCTTCGTTCTTCTCCTCTTGCTTATCTACGTAAACTGTGAAGGAATCGCACTCATTGAGAGGCAGTTCCCAGGATTACACTAGAGACCGTGATGATATACGAGAACAGTGTAGGCCGTGGCTGAGTGGTTAGAAAATTCGCCTCTCACCTAGACGACCCGGTTTCGATCCCAAGCGACCGCATGTGAGATTTATGGTGGACAAAGCGGCGCAGGGGCAGGTTCTCCAGTTTCCCACGCCATCGCATTCCACCGATGCTCCATCGTCATTTCATGTATCACCAGTGTCATCGCCTGCAGTGCCATGTTAGTGAAAGTGGGCGTAAAACACTATCGGGGGGGGGGGGAATGAACAGTATAAACACAGGGGAAAGTTAATATGTTTTCCACTTCAATTGCAGAAGCTTCATTTTTTAGATAATAAGGTCATCTTTTAGATTCACAAGTAATCAAAAAATATTTTTCACCTGTCAAAATCTGACAGTAATTTGTTTTGAAATTGTGTAATATACTGTTCTTATTTAATATTACAGACCAGGCCCGTTGTACGGTTAATCAAAACATTAAGGCGCCGTAACAAATTCCATGAATTAGAGCATGTCGTACTTAATTATTTTATTATTATTAATAATATTATTATTGCTATTATTATGATTATTATTATTATTATTATTATTATTATTATTATTATTATTATTATTATTATTATTATTCCTTTGCTATCGTATAATGGAGTAACTAATAATATGATACGATAGCAGAGTAAGTCAAAACATCAAAACGATTATATGCAAACTCGAAAGCACTTAGTGTTTTAGTGTGTTGTTATTATTATTATTATTATTATTATTATTATTATTATTATTATTATTATTATTATTATTATTATTATTATTATTATTATTAAAGCTGTGTGTTAATGGATAGAAGTATATAATGCATAATCGCACTGTAGGTATGGAACGTGCAATACATCTCATGTACCTGAAGAATTTTTCAAAATTGAAAACAGTAAAATCGCATTTTCGACCTCGGGCACCGATACAAATCTATGTGCGCAGTTAAATTAGTCCCGTGTGAGGGTAAAGTAGATTTGAGTACTCTTGTATTGTAATTGCTACACCAAATTCATTCTTTACTGTAACCAAAGACAGGTATTTACATTTCAGCACTGCGAATATGTACCCTACCTCCAACTGCCCCCAATACTTTGTAGTGCTACAGTATCTCTGGTGACGTAAACTTTGGAAGCGCCTGCACTATGTAGATCATTGCGTACCCGAATGACATTAAAAATACGCTTGGAGTTACTTATCGTAAGACGTGGTCTTTTCGCTTACTCCGCCCATGTCTTTCACCGGTTTGCTATGCTCTTAAAAGTGCATTGGATTGGCCACGTTACCGAAAGGAAAAGGTTGAATATGAAACGTAACTTGCGACAAATGAAGTTCTGAGTTGCGAACTGGTGATTCCTAACATTCAGGTTGGACAATACTCCACCCCTCTCACCTGGTGTTACAAAATGAAATTACTTTTTTGTGTGCTACATACTGAAATTCTAATGCCAAGGTAAAGCATACACGTGACAGACTAAGTTAATACATTGCTCATACAAGTCAACCAGTCCTGAGGGAGTTTTCGAGTGAGGCTGTGGGGTGATGGGGTGGATTTCCCAATCGGGTTTGCATTTTGTTACTCGCGTGGTATGTTGCAGTATCAGAAGGGCAGCAATAGTATTCATGGAAAGGCCCAAGTATCCGTCAGTCGTTCACATTTCAACAAAATCACAATATCAGGGGTATTCTTAATAGCTTTGACTGTGCCAGTGAGGAGGCTAATCAACTTGAAGATACTGGTCGTTAAAGCCTAAGATTATACACTTACGTGCACAAAAATTGGCACATTCCCTTAGATTTCCTAGTGTTTTTGCTCTCTGTTAGGTTTCCAACTTCAGGTAAGAATCTTTGACTCCTCTCAGCCGGTATCGATTTTCTGTGCGAGTGGCCTGAAAAACATCTCAGGGACCTAAGCGCAAGCAACGAACGATATTATAACGTTGTGAAGTGGAAAGGGATGTCGTATAGTGAAGGAGTTTCGCTGCTTTTGGTAAACAAATTGCAAGATGATTCGGCATCTAGAGGCAATGGTTAAGAATTATTTGAATGTGTTGTTAAACTGGACAACAGCTACGACACTTAATATATGAGAACCTTCATCAGCGACATGTAGATCAAGGTTAAGGTCATTGCCGTTATCGAACGGGAATAACCAAACCGATTCTAAGAAAACGGCAATGTAGTATAAAAATACAAAGATTAAATTGTAATGTTCCTTCGGCAGTTTGGTCATATTTTAGAGGTAAAGTGCCTTCAAATCTAGTTGCAAGAATTATGTTGGAGAAAAGCAGATGGTAATGTTTGCAGATGGTGAGGCGAGTTTAGGTCACTACCAACATACACAGCTTCGTTCCACTATGGGTTATTTCATGCACATTCACCTTCTCTTTCTGAAATATATGATGCATTACATTTGCATAGCTTTCTCTACCTCTATCGTTTGCGAGTGCGTTTAAAAAGCTATTCATAAGAAAGTTTATTTTTCTGTCTACTTCATATTGAGATACTTTACAGAAGTAGCTACATTACACATTTCGTTTTACCACAAATAAAACAACGACAGTTAAATGTCAAAGAACTGGACTCTATATACTGGCTTTAAAATCCTATTCTATTTCCATGAATTGTGGGTAAAGACTATTGAAAGGATTTGAAACAATGAGTAAAGTATTAGTAAACAATTGGAAGCACCAATAGTAGATACCTAACTCCTAAATGTCTTATGGAACTAAAAGTTGTATTTTAAATAAATGGTATATTTTAAATATTCCTACATTTATTTCTTAATCATATTTTCATCTATCGCTTTACATTTACCAATTATACAAGGTTATAGAAAATTCCTTCTAATTGGAGAGGACGTCACCTGTGGTTTTCACAGAAATGTCAATATATAGGCGTTATTTATCATGAAAATATCCTTCATATAAAGGCATTCTAATAAAAACCATTTGGGCTATTTTGAGACAATCTAATATTTAGAAAAATCTTCCATATAAGAAGTTTGTGAGGGGGCGGGATTTTCTTGAAACTCTTAGAATACCATCTTTGTAAGCTCTGAATTTCAACATCAATTTTATCAATTTAATTGGCTTTTCGTTTTTGAGTCATGCCTTTCATAGACACACAGATAAACACAGGAGATCACTTTTATTCATTGAGTCTCAAAACGCGCAATTCCGGTGAAATTTGGGTTTTGTGTAGAATACAATACCGTCCCTCCCCTATGCGTGGTAGAGAAAGTGAAAATCAATCACTGTCTGCACATCAATAAGTAATGTAGACCTTACTTCTATTAGGTTCTCTCACTTACCACATTTGCATAAACACATCATGCAGAGCAATTCCTGTTGGTTGCAGGCTGAAAAACAAAATGTCGAAAACACGTGTTGTTCCCCTAGCAGGTGGCCCCAAAATGACTAAATAGCAAGTATTTAAGAAAATATTCTCTACTTCAGGACAGAGGTAGCGTTACTACACACGGTGTTAGTGCTCTAGATACAAATATTTTGATAAACGGTACCTTAATATGTACTCACTTTGGTGTGTGAGTTGCTTTTTCTCTTCGTCTAATAATTTTCCCACAAATTAGATTACATAATTTACTATCCGATATGCGTTGCATGGCCTTAACTGCGCAGCGAAATGAATAATGTCTCTCAGTGTAGGCTATTCGTCTTGCTTCCAGTTTTCACACCTCACTGTGGTCATTAGCCTTACAGAAAGCATTCTAACACATTCGTTATCGAGGCCTGCTGCTCAGGGTTATGCTTTCTGACCCGCGAGCTCAGGGAAAATAAACACGCAAGTACGACTTATGTACACCATAGCTAACCTGAAAATATACTAAATTAAATTTATAAGACCGCGAATGAAGCAAATATTGCTGTAATCTATCACTATATTGTTCTTAATTAACAATACATCTGCACTTGTAGCCCTTAATAGCCTGAGAGCAAATCCAGAAATTTAAATTTGGCAGCAAATATGGAACTTGAGTTAAAATGGACGAAGCACAAAACCTAGGATAACAGTAAGGGAATGTCCACTACTTGGCGGAGTGAAGTAGTCTGTACAAAGGAGAGGTCAGGCGGAGGAAGATAGCGTCTGCAAAGTGATAACCCTGGCCTTAGCTTCAATGAATTGAATTTGATGAAATGGTCCAAAGAGTTATCAGATGCACTCTCCATTCACAAGCTAAACGATGACTTTGAAAGAGAAGTTTGTTGAGAAAAGGGCCACAAAGTTGCTACTGAAGTGCACTCGAAAAGTTACTAACAATAATGTGAATGAAATCCATTCAACTTTATTGCTGAGGCTTATTCAAGTTTAAGTGTAATGTGTTCATACTCGTTACTTTCTAAGCTTGTTGTATACTACTTAACGTCTAATATGTATTTCGCACGACGCTTTCATCTGTTTCTAACTTACACTTCTAAAATTCTCTTAACCTCGTTTTAAGTCAGGCGCGTTTCCTCTTTTGACAATTGGTGTGAAACATGTCCTTCATGTTTTGTTGTCTTTGTTACAATTTTTAACCAGTATAAAATTTCGGAAAATAATTATTGAAGTTAATAAAGAAGTGTTACAATATATTACGAATATATGCACATAACAGAAACTTCTCGATGTCCAGGAAAAAACGACCCATGGCTTCAATATAGTCAGAAAAATATATTTCATTAATACCTACAAAATATTGAAGTTTTACTTTACTTCTGCACATAATCATCACGTTATTTAAGAATTTATAATATCTGTTTACAAGCTTTAGAACTCCCGCGTTGTTGTTGTTTCCCACTATCCATTTCAGACATGATTTTATCAAACAAAGAACCAGAACTGATTAGGATAGAACTCTAAAACTCATCTATAGTTATGCACCTGTCTTGTACAATTTTGCTGTCTACCGATTCTTGAAATCACCTGTGATGAGTGACAAAAGTTCGGGCCGAATTTCACCATTCACACATGTCTGTTCTTTGTTTAACACTCCTCACATTTCTTTCGTTCATTACCGTATCCCCATACATTCGGCCATCGGCTAGTTGCTAATGGGGGAGGGGCATTCGAAACTGTAGGAAACCTGTCATTTCTGTACCGTCACTCCTGATCCCGGCCTCCTAGTGTCTCTTCTCATAATATTCCTCCTTTTTGGGGACGCCGTTCTCTATGCATAGGTACTATACACTCACTGGTTTGGTGCCGAGTTCTCTCCGAAATCGCCCTATTTCGCCTTTCCCCACACACTTCTTTTAGAGGACTACATTTCTGCAGGTTTCAAGATTCGGGCATTCTAAAATCCAATACAGTTCATCTCAGAAACCGCGAGACCTAATTACTCTTGGGTTTGAATATTCACTGCATACAAAACAACAAACTTTTTTTTCACCTAAAGCTAACTTGACACTTAGAAAAGTTGTCGTGCAGTGTAAATACGAAATCGGCTATTACTTCCGGGATGCAGGCTGTAGTATCGCTTCAAGCATTAAAGTAATAGCCTAACAGGACGGCTGTGGCTTCCTCTCTCTCCTTCCATACAGGACTTCTATAAGCAGAGTGCAGTAAGAGCAGACATGATCGGCATACTGCTTCCTCCCAGCCATCTTGGGCACGGTTTCCGAGAGCGGAGTCACTACATCTCCCTCAAGAGATCCTTAATTGGTCCCCAAAGACCTCACGAGACTGATGCACCCGATACCAAAGCTCCCAGTGGGAGAGCAACCACCATGCAGGGACCGAGAATCGAACCGGGGTTCTCCAGTACCTCAGGCAGCAACGCTACTACAGCGTTATGTATCCGATCAGTAGTATGTTTGTTCATTTAGAAATCTACATGTGTTACGGATAAAAGTTTGCAATTTATGAAAAAAGTCAGATATGTCCAAATTGTGAGCCCACTAGCCAATCTGCAACAGTAAGAATCAAGACATTTCCCATCGCTGCTCATAATCTCCTATTATAATGATTTGATGCACATAATGTGTTATCTTCAAATGTTTTATAGACAATAAACGCTTCTCTATAATACAAATATAATTGTATTTACATTGGGAACAATGATAATTATTTTTGAGTTAGCACTGGACTTATGTAAACACAAGAGTTCCAACATTTTATTTTGCTAACGTTTTCGGTGCTAAGTTTGCTTAAACATTTACAAAAGCAGTTATATAGAGCTATATTTGATTTTTATACATATATCTATAGCTATGCAAATTATTTCTGTGCATCAGCTCTACTGTCTTATAAGTGTACGCTTGCTCACATCTAGTTATGTTTAGTATCTTTCAAAATTTTGAACGTAATAAAGCGCATTCAAAAATATTTTTAAGGCAAAAGTGTTACGGAATGGTGTGGATTCTGGTGAGTAGATTTAATTAGTGCATTTTATTGAGTATAGTTTTAAAACACAAGGTTTGAATGTGAAGGTTTAAAATAAATTGTAAGAATTCAAGGCCTCCCTCGATTTTTAAAAATAATATTCATTGTTTTCAACATAACGCATATGTCTCTTAAACTTGGTTGATATGCTGAAGAGAACAAGGCATTTAAGACAACAGTATGATAAAAAAAAAAAAGATTCATATATTGCTTTTGTCTAAATTTTTACTGGAAAGCAGTTGATTTTTTCATTGCTCAAAGCCATGCCCTGAAAAATCTTAACCTTTCGTTCTATTTTATACCACTATTTAACTTCATTATTAGACATATGCTAAAACTATTATTTTCTTTATTATGGATTAAGCAGAATAATGTTATTTCATTACAAATACTAATGGATTTGTTTGTAAATTATCAAGTCATATTACTATATTCCCTTTGTAATTCATACTGTATGATATCCGGCCATCTTGGTCAATTGCAATAACTATTTGTGATTTTAAACACTGTTGGTACAATTTTAATTAAATGAATTACAATGCTATATTATAAACATACAAAAAACCATAAAATTTGGTGCCTGACCTGGAAAAGAGCATTGGCGCATTTGCACCGCCAAGGTTTATTTTTAATTTTTAAATTAGAAAACGACAAAGCACCATTGCATTATTTTTAAATGTATCTTTTACTGTATAAAAATACTAGAAACAAATTTAGGAGTGAATAAGATAGTTGCAGATAGAAAATGTAATATAAGTGTTTTATTATGAAGTGTACTTCTAAGTTTCAGCCCCAAAACTCTCTGGGTATTAAACATTAACTGGATTTTCCCACAAAGTACAACATTTCTATTTCAAGATATACTTTCTCCAATCAATTTTTAACGGACCAGTATGAAAATTTTACCATGCGTTTAACAGAACATGACAAAACAAACTACATAAGCTACTTGATGTATTAATTAATTGAAATAATATTACATTACCTAGTCGGCTTACCCTCCCCGTATGCAGAACACACACCCCCTAGGACTTACAAGCAGATACCTAGAGGTCAGAAGCTTGTCGGGGAGCCAAAGTTACGTAACCGCAGAATGAAGAACCTGGAACGAATGATCGGCCCGTAGCCAGCCATGAGCGTGAGGAAGTGGATGGTATAAAATGAAAGCGAAACGAATGATCGGAACAGTAATGATTGAGCAATTGGTGAAATGAGTGGCAGGGGAAGCCGGAGGTCCCGAGAAAACCCACCCAGACGCCGCTTCGCGCACTACAAATCCCACATGCTTGTGCTTGGAATCGAACCTGGACCATCTAGGTGGGAGTTGAGCGGTCTAACCAATCTGCCACGGCGCCGCCCAAAATAACTTATAAATTTTCAATTAAAAGTTTAGGAATATTCATTTTGATTTCCTTAAAATGTTAAAAAGTCAATAACTTCAGAACTATATATATAACTTTTTTTCAAAACCCGTACACAGATTTATTACTAGTACCTTTGCTCTAAACGTCATATTTTGAATAATCTACTTAAAATTTTAATTTTAAAAGGCATAACCCAAACTTTTAATATATTTGATCAATTAAAGATTCCTGTTTTCAAAACTAATGAATCAGAGGCTTTAAAATGTTTCAAGAATTTGAACAATTAAAAATAGCGTTTTTAAAAATAATGAATCAAAGGCTTTCAAAATGTTTCAAGTGGCACATAGTATAAGTTACAGGCTGTTAAGGGTATAAGTGCAGATATTCATATATTTGTAATTGAAGTGAACAACATTACATCAATATTTGCTCATTTGTGGACTAATAATTTTACTTATTAAGAGTAGAATATTTTCCGGTTGGTTAAAAATGAAATGGCGTTTTATTTATGGACGCTCTTTTAACTGCTGTGGTTCTCAGCGTCCCATTCTATATTGGGCATGGAAGATCACATAATTTTACTCAGAGGCCTCTCTATTAGGCTTAAGGTTCTTTTACGTGACGTAAATCTACGACACGAAACCCACGGCTTTACTTCCCTTCCGAAGGAAGCCATGCTAAGGGTTTTTACGTCCAAAAAAACCATCGTCCTCAGCCGGGTTTGAACCCGCTACCTTGGATATGTGAAGTTAGGAGGGCACTTTCAGGTTGGTAGTGCCTCCAAGTGACACACACATGGTGTTATGTGTTTATTTCCCTAAGGGTGCGGGGCCAACGGCGTAACGATGAGAGCACAAGCCTTGCGGTAAGAAACTTGTATCGAAACTAAGTTCAAATGCTTTCCGCAAGGCCAATGACCTCATAATATATAGGCCAGTAGGCCATTCATTCAGTGTGAAAAACGGATATTCATTATATATTGGCTGGTGTTATTCCTTTCGTGGCACAACTGATCCAACATTTGAAAGCCATATTCTCATTTGCATCCGCTTCAAACTAAAATCTACAGTGAGTGGAAGTTAGTTCTGGGAATCAATCAATGATGGGCGAACTCGACTCTATACCAAGTATTCAAATATTTTCCATTTTCTGTTCTCATCTGTACTCTCAACTGATGTAATTTCAAACCGAGGGAATAATTGAAATAAAAAGAAAGGAAACAAGGTGTGCCAGAGGTTGTGTATTAAAATACTTCCATTTATTCTGTGTAGTATCATGGATTTAATTAAATCGTTCGAACCAATATACTTTAAAACTTCTTTTAAGGGATGTTTATAAGGAACTCTTTAATTGATTATTAAAATACGCTGACAATCTTTTATTGGTAAACGGCTTGAAAATGCCTTTTTATTTTTTATTTATTTCTTTTTTTTATTGTTTCATTTATATAGCCCCCATTTTAACATCTAAGGTCATATCGGGGGCTTTGCACTTGAAACAACTCGTTGTTTGTAGGTTCTTTTTTACGTTTGCTTTAAATCATTTTATTTTGCTCAAACACACACACATTCACTCTCACATAAATACTTCCAGATTCTGTGAGGGGTAGGGAAAAATTCCCGCCCCAGCCGGGAATCGAACCCGGGATCTCCGGGTGAGTTTCCTTGTTATTGTTTCATTTCTTGCAGCTTTGTTGCTGAAGAAAACTTCCACAGATAAAGAGGATGATGATGATAATAATAATAGTAATAATAATATACAATTATTATGTAATTAGAAACTTTGGGTTACTCTTTCAGGTTCTTTTAAATTACACACAAACAAACATTCACACTCTCTTTTATTCTTCCAGACACCAGCAAGGACAAGCAATAATGCTAGCCACCAGATTCTTAAATGTTGTTCAGAACTTTGCAAACTAATAAGGAAGTATTTACTGCCTGTGAGAATGGTTTAATGTTCTCGTGCATGCTTACTTAAAATCTGATATTTTGAAATGAACAAAGATACAAAAAAGTTATAAGAAACTAAGTGTAGGGTCCTAAAAACAAGCAGAACTAAGGCGGAGTATATTTCCTTCTTTTATTCATTTGAAGAAGAACAATAAAAGTGGAAATGAAACGGAAAGTTCTGTTCTTTTACAGTTCTTATTCACTTTCACTAAGAAATGTTTACAGCATTATGTAACACTATCTGGCGTGTTCAACGTTGCACGGTAAACACTTTAATTTCATTTACCTAGCCTATTCTTTTCGGATTTTACAGTGCAATGTTCTAGAGGGCTTTATAGTAAACCTCTATATTATAACCTATAATTTTAAATTTTTACAGCCTTAAATATTCCAAATAACGTATGAAAAAATGACAATATTCCTGAATAAAATATTTGAAAGAACGGCATAACGTTTGATTTACTTATCCTTAGAATCACCAAACATGGGCAACACTTGCCCGTACCTTATTTTTAAATTAGAAATTATAACTTATATCCTTCTATACTTATCCACCTTTTACTATTTGCCTTCAACCTATTAAAGTATTATACTTACTGTACATTTCACCATAATTCCAGTTGTGTCTAAATTTCACATGTTCCAAACATTACATTTGTAATTCTAATGTCACTGAGTGCTTTAAAACAGGTGTTTAAAATAAATACATATTATAATTTATATAGGGTCGTCTCCTTAGCGCGGTGGTAGCGTTGCTGCTTACCAAGCGGGAGACCTGGGTTCGATCCCCAGTACCGGCGTGGGGATTTTTCCCCCGCTGGGAGATCTGGCCCGGGTGCACTCAGCCTCGTAAGGTCCCTGGGGGGCCAATTGAGGAGCTACTTGATGGAGAAGTAGCGGCTCCAGGTCATGAGGACCGCATTAACCGGCCGGGGGGACTCGAGGCGCTGACCACGTCTCACCCTCCAATACTGCACCCCATCCATGACGTCTGTAGTGGACCGAGATGGGGGACGCAGGGGCCGGGTGGTAGGCCAAGGTTCCCCGTGAGCTGTCGTGCCATGGAGTTATAAATTTATATAGCGTATTGTAACACGAAGTGTTGTCTTACGTTGGTGCTGCATGTGACCTAAAATAACTTGGTGCTCCTAGGGTTCAGTAATATATGTTCTAAATATTACGGGTTTAGTCAAGTCATTGAGTACTTTATTAATAAACTGACGTCACAGTGGAAACAAAAACACTTAAAATAAGTACATGTTACAAAATGTCTAGCCTGTTGTAACTGGGCAAATTTTTCTCTTGATTTGGGACCCAAATAACTTAAAATATGTTGAAGTAACTTCTTCTTCGTGAATATGTTCTTTCATAACTCCAATGTGCTCCTACAGAAACACACAAACCTTGTAGCTCCTTTTTAACAGTTTTACTCATTTATGAAGTAAAATTGGTAGGTGTTCATGTCCGTGACAGTGAACTGGGGTTTTCAATGGCGAAAAAAAGATTCCAAATCGGATGAGTGGTTTTTGAGATCACCCTGCACATACAAACAAATGTATAATATTGGTGCTTTTTAAGTAAATAACATTTTTGGAGAGTGCAAGAAGAATTTGTTTTCTTAGAATAATGTGATAGAATTTTTCTAATTGTATTTAATACGAAACATCAATTTTGTATATAATTACCTAAAATGCAGTGTGGGCGATTTCTGTCACAGTAATGAATTTTATACAGTGAAAATGTTGTATTTTAATGATCATGCAAGCTAGAATTTTGAAAAATGGCAAAAATATTATTGTTATTCTGTGTAATATATGGCATATATTTGCACAATGTATTTTATGTCTGTATATTTTTCAAATTACACGGGTGCATTAGTTAAAGCGTGGGTCAAAAATGCATTTAAATGCCGTATTAAAAATTCCGATTTTAGTGATCTGTTTAGGGCTTTCAAATATACTGACACTTTCAAAATTAAAAGTTTCATTCAGATACTAATCTTTGAAAGCTTTTAATTGAACAAAATTCAATGAAAATACCGTTTTGTGCATTATATTGCTGACAATATTTAGAAAATAAATGTTCTCGAGCAACCACAAGTATATAGGCTAGTTTATATTGACAGCTGTAGATCATATTTTATAACAATACAGATAAAGAAGATGTATTCATTTACAATTATCATTGAGATGTACGTAGTGCGCTCCTTGCCTTCAGTTGTTAGCTTGATGATTAATAGCTACTGAAATAACGGGTGATGTCAGATACGTAAACAAAGCCTTTACAGAGCTTTCATTGAAGGGCTAAGCTCCTGACTGAGATAAAATGTGGCTCTATTTGATTAATGCTTTCTGAATTTGACGCAGGAGTGATTGTAAATAATGGGGCATGTCTTATGAGACGAGATGAATTATGCTGGTGCCCTTCTTTGTACTATTCATAAAATTACGCCGTTCAGTTTTTGATGTGGTAACAAAAACAATCTGAATAAATTTCAAAGAATTATCTTGAAATGAACATATTTTAGTGTTTCTTCATAAACATATGCTCATAAAAATATGGTCAGCCTGATTAGCAAACTTCGCAATATTGTTGAATAATGTCACAGGAGAAACCAAATAAACCATGCTAACCACTACCACTAATTGCTGATTTTTTGTTGACTTGTTATGCTTGGTGGGTGGTAGGAACAAGGCTGTCCCACACAGTGTATAGGGATTTGCTTCAAACAATTTACAAAGCAAGCTCACCACTTCAAACAATAAGAAATGATGTATCTGCATTTTATCTGTATCGCCTCTAATAGCTTAATTTGGGGGGGGGGATACGAGAAACAGAGAATTCTTGCATGAATAGCTTACAAAACTGATACAAAGACGTTCTAAGGTATTAAAGGTTTAAAATTTCGAATAAGGGCGTGGAAACACTATTGAAACGCTTCAAGAAGCTGTTAAGAAGTTTGAATTACACATTCCAGAAAATTTAAAAGGTAAATTATCCAGAGGATATTAGAAATTGAATTGGCGTTTATATATGGACGCGCATTAACTGCTGTGGGTCTCAGCGTCCCATTCTACATTGGGTCCGAAAGGCTTTAATTTTGGATAGGTAGAGTTAGACTGAAAAATTCAATGCCATAGCCGGGTTTGAACCTCGAATCTCGGTCTTTAACCTCTGAACTAACATGGCAACTTACCGGTATGACACTAAATTCCTCAACTAACTCGCATGTTCCCCGGTTAATCACAAGGGGATCTCATATTATTTTGGGATGACTTATCCCAATAGCAACTTATAATGTCGTAAGTCTTTAAGTTCCGGGATTCATAGTTAGCCAACTATTAGGACAGTTAGTGTTAATTTAATTTCTTTTTCACGCAAGGCGTGTGAAGGACATTAGCTGAATAGGTAGAGACAGACTGAAATATTCAATGCCACAGCCGATATTTGAATCACGGATCTCCCGGCCTCTAGCCGGTCGCTCTAACCACTGTCACTGCAATAAATTCCTCAACTGACTCACACATTTCCCAGTAAACTACAAGATGTTCTCAAATTATTTCAATAAACATACCTCAATGGCGACTTACAGTGCCGTAAGTCCTTAAATCCCAGTTCTATAGTATAGCCAACTATTATAGTCAATTAGTGTTAATTTAATTGTTTTTTCACACAAGGAGTGTGTAAGGTAGGAATTGAATGGGTAATCCGTTTAATTTTACTCAGAGGCTTCTTTATACGGCTTGAGATTATTTTACGTGCCTTAAATCTAAGATCAGAGACTAACGGCTTTACTTCACTTCCGACGAAAGCCGTGCTAAGGATGTTTGCGCCCGCCCTCCGCCGGATTTGACCTTAGGATCCAGAGGCTAGTATGATATTCCTAGACCACGAAAGACATTAGGGTATTGGGAATATGAAGGAAGGAAACCAAGAGAAGTGGAATTCAGTTTAACACATTTATTTACCAGGAAAGTCTACAAATCTCACAAAAAGTAATTGCTGATTTCTAGCACTACAAATGAATGAAAAAAATAATATGTATAGTGGATAATATATGAAGCAGATAGAAGACATAAGCTTT
Organism: Hymenopus coronatus; assembly: GCA_030762935.1. NCBI lineage: Eukaryota > Metazoa > Arthropoda > Insecta > Mantodea > Hymenopodidae > Hymenopus > Hymenopus coronatus. Next base: position 153,522,616 of record CM060900.1, read on the forward strand.
TGCAAAAGTGGTGTGTGGCAGATACGGAGAGAAATTCATGAATGAACATATTATATTTTTTGTATAACATTTCAAAATTGTTCTTATTGTGTATGATTATTCAAACTACCATTCATTTTATTCAAAGAAGATTACTATGCTAACCAAATACGTATTTGAATGTCCTGGTTTTATTGATCTAGTTTATTTGTAGAAATTTAACAAAAATTGGTTGACATGCATTTACAAAGGCTCTCTTTCAGCTATTTATTTGGCTACTATAGCAACGTACACAATAATATTGTCGCCCTCCATGATCCAGGAGTAACAGGTTAGCTTCTGTTTCTCGAGATCCCAGTTCTAACCCGGCAGGAGGCAATGGCGTTTTTCGGGAGTAAAACTCCTTAGTATGGCTTTCTTTGGAAGGGAAGTAAACATGCTGGACACGTATCGTAGATTTGCTGCGCGGAAACTAACCTCAAAGTTGATAAAAGAGCATCTGAGCAAAATTAAGCAATCTTTCACACCCAATATAGGACAGATACTAAGAACCGTAGCAGCCAAAGAACATCCCTAAATAAAATCCAATTTAATTTTACACAATAATACCTAGGATTATATACAAACATTAGTTTCATTTAAAATGTTTCTGATGACGCTACAACTTACACAACAATGGTTTCTGTGAGAAAGTATATTTTAAAAAATACTGTTTGACGTATCCTGGCTCTTTTCAAAAAATATTGCTATTTATATATAGCAGAAAATATGCGGAACTTTTGAAACGCACCAAATAAATATCTCCGAGTTAAAACGGAGTCTTTCTTGAAGAAATTTCCCAGGAGTTAGAAAACATATGCTCACATCATAGTGCTTACAGAAGACTTAGTCATAGTTTCAAAAGTAGTGCAATAGCATTTGCACAAGTGAAAGATTCCCTCTCAGCATACAAGCTGCCAATAAACGTAAGGAAACATGTACATGTAAAACCTTATGTTACAAGCTTAAGGTTAAGAATGTTAGTGCATGATTAGTGGATGTTTTCTAAATTATAGCACATATTTTAAAGATGTTTGCATCATACTGAAGTAGTGGCTTCTAATTGCCCCTAAATTGGCCTGTCGTTATAGTGAAATCTATATTGTAGCATAATGATTGTCTTCCACGTACCTTTTATGAAAATGCCACCCTCTCGCTGCTGCTGTTACCTGTGCAAGTTTGACTAATCAGAGCTGATATTAATGTAAATAAAAAAAAACAGTGTGTCTCTTCTATTTATATACTTCAAATTCTCTTAGGATTTTAATATGGTAACATGTTAAACTTATTCTAAAAGCACAAGTTCACAAAGTATACACATCACCTAAAATGGCGCGGCTTCAGAGTTCAAATCACCACAAATGTTACGCCGTAGAGAGAACTACAATATAAATTCCTTCCTCTTATATACCTAAATCTGTCAAGAGCTTGGAGTCAATGTCTTCTTCTGTTATTTACTATATTTTTGGGCCAACATTGTACATCATAGCGTCATGATATGAAAATTACTGGAAAATACTCTGTTTACTGAAGTTTAAGTAACTTGCAGTGACTTTGTTGCACGTAACCCAATAAAATGTCTAAGCCATAAACTGCAGCCCTTGCTTGCTTGATTTTTACTTTCTCCATACGCACTATGTACATAGTGTATAGAGGAAGTATTGCACTCCACCAAAAATTCGATACCAAGATTTCACCGGAAATATATGTTTTAGGGTCCCCAATACCCAAAAAAAAGCATTTTCACAAAAAGGTCCGTGTGTGTGTGTGTGTGTGTGTGTGTGTGTGTGTGTCCGTGTGTCCGTGTGACTGTGAACACGATAACTCAAAAACGAAAAGTCGGTAAAATACCAAACTTGGTATTTAAGTTTAGTATCTTCCAGGGATGCGACACGAAGATTTTGAGAAAGATTTCCCCAGCCCCAACTACCCTTTACATGTAACTTTTTTCGAAAATTTTGATTTTCTCAAAAATGCCTCCAACGATTTTGATTAAAATTTCGGATATTAAACATATTTACCTGACAAATGAAATGTATATCTTGAATTTTCTGGGAATAGCTTCTGAAGAGTAGTTTATTCTGGATGAATTTTACTAAATTTTGAATAACTGCTAAACCGTAAGAGATGGACAAAAACTTACTACACAAAAACTGTAGAGCACATTAAAACACACAATTTATGTTATATACATTATTCTCGTGGAGTTCGTCGTTTTTGTGACATTCCTTATTTTTGGTTTCTGCTATGAAAAACGTATACTTTTCTCATACTGGAACTTGTCAACTCCTATCCATATAAACAAAGGAACTTCATTGACATAGCAACCAGCTTTTGACTATCACTTTAACCTACGGTTGTCCCTTATTTCGCTTCTACTTACAAGGATGCGAGTAATAAGACTATTTCTGCTAATTTTTTCTGATTAGCATAAAGTAAATAGAAGTATAAGCTTTTTAAGAATTATTTGTTGCAGGGATATGGAGAAAGTCATGTGAATGGTACACATCAGATTTTTTCATGTTTTCATCACAAATGCTCATCTTTGTAGCCCAGCAAACCTTGCCATGCTTTGTATCTTACAAATATAGACAACAAATCTGCACCTGGTTATTTACATTACAATATTAATAATACCCTAATAATTAATCAATTAAAGTCTATATATGTGTTAGTGTACCTATACAAATATGATAGCTAAATAATAAATGAATAGAGCAAAATAATATTTTGCTATTGAAACGGTTAAAGAATAACCTGTGTTTGATTTTTTATTTGTAATGCCTACTCCTAAAATGGTAATGGTAGAGTCAGGACAAGGTAGAAAATGTTTACCTACTCGATATTTCAATTAGAGGGTAATTTACAATGTGTATACTTGACAAAGCTTGAGCAGTAACTTCGGCTATTTGATCTAAGCTTGTAACTTTCGATCGGTACTTTATGCCATTCTTAAGTCTACCACCTCAAGGTTCAGGTTATGGTGTCACAGTCTTATCCGTTCAGCTTTGCTTTTTTTTTTTTTTTTTTTTTGGTATTGGATATTTCTCCACAACTTGAATAAAACTGAACTTACCAACAAGTTATTTGGCTAAAGCGTATGTGATGTATTACAAATAATTAGGCATTAACTGCAGTATTGGTGTATACATTATATATTATATGTAATACAGCACCGGGAGAATATCTACATTCAAATAATAGTACGAAATTAATTTTTCCGTTTTAAGTAATAAAACATTACAGTGATATAAGATTAAAAGGTATAATTACACGAGATTTGAAACTTTGTTTCTCGAGGCTATATTCGTTCTTTTAGCGTGATACTCAATTCGACCACAAGGAATCGCTGCTGCAGTGATAAAACGGTATATTTATGTATTTCTGCTTCATATAACGTAAAGAATTATTGAATGTTCTACTTTCTGTTGTAGTTTGCGATTACGCAGCATTTAATAATAACTCCTGTTCGGACACAAAGACAAATAAATAAGTTACAAGAAACGTAGCTGCAAGAGGCTACGTGTGTCTGTTGGCAAAGGCGGAGATATCTTACCGTAATATAAGAAATGTGGGATGCATAATTACTAAACCTGGAATTACATGCACTAAAAATACCCAAAATATGCATGCAATATATCTTTTAAGGTTGAAAATATGCACTTAAATATGCGCTGAATATTGGAAATGAGCACCTAAATATCGACTAATGAATTAAGGTTGCTCTTAAATTTAGTTCATTAAAATTCAGTTTACACGACTTGCAGAGTCCTTTCTAAGATTCTTTATCTTAACTTTGAAATACTAGGTGGCCCAACTGTACCACCATAGATAACGTGTGGAGATGGCCCTTCATGCGTTAAAACAGTTGCAGAACTCAACGCAGCTATTTCAAGTTAAAACCTGTCAGTAAGGAACTGGACTGTGCGACCCTCCAGTGACTCTTCTCAAAGGCCGACGCGCCAATCGTCTCTGCTAATATGCAAGGGGGGTAAAACAATGGTCGTTTAAGCCAGTGCCTTTGTAACAGACTTTAATCTGTGAAATAGCCTGTAGAGCTCTGCAACTCTGTTAATGCACGGAGGGCAATCTGCACACGTCAAATCTGGGGCAGTTGGACCATCTGGTACTCAATTAACTCAATTTTAATAAATTGAATTTAATGCTGAGCCTCCTTACATGCATTTCCAAATATTTTTCAATTATAAAATTGCCCTTTTGGATATGGATTTTAAAAATAAGATATACTTTATGAAACTGTGATTAAAAGTTTAAAGGCTAAAAACAATTTAGTGATATTAATGGAAATTAAGTGTTCCAAAGAAAATAGGCAAATAATCCAAATTTCTGGAAAAAGATATTTACATTTAATAACGTCAATACTTTCAGATTTTGCCATAGCTTATGTTATAATACACAACAATAGTCTGAAATTTGTCTGGTGTGAAAGAATGCCGTCAGAATTTCAAAATTAAGTTGAGTACCAAGTCGTTCCTTTATCACAGACACCACCTTCTGCACATGGTCAATGTGCCTCGATACAGATAACAGATAAGACATGAACAGTGTGTCGTTATTGTGGGTAATAGTGTACTTCTGCTTTTACGATAGGATTGTCTACCACAATAATTGTAACGGCAACTAATCATATTAACATGAAGCACTGTACCTAGGTTTTCAGCCTCATTGAAGTTCATATAAATCAGCAATGTACTCTGGGTTCAATAGCGGCAAATGTCTGGCTGGCAAGCTATTTCTAAGAAACCATTTACAAGGTAATTTAACCATCTTCTGTTAAACAGACTAGCTAAGGTGCAAAATTGCCGTCCTTTTTAACATTTAAGGTATTGTAAATGCACCTCTGTGGGCACAAAAGATGAGTCATCCCCAGATTCCATGTGTCGATCGAAAAGCTTAGTGTCCGCGCCGTGGCCGAGGGGTTATAGAGTACTCGCCTCTCACCTAGGAGGCCCGGGTTCTATGTCAAGCGACCGCATTTGAGATTTGTGGTGGACAAAGTGGCGGAGGGGCGGTTTTCTCCTGGTTCTCCGATTTTCCCCGGCATTGAATTCCACCGGTGCTCCGTCTTCATTCCATGTATCACCAGTGTCGTCGCCTGAGGTGCCACACGTGGTAAAAGCGGCCGTTAAACACTACAAATAGAATCTGATGTGTACCATTCACATGACTTTCTCCATATCCCTGCAACAAATAATTCTTAAAAAGCTTATACTTCTATTTACTTTATGCTAATCAGAAAAAATTAGCAGAAATAGTCTTATTACTCGCTTCCTTGTAAGTAGAAGCGAAATAAGGGACAACCGTAGGTTAAAGTGATAGTCAAAAGCTGGTTGCTATGTCAATGAAGTTCCTTTGTTTATATGGATAGGAGTTGACAAGTTCCTGTATGAGAAGAGTATACGCTTTTCATAGCAGAAACCAAAAATAAGGAATGTCCCAAAAACGACGAACTCCACGAGAAAAATGTATATAACATAAATTGTGTATTTTAAAGTGCTCTACATTTTTGTGTAGTACGTTTTTGTCCATCTCTTACGGTTTAGCAGTCATTCAAAATTTAGTAAAATTCATCCAGAATAAACTACTCTTCAGAGGCTATTCCCAGAAAATTCAAGATATACATTTCATTTGTCAAATAAATATGTTTAATATCCAAAATTTTAATCAAAATCGTTGGAGCCATTTTTGAGAAAATCAAAATTTTCGAAAAAAGTTCCATGTAAAGGGTAGTTGGGGGTGGGGGATTTTTTCTCAAAATCTTCGTGTCGCATCCCTGGAAGATACTAAACTTAAATACCAAGTTTGGTATTTTACCGACTTTTCGTTTTTGAGTTATCGTGTTCACAGACACACCGACACACGGACACACATACACACGGACCTTTTTGTGAAAATGCTTTTTTTTGGATATTGGGGACCCTAAAACATATATTTCCGGTGAAATCCCGGAATCGAATTTTTGGAGGAGTGCAATACTTTCGCTATACACTATGTACATAGTGCGTATGGAGAAAGTAAAAAAGAAGAAGAGCTTCGTGTAACTTCGTAAAAGCGTGTATTCACAATGTACGCGAAAAGAACTGTAGAATGGATTGTGACTGACAGCGTAATGCTTAACTTATCATTACTGAAAAGGGATAAAAAAACAACTTTCCGGTGACCGAGAGGACAAGAGGACATTGCTTCCACTCCTAGGTTTCTAGGTTTCAAATCTAACGCTCTTGTGTGTGTTTTTTTTTTTTTTTTTTATGTTTGTTAATTTTAGGAATGGATATATATTGCATTAATATAACCTTGGCATTTTAAGTTGTGGGCCTATATATGTACACAAGAACATAGTTCTACTAACACTCGTGTTAAACAACTAAATAAATGTGCAGATAAACTATTACCTTCTAAATCTAAAACAAAAAAATAAACATTATTAATATCGGGTTATGTCCTATCAATCTTCGGGGCATATACCAAATTAAATGCCTGCAGTAATGTGGTCGAGAAGCTACAGGTTCCAGGCTTCTTGAATTTGTGCCCTGAAGTCATATTTTGTCCTTCGCTCATCTAAAGGTAAATTGGAGCGCAGCTCCCATTTTACCTCAGCCCACACTTCTATCACCCTGATATCCTGCCTTTCTGAAAACCAATTTGAAAGCATTCAAGAAATGCAAAAGGATTATTATCCTGTACAAATTCAGAAATTCCATCAAGATATCTCATTCTCACTGGAATCAAAATATTTTCGAGCATTACTGTGTACTGCAACCGTTCAGTGTATCATCAGGTTGTCACAGCGCACCTTGACCGTCGCTTGATATCCGACCCCAATACGATACAGATACGCGACCATGATGGAATATTGTAAAGCCTTGTATTTTGCATACGTATCGGAACCCCTTTGGACGATGGATAGATCACCTTTCCCTTACGTGTAGAAGAAAATGTTACCTCGTCTGGGAATATCACGTTATTCCATTTGCGATTGACATTTTCCTGTTGGATCAACACACCCTTGATATACATATATAAAGTTGCTACCTCCCAAAAAAATCAAATTTGCTCAAAATTGGATTCCTAAAAATGTTTCAGAACATTTTCCTATCAATACTTTTAATATTTTTTCATACCCTATAGACTTCACTGTTTTTCATTGAGAGAGAACTGTTTGTGCCTGATACGTTTGCGTACCATTCTGCGCACCACATGCTTTTGGTTTGCAGTATATTGCTGTGCGGTAGAGTCAATCCTTAAAGAAGCACCATAATCGCTGTGACTGTGCTGAATGTAGTGTATTAAAAAGATAGGTAGGTCTAAAATAAATAGCCGCTATGTCCTGATTCAACATCATTAAGAGAAGGAAAAAAAAAAGTTTGCTACAAGCGAGAAGCGAACCAGCGATCCCCCACCAGAGCAATAAACCTCCGTTTTGTTAGAGCGCTAGAGTGATCACAAGTGGCACATGGCAGGTTTAATAATGGCGTACAATATAAACTGTATCATGTTTTGCCTCACTATTTTTAGTTGCTATTGATAGTTTGTTGCTGAAGCAGCTTAAGTTGTGTATTTTATTACTATTATTGATCATTAGGGTTAGTAATATTAAGATTTATAACTGTGACAATTTGCTGGTGCCGCTCTACAACTGTATCGCGGATGGTTACACAAGGCGCTGTGCCGTATAGTACTTACACGAGTTAGGCGTTCCAGGCATGGCTCTTTTTTTTTTTTTTTTTTCTTGTTTGGCGAGGGTGTACATTAGCCAGTATTTCCTCAGGACCATAAACCCATTTCTCATTCGAATTTTATGAGTTGCAAAACAATGTAAAAGAATATGCAACTATACGCAAAATAACATTTTAAAAATCAGATATGTTGCATTCACATGATCTTGGCTACCTATTCGGTAATAAACTGTTCTTACAAAACTTTATTCTTCTCTCTGCTTCATTCTATGAAGAAAAGAATTAACAGAAACGGTCTTATTGTGTATGTATGTATTTATTTCTCTGCAAGTGGGTATCACCCGGTGGCAGAGTTATATATGTATACAAGATATATAAACAATAAATCACAGCTGCCAGTTTATGGCTTTGTAAGCTAGATATAATAGTTATTTACACAAATATGAAAACATTAATTTTTCTCTCAATTCAGATTAATTAATTTCATAATTAGAATCACCAACCAATTTAACATTTGTATTTACAACAATATGAAATCACAAGCATTTCATTTAAGGAATATTTACAAAAATTATCCAACATTAAAATTAAATTTCTTCAGAGACAGGGGACAACCCCGAAAGGCTGCTCCAGGCAATTCATTCCAGTCTTTTATGGTTCTATTTACAAAGGAGAACTTTCCCACGTCAGTTCTGTATCTTCTACCCTTAATTTTGAACGGATGATCGTTTCGTGCATAGTAAGTTGGGTTTTCCAGTTTGTCAGTAACGTCCTCCCATGCGTTTAAGCCAGCGGAAGCTTTAAATAAAGCGCACAATCTCTGTTTCTCACGCCTAACTTTCAACGGCTCCCATTTTATGTCCTCAGCGTTTGGAGGCCCAAAATATTTACCCCTTTTTATGAATTTTATAGCCCTTTTCTGGATCTTTTCTAACGAATCAATTTGATTTAATCTATACGGGTCCCAACAAGTTACTCCAAATTCCATGACCGGGCGCACCAAGGACTTGTACGCGATTTCCCTGGACTTTGCACTCCCCTTTTTTAAAATCCTCATTAAGAAGTGCAGTGATTTCCACGCTTTCTTAGATACCGAATTTACCTGCTCGTCCCGTCCAGCCTTACTCACCAAGTAAACTCCCAAGAATTTGCAGCTGTCCACCTGTGGAATTTTTTCCCCACCCATGTGATAGTTTTGCAGAATTTTTTCCCTAGATCTATTAAATGCAATTGACTTACTTTTGCCAGCGTAATTTTCATTTTATTTGCAGCAGCCCAATCACTAATTTAATTTAAATCACCCTGAAGAGCAGTCTCATCTTCAACATTTCTGATTTTATTGTAAATAATACAATCGTCTGCAAACAACCTTATCTGGCATTTTATATTAACAGTTACGTCATTTACAAAAATAAGAAAAAGTAACGGCCCCAGTACTCAGCCTTGGGGTACGCCCGAGCTTACCATACCCCTTTCAGATAGCTCCTTGCCTACATTTACCCTTTGCGATCTTCCTTCCAAAAAATTTTTAACCCATAAAACTACGCGTTTATCAATTCCTGTAGCAGTTAGCTTCTGGATAAGTAAATTATATGATACAACATCAAAAGCTTTGGAAAAATCTATCACCACACCACGTTATCTGGCTTTCACACGAGTATCCAGGTCTAAACCCATGTTGCGCTTTATTGAACCACTTTTTCTGCTCTGCAGAAGTTAAAACTAATAATTTCCTCTCCTTCAAACCGGTTTCGCACCTTCCAGTTTATGTCTAATTGTACACAGCTGTGGTCACTTATACCTGGCAAAACCTCACATGCGCTAAACAATGACTCAGGTCTGCATAGAAACACGTCCAATACAGCCGATTTCCGGGTATCTGTTTTGACTACCTGCGATAACCCATGATCCCAAAACCAGAAGGTTAACAACACATTGAGCTTCGCCTCCTAATAACTGCCCATTCCAGTTTACATTTGGCAAATTTAGATCTCCTGCTAAAATAACATTTTTTCCCGTTTCCGAAGAAATTTTTTCCACTAATTTATGAAGAGTTTTAAAGTTAGTTTCGCCAGGTGGTCTGTAACACGCTATTAATGTAATGTTATTTGCTTCGTTTTCGTGATCGATAATTTCAATGGCCATCATTTCCAGTCTTCTTCCACCCACAATATCTTACTGCTTAACTCTAACTTGGTACAAATAAAAATTCCCCATCCCCTTCCTTCCCTGTCCCTCCTAAACACCCTGTAATCTGATCTAAATATCTCCGCGTCATTAATATCAACACTGAGCCATGACTCCGTACCTATAATCACACTTGGGTTACTTATTTCCATTAAATTCCAAAATTCTAATGTTTTGTTTATGATGCTTCGGCAATTTACCTGCAACAGCCTTAAGGAATGTGCCCCTACCTGAGAATCGTCGCTTCCCCGAAGCCGTTGTCAGTGCTGCCCGGTGACACCGCTCCACTCGGATACCCTCGCGAACAATGCTGCCAACTTTGAAGTTCCTCTTCTGTTTAGGTGAACACCATCCCGTCCATAGTCCCAGTATAGTCCCAGTCGTCAATCCACCAATTTGAGTTCACAAACTGCACATCCAGTCGTTCAGCCACCCACGAAAACGCATCGTTTACCTGCATTACCTTCCTCCAGTTGATATCGCGTCGCCTCAAAACTCCACTGATGACAATGTTTGCTGAGGGAAATAGTGCCTTTGTCTTCTTGACTAACTCATACATGTCTCTTATCACATAGTCAGAACTCCTTCGTAGGTCATTACTTCCAACGTGTAATACGATGGTCCGATAGTTGCTTTCTTCCTCCTCTTGCTTCTTCTCAATTTCCCTCAGAAGGCCGTCAGTCTTTATGCCAGGATAACAAGCTACCTTTGCATTGTAGCTCCCGCGTGTCTAACGATAGAGTCGCCGATGATCAAACATGGTTTCTCCTCTTTCTTTAGGTCATCTTCCCGTGTCTCCCTCAGTAAGCGGTTTTCTTCTTTAAGCTTCCGAATAATATCTTCCGCTGTTTTCAGCTTGTTGCGTAAGCCTTGTAGTTCCTCCTGCAGCTGCTCCAATTTTTTGTCATTTGCGGTGACGGTCACATCTTTCCTGCAGTCCTTACATGACCAGTTTCCCTCTATGTTCTGTTCTCTCTTAATTTTTTGACAGCCAAAATGGTACCATCTCGCGCATGAAATACGAAGAAGTCCGGTCCTCAGTGCGTTGTTGCAGCTTCCACATCTTTCATCTCCTACAGGTTCTGGATTTATTTCAACTCCTCCTATCACAAGCAGGGCTAGTAATACAAAAGCCATAAAATAATAATTCTTTGTAGTTTCCGTAGCTCCAGTCGCCCCTCTACCTGCTTTCCGCGGTCGCCTGCCCGACCACATTCCTACCCTCGCCCGGTAAACAACCAGATCCTCACCCATTGTTCTGCGGCTACCTGCCTCCCACTGGTACGTCCGCACTGCTCGAGATCCCAAACCAGACTGACTTAGTTCCTTGTAAGTAGGATAGAAATAAGGGAATATATAAGGCTAAAGCGATAGCTAAATATTTGAAAAGCTGGTTTAATTTCTCTTTGTATAACCAGGAGTAAAACAAAGTAAAGGTATTCCCGGTTGAGAAAAGTATAGGTATTTTAGAACTGAAACTAATAATACCCAATACCTCGGAAGTGGCTAACTCTAAAAATATATATATTAAATAAATTGAGTGTTTTAACGAGGTCTACACTTTTTTTCTACCTCTTACGGTTTACCAGCAATGCAGAGGTCAACCAGGATGAACAGGTCTACAGAGGCTATTTCCAGGAAATTCAAGATATAGATTTTATTTATCATGCACGTATGTTTAATATATGGTATTTTAATCAAAATCGTTAGAGCAATTTTTATAAAAATAACATTTTCGAAAATTCTTCCATGTGAAGTTTAGATTGGGGTGGGAGGTTTTGCTTGAAAATCTTCGTGTTGGATCCCTGGTAGATGCTAAACTTAAATACCAAGGTTAGCAGTTAATGTAATTTTCGTTTTTGAGCTATGCTGTCCACAGACACACACACACACACACACACCCACACGGACAGGTTTCTAAAATACTTTTTTTATTCAGGGTTCCTCAAAATACCTATTTCCGTTGTAATATCCTTATGAAAGTTTGGGTGGAATACAATATTTTCTCTACCTACTAGAGATAATACTCCATAGAGAAAGTAATATGCATTTTTCGCAAAAAAAAAAAGAAGAGAAAAAGAAACTCATAATAATCAAATATGTAAAATAAAATTCGTTTTATTTTAATAGGCTTGTTTCAAAATGCAAAGATATGTAAGAAATTTTCGGGTATAACCTTTCGATAAACATATGCTCTTACAGAAATTTAGGAGCCGCTGAATCATCTACACAGACTAATACTTTTACACTCCTCGCAAAAATAATACTTTTCAGCTGTCGCCTATAAACAGTAGCTGGATTTACTGAAAATGTATTTTGTGAAACAGAAGCATAAATAAAGATACCAGCTTTTACGATATAGACGTGTATGAAAGTGATATATGTCGTCATTGACAGGGCGATGATAGATCGGAATCCCCTTACAGATATCTCACTCCAATATGGCAAACCGCGTGGTCAGGCCTTGTGGTTTCAATCACCCTCACTCGCAGTTGATTAGTTTCCAAGAGCATGCATTCAGTTAAACAAGCATTGAATCACTGCTAAAAGTCCATTTGCAGCCATCAGGCCCCACACCTTCATTAGCCCCAAATTGCATGCTCTGCAGCAACCAAAGCCAAAAGGAGCTACCTTTGTGACACGGTTGATTAATTTGCTAGTTTTAATGAGACACAGTTTTGAAGCAATGTTTTTCTAAATACAAATATCAGTTATTTTTAAATGATGTGCTTATATAAACATTAAATTTTGAACAAACATATACTTTCTTAAAACAGAGCATCATGAATATGTAAAGTCAATCAAAGGTATGTCTTCTTAAAGTGATCTGTGAAATTTGGAGAATACAATAGTATGTAAGATATCTAATTGATATTTATACCAGTTATTATGCACAATAACAGTGATGTATTTGCCAAAAATTTATCAAAATTCTAGCTTGTATGGTTATTTAAATAATAATGTTTTTCTTCCTTAATTCATTGTTCTAGTAAGAATCAGCCAAGGGATGCATTTTTCAAACCATTCATGTAAAAACCCAATTTTCAGTAAATAATAACTACACAAAGAGATCTATCATATTACAATGTTTATAATAGTCCTTATTAACGTTGAAAATTTATTATATTTATAATCTATATTTGTCAAAATTGGAGCATTATTTTGAAAATTAATATGACCATTTTCTTTAATGTCTCATCTAATTGAAGGTATAAACATTTTGAAACAAATTAGTGGAAAATTGCATTGTGTGGAACATTTTGAGTATGGAGAATTATTGGAAAAATTGTGTGAGGTAATAAGATTTAAAGCTGGGAGTGCCTATTAATAAGCACGCGTCTACCCATCTATAGATTCTGTTAATTGGTAGTCAAAGTTCGCCAAGTTGAAAAACTATGTCTTTTCTTTAAGTTTAGAATTCATATCATTTTACAGTGAAACAAAATATTTGTTTACTTGTTCACAATTTAGTTAAATGTCAAAGATAAATCATCTTAATGGCATAGATCGTAGTCTAAAATCATAATTATCTTAAAAAAAACGCGGATTATTAAATACTTAAACGAATGATACGTTCCTGAAGTACTCATACATTTGCTCCGTATCAGGATCATTGAAACGTAACAGCACCACGGTGGAGTATGTTAACGTGTGTTCAATTCGGCCGCCTCCTTTGAGGAACACGAAAAATCGTTTTACGGCAGAAACCCTCCCTCCTGCATTACTTTCTGCAAAGTTGCAACCTCTTACCAGCTCCATGACTTTCTCTTTATATACAAGTACAGAATTCGGAATTTTGGCAATTGAGACAAAACGTGGAGTCAGCAAGTGCGTGTCACATCCTTAAAACTAGAGTTTCTATTGGCTTCTATGGATAAGGACAAACATGTTCCTTCTCTGGAGCGGGGAGATTGAGTCATTACGGTCATAAGATGCCGTTAGGCTACATTCTCTTTGTGAACCAACAGCATTCGAGTTCATTAAAGAGACTCTACAAGACTGTAAGAGGCATTTGTTCTCAGAGCAGTACAATAAAAACGCAGAACTTGAAAAACAGGGTTGAAAGAACACGGGAGTTACAGTCAAAGACATTAAAAACACGCCTAGCGCGTGGTTTTTCTGAAAACGTAAACGTTTGACGGGGACTTGTGTCTTTCCACGGTTTTCATTTGTGTCATTCCGGTACAACGTACCACGCAAGTAAGAAAATGCAAAACCGATTGGGCAATCCACCCCTTCACTCCTCAGTCCGCTCGACATTGCCTCAGAACAGGCTGACTTGTATAATTTAGTCTACCACGTGGGCACCCGTTGAGAGGGGTGGAGTATTGTCCAACCAGTAAGTTTAGGGATCACCAGTTCGTAACTCAGAAATTCATTTGTCTCGACTTACGTTATGTATTCCTTCAGTAACGTGGCCTGTCCAATATGCCTTTAAGTGCATAGCAAACAGTTGAAATACTTGGGTGGAGTCAGTGAAAGGACCCGTTAAGTATTTAGACCTCATAAGAATTTCCGGGTGTATTTTTTATGTCTTTGAGTGTACAAATTTGGCCAGCTTAGTCCACGTACAACCTATAACTTCTTTATCTTATGTAAACAACCAAGCGAAGTGTTACAACCCAGACTTTGGGGCAAGAGATATATGCTTGTTGTGTAGCAGCAACAATTGTGCATTCAGGTTTTATATGTCTGTCGTATACGAAATCACTGATGCTTGTGTTATCTCTAAGTTAATCACATACCTGTTTTATCTACAGATGTCCACTTGGTTGAGAAAAAGTGGTTCACATGGAATAGGTTATATGCACACGGATTACTCCAACCACGTATCCACGTAGGTCACCAGAGGGACCGAATATTTTCCTATAACGACCTCCGGTAGGAGTGGATGAGACGGAAGACTCGAAGGATAACCAGATCCGGAAAGCTGCATTTGTTAACTGAAGGCGGGGTCCATAATAATTCGAGCGAGTTATGAAGGGGTACCTCCTCCGACAGGATCCAGGGAGAAACTTCCCATAGAAACGTCCAGCCGCAACATACCAAGATTTTTGGTCCTGTTGCACTGAAAAAATATGACGTGGAATGGAATTAAGGAAAGGAAAATGTGTAATGGTTTATTAACCGCCCCATTATTCTCCTACCAACAAAGGAAAACCAAGAGAAAAAAACCCGTAGGCGGTACAACAGGAAACCGAAATTGGGACCTCTCGAAGGCAAGTCTAAAGATTATCACCTGAGTTCATTTAATAAAAGATAAGGCCTGTTTAAGTTTCTAATAAAACGCATATCTCCACCAGTCCATGCACCACATTTTTATTTCTCTTTGCATGGCCTACTTAGATCCCAAAAGCTTAGCGGAGAGTAACACCCATGACTCAGTTGGTTAGGCGCTGGCTTTCTGATTCCAAGGTTGCGGGTTGAAACAGGGCCCAGATCGATGGTTTGTAAATGTGGTTAAATGTGACATATATAAGTACATTTGCTGCATGTTCAATAACTCCTGCGAGACGAAATTCCGGCACATCGGCGCCGTTGATATGCTCCTGCCAATTAACAGCATCATTTAAAATTATTTCCTATCCATCACAAAATTCAATCTCTACATTTTATTCATGATGAAAATATGTTAAACTTATGGTAATTTAAGCAAAACTATTAGAGGCATTTTTGAGAAAATCAAAATGTTCGAAATAATTTCAATGTAAATGATGGTGTGGTGTGGGGGATGCCAGAGAGGATTCCGTACTATAGTATTAGCTTATTGTACGTCAGACCCCAGGAAAATACAATAAGTGTACAATAATATCTACAGGCGGACGGGGAGGAAGAGCTACCATGGAGGTCCCTAGCATACTTCAAGCAGTTTTGATCTTAATGAGGGAACGCTAGGAGCCCGTACACCTGGTCTGACCCAACCTCCTTGGTCTACAGACGACTGTCAAATCCATCTCGCCGCAGAGAGATGTATTTCTAGAGCGCAGTCACCACCACGGAAGGGCGCCAACATCGCTGTCCTCGCCGAAACTTAAAACCCTTGAAAAAGATCGCTGGATGAAATGGAGTTGAAATGAATGGACAGGAAGTTCGGTGAATGAAGAAACCTCAGTAGCATTCGCCTAGTGACCAGACATAACTTCCGAAAAAAAACCATGGGCCAGAGAGGTTGGCCGCAGGAATCGATCCCACGACCTCCCGAATACCAGCCTTAGACGAAACACCTCAGTTACCAGTAACGGTAATATAAAGGGTACTTGGGGGGGGGAGAGATTTTCTTTAAAATCTTCGTGTCGCATCCTTGCAGGATGCTGAACTTATTAAGTTTGGAATTTAACGAACTTTTCGTTTCTGAGTTATGCTGTTCACACACATACAAGGAGATATACAAACACCACTGTATGTATGTATGTATGTATGTATGTATGTATGTATGTGTGTATGTATGTATGTATGTATGTGTGTATGTATGTGTGTGTATGTATGTGTGTATGTATGTATGTATGTATGTATGTATGTATGTATGTATGTATGTATGTATGTATGTATGTATGTATGTATGTATGTATGTATGTATGTATGTATGACAGTATATGTAACTCATCTACATTTCACTTCCTTGACTAAAGTTGGGAGAAAAAACTTTCTGACGTCAGTACCTCTTAAGAGTTAGTTAGTTACCTTTGGACATGCATGCTGTATAAGAGCAGGCCAAAGTGTATCCACAAATGTATGCAGGTTTAATGCCTAAGTGTTTTGTAGCAATGTCTAAGCATACCTTGTTTTCAGCTTAATAGAATGGTCGTAAAAGAAACAGCACTCTTTATTTCCAGGCTCTACCCTATACATATTAAAACTTATTTTTTCATGTTTTCACTCATTTACAAAAAGAATACCTGTAATTCAGTATAATATAATCCTCTTCATTGGAACAGTGAAACTTACAAAAATGAAATTGCACAAGTAATTGAAACATTGGCCTCGAGGGTGCAGGAGTAGAAAGCGCAATTCCAAATCCATCTGGGGCACAAATCTGATAACATTTTATCCATGGGCTCTGTTCAGCTCCCAAGAGGATTCTAGGCCGGCTTTGGTACATTTGACGCCAGTAACATAAAATGTGCGTATTATGTATTGTTTCAGGTAATCGAAAGCGATTAGAAGATGAAATAGGGAATGACGTAAAGAAACTATTAATGTTATAATAGCTGGAAATAAAAGTTGATGCAGTACGTATACATTAAATCGAACAGTCAAAACATATTATTAATGTGCCAGCATTAATTATATACCTAAACATAAATGGACATAAATCTGCCGACACGACTGGCCGAGCTTGTTAAAGCTCGTGAACGGGAAGACTGCACTTCAAATCCCGCCAGGACTGACTTCTCTGACTGAGGTTTCTTCCAGGTTTTCTCCGTCCTTACAATTAGCAATACGTCACATTCCTGCATA
Source organism: Hymenopus coronatus (assembly GCA_030762935.1). Classification (NCBI taxonomy): domain Eukaryota; kingdom Metazoa; phylum Arthropoda; class Insecta; order Mantodea; family Hymenopodidae; genus Hymenopus; species Hymenopus coronatus. The sequence goes on from CM060900.1 coordinate 153,539,976, forward strand.
GATATTTAAAATTAGTACTGGAAGTCTCCTAATTAAATTTCCTTTCCCAATAACCATTTCATTTTGCGTGTCGCTCGAGTCCACCGCCTATGGTGACGTAGACAGTAAGAATGGGCCTTTAAAACTTCCACAAAAGAAAGCATTCACATTTATAAGTCATTCGATAGTGACTGAATCCGCTGATCAGCTCAGGAGCGAAGGAAAGAAGGAGGGGAGTAAGACAATCATTAAGGAAAGCGGTAAATCCAGAGTCGAGATCTGGACGTAGCAGAAGCTATTTAGTATTCCTTTGCCAATATATACCACCGTGGATTATAACGGCATACTTTCATGCACTTGATTGTAGGTATACTGCAAGGCAAAATAAAAATTTTAAATATTTAGCTTCATTTAATTTGTTTAAGCAATTTACGTATCAAATGTTCCTAGCCATAACGTTATATTTGTTTAGTTATTTTTTGTGTAGATATGGTGGTTGGGAAACTTATTGCACTTTAAAAACCGCAGGTAATATGCTATCTGTAGAATAAGGGGTGTAAGCCATAACGAGTAAACATAACCACATGACAAATTTACTAAAGATATACAAGGTAGCCCAACTGCCTCTTTAGTGGCGTGCGCAGATATTCCTTGGTACTTTAAAAGAGCTGCAGAACTCAACGCGGCTAATTCAGGCGTTGGTTATAACGTGAAATAGCACCGTTCATTCTCCAACTCTTTTAACGCACGAAGGAATGTCTACACACTACAAATACGGGGCACTTGGGCCGCCTGGTATGTCAATGAAGTATTTTCAGAATGTAGGTTAGAATCTATGTAATGCATTTATTGTTTATATCGTTTGGGCATTCACCTAATTAAAATAGGAGTTTCATAGCCATTTTAAACGTACTTTATATATTTCAATGACGGGGCTCTTCCTATCTTTTCTGAAAACATACAGAATTCTTAGACGGTATTCCCCTTTTGCCAGTTAACCACAGGGTGACGATGGAACGTTCTCCTTTAGTTGAGACATCGATAAGGGAGGGGAGTCGTATTTGGCTGGAGCTAGAGAGGAGGGAACATTTTGTACAGAAACATGAAAACAGTGGACATGGTGAAACCGTACTCACTCTCAGGCTAATCAGGGCCAGTGGACTCACGTGGCCAGTGCACCGTGGTATAACACAGTAGCAATGCACGCAACAAGTAATTCTATGCTAATAGTCCATCTTTCAGAACGAATTTGTTCTTAAATAGTATAATAATCTATACCAATAGCTAAGGGTTTAATTTACTCTGATTTTTGCTGATAGAGATACAAAGCCCAAAATGCAATTCGCACGAGTCACCTGTTATCTGGAATACTGTTTACAGTAGTTGCTGTTTGTTGCTGTATAGAATAATGGAGGACATGAATTTGCTCTTGCGTCCTCTTCGGTTTACGTAAAAAATTAAGGCTGAAAAACAGTAGTGTTAAATGAGTTTTTTAATTGTTTACCCACAGAAACCGTGTGTAGGACAGAAGTTGGATGGATAGACTCAGACTGAAAAATTCAATGCCATACCCGGGATTTGAACAACGGGTCTCCAAGTCTCTAGCCGGTTACTCTGCCACTGAGCTACCATGTCAACTAGCTTTCTGTGCTATGCGTAACGTGCACTTTTTTATTAATACATTGCTAGCGCAAGTTCATGCTGATTCAGAATTGCCTAATTTCAGAGGAATCACTTTTATATAATTTTTTGTGAAATTGGTTTTGACCGACAAAGTTCTTCATTTCTCTGTTCAGTTCTAGATTCCGCATATACTCGCCACGTGTTCGTGAAAGTATGACATTGTTTCTGGCGCGAATGGCGGAAGGCAACAATATAACGGTGCACTGGATGACACTAAAATCCCCCCCAAACAACCAACAAACTACCTCATATATTGAAGATTTTCTCGAAATGAGCAGTATTATCAAAACAGGCTCTAACAATTTTGATTAAAATATCATATTTTGAGATATTTTCATTGCAAACGAAATGTATATCTTGAATTTTCTCGGAAGAGCCTTCAAGACCTGTTCATTCTGGATGACATAACTGGTGAACCGTAAGAGATAGGCAAAAACTTACTATACAAAAAATGTAGATCCCGTTGAAACAGATCGTTTATGTTATATAAATTCGATGTTGTTGTCCAGTTAACGGTTTCCAACATATCCCTCGTTATTGGTTTCAATCTTAAATTACTTAAACTTTTCCCAAACGGAACGTCACCTTTTGTTTCATATATTTTTTGGTATACTCCTCCATGCAAAGAAACCTTAATTTTAATTTTATCATATAATGACTGCTTTTAAAAGATTTGACTATTACTCCATGCAAAGAAACCTTAATTTTAATTTTATCATATAATGACTGCTTTTAAAAGATTTGACTATTAATTCAGCCTAGTGAATTCCTTTATTTCCTTTCTGCTTGCCAGGAAGCAAGCAAGACGATATCTCGTAATGCTTATCTCGATTGGCATGATTAGATAAAAGAATAACCTTTTGTGAGAGTTGTTTGTTAGTAAAACAAGCAGAGAAAACCATTTGAATTTCAATTCGCATCAAATTTGTTTAAGAGAAGCCAAGAAGATTTGCACAAGGACCACACAATAAATGTTGACGTCATAAGGTACCTCCATGGCACTAGCGGAGGAACTAACACATATAATAGCAACGGCTGCGGGGACAATGAAAGTCCAAATGCATGGTAAGGTAAAACGATTCAATGGTTGGTATGACCAGCAATGCAGAGCTGTAAAGAAACAAGCAGAGGAGGCGCTGTCAAAATTCAGAAGGGAGGGGGGAGATGACATTAGGAAACTGTTTACAAAAAAGCGAAGGTAGTATAAACAGCTCTTACGGGAAAAGAGAACTACGTGGCAAGACAAAATTACTCAGAAAATTAGTAATATGTTAACACGGGGGGATAACGCTGAGATGTGGCAAGTAGTAAAACATTTAAGAGGCAACCGTCAGGCGCCCAACGAAATTTCTCCCAGAAAATGGGCAATGCATTTTATGGGAATATTCGGGAAAGGTGAAAGGGAAGGAATTTTTATAAAGGAAGTGCGAATTTTGGGAAATCTTGAGATCCCAATACTGGACGAAGAAATATCAGCACGAGAAATAGCACAGGCGCTGAGGAGTCTGAAGGAAGGCAAAGCTCCAGGGTTGGATGGGCTGCCCCCGGAAGCTTTTAAAGCCGCAGCCAATGTTAATGAGTTTGGTAGGAGTATGCTCCAGATATGTAACAGATTGTTTATTGAGGGGAAAAACCCTACCTTTTGGGGAAAGGGCATTATTCATCCCATTTATAAAGGGAAGGGAACTATTGGAAATCCGGATAACTATAGGGGAGTTACTCTTTTGCCAATTATGGAGAAAATTTATTGTAGACTGTTATATAACCGAATAAAGGACTGGGAATCTAAATTTGGCAAACTTTCAAAATTTCAAATGGGTTTCAGAGAAGGACACAGTACCATAGATGCCGCTTTTAAATTAGACACTTTAAGGACGAAGCAACTGTTAGTTAAGCGGGGAAAGCTTCATTGTGCTTTTGTGGACTTTAAGAAGGCATTTGACTCTATCAATCGAAATGCGTTATGGTACAAACTAGGCAGAAGGGGGTTATCAAGTAAAATGGTTAGAGCATTGCAGGCAATGTATCAAAATGTCGAATTCTGTGTGAAGTACGACAGAAACAGAGCGTCCGAGAGCTGCCGAAGCTATAGGGGAGTGAGGCAGGGCTGTATTTTATCTCCCTTGCTATTTAATCTCTTTGTGGATGATATTACTGATACAATGATAGCAGAGAATATTGAAGCGCCAGTAGTAGCGGATTTGCAGATCCCAACACTTTTATACGCAGACGATTTAGTATTGTGCTCTAAGACAGTAAACGGATTGCAACGAGGACTGGAAGCTAAGCTTAAGAACTATTGCGATGAATGGCTACTTACAGTTAATGTGAATAAGACTAAGGCAATGACTTTAAAAAAGGGTTGTGTTTATAGCAGGGAGGAGACTTGAACATATGCAGGACAGATACTGGACAATGTTAAATCTTTTGTGTACTTAGGACTCACATTTACAATGAACGGAAAATGGACAAAACACATTGACATTGCGAAACTCAAGGCAAGGGTGAAAGCGGCGGAAGCTCTCCGGATACGCTGCAGAATTCCGAATATCTCCATAACCTTAATGGAAACTGTATACGGAGCGACAGTTAGATCCACGATGACATACGGAGGAGAAATACGGGGGTGGGAACAAACAGGAAATCTGGATCAAGTGAGGACCCAATTTTTGAAAGGAATTCTGGGTGTAGGGAGGGGTACGGCAAACTGCGGAATAATGAGGGAATTCGGGGCACATAGTGAAACGATAGAGTGCAAAATCAGAGCAGTTAAATATTGGCTGAGAATCGTTCACGGAAACCAATCGCTAATTAGGGCAGTCTGCTACCGTGAACAGTTGCGAATGGAAGGTAATTTGACGTGGGCATCAAAATTAAAGAAAGGGTTGGAAACCATTGGGTTGGGAGACATTTGGATGGCGGGGCAGGAAAACAGGCGAAGTATTTGGAGAAAAATTAAGAAACGTATCTGTGATATTGACAGACAGCAAATGATTGCGCAATGCACAGAGAAGGTGTCATTAGAATTACAGTCTGGGCTGAAATCGGAGTGGGGTATAGAGCAATACATGAAAACAGGTACCAAACTCATTAGAGAGGGGCTCGCGTGGATTAGACTAGGAGCATGGAGGAGCACGAAAATGTCTGACGAGAATGGTACGAGAATCTGTCCCATTTGCGAGGAGGAAGAGTCGTGGACACACATCTTGGCAAGATGTAGGGGTACGGAGGAATGGCGGGAAAAATATTTGCCGCGATTTTTTACCACTGCGAATGTAGGGATAGAAGCATGTTGGACGCTACTGGCAGGCACGGAAAACATGGACGGGCTAGGTAAATTTATACTTAAGGCAAGACAGCTGAGATCTGAGGAGGCTGCCAATAGAGAAGGGGGGGGGAATAAGATCAACTAAACAAAAGTGACTACAATGTTCTACATACATACATATATATATATATATTTTGTCATTCTTAGGTCACTGTTGTGCTAGGGTTGTATATATTGTGTGTATATATGTCTTTTAAGTGTAATTATCTATTATAAGAGGGTGCATTTATGAAGGTGTACTCTGTGCTGTAAATTTAAATTGCTATATTTTAATATCTTTGTATCTTTATTTTCGGATTCACTCTTAATTTTATTGTTGTTTAATATTGCTTTTGACTGTGTATTTCCTTTGTCTTTTTATTTTCGTGTTTACTCTTCTAATTCGTTGTTGTGTTTGTTGTTTTAATATTGCTTGTAATGTGTATTACAAAAGCACGTACGGTCTGTGGACCCGTGCGACTGTTGAAATTCTATGTATGATATTGCTATGTTAATAAATACACTTATTCATTCATTCATAGAGGAAACACCGCTTGCTTATCACATTTCGTTGGGTCACTGTATAGTAATACGGAAAAGGAGTTCCCCAAATGAGGTAAAAGAAGTGTGATGAGTTACATTCACAAGGCTTTCTCTACTCAATTTAAACTATTTTTGCAAGAGCTTATTTTTCTATTTCACATTGTTCCGGATATACGCTAATAGCAAGGCTGAATGATGGCTTTTATGAATGCTTAAAAGCGATAGCCTTCTCTCTGTGGATTTACTGGAATGTAAAATAACTTCTGCATGAAGAAATTCCGGCACACTGGCAGTGATGATTTTATGCTGGGGATTGATAGCGTCCTTAACAAGCAAAAAGATGTTAAAGACTTGTAGAAATGGTTTGTTGTATATTTCCTGGAAGGTACAATGAGAATAGGAAAACACAGTATGTTAAGCGACACTAAAACCTTTTATGAACTAGTCGCTATGTGGTTTCCTTGAAATTCCGTCGTCTTTGTATGACCATGAGAATGACTTCTCATTTGAGAAAAATACAAGTAATTTAAAATTAAAACCAATAATGACGAATATTTACGAAATCATTTACTACACAAAGACAGAAAGAAAGAAAAAGCGTTTATACCTAGACGTTGAGCAACATTAAACACCACTCATTATCATCCACAGAAAATGTATTTTATACCGCGTGCTTTAATGAAATTCACATTTTTTGTTTGTATTTTAAGATTATTTTTCTATTTACCGGTTATGTAAAAGTCATTCAGAATTCAGGGGACTTCAAAGGCTATTCCAGGAAATGTCAAGACATATTTTAATGTGTCGTGAAAATATCTTCAACATTTGGTATTTTAACCAAAATCGTTAAGAGCCGTTGTTGAGAAAATACTAATTTTCCAGAAAAAAAAAAAAAAACAATGTAAAGTGCAGTTTGGACTGTAAGATTTTCTTGAAAATATTCGCGTTACATCCTCGGAAAATGGAGAACTTAGATACCAAACTTGGTGTTTAATCTCAATTTTTTGAGTCATGCCGTTCACAGATACACATACGTATATTTTTCTAAAAATACGTTTATGAGGGGCCTCAAAATATATATTTCTATGATATCAAAACATCGAAATGTAGGGTTGAATACAATAACTTCCCTACCTGTTATACGTAGTAGAAAAGTTATTAAGAACAATTATTGATCGTTGGCTGAACGTTGGAGTTTGTATCTCTTGAGCCGTTTTGAGGAAACTAATATTTTCTTTTTGACTTGTTCATGGTGTGTGTGTATGTGTGTACCTTACGGAGGGGTACTCCACACAGCAGCCGTGGGCTTTTTGTATGTTAGACCCCTGGAGAAAGGATGGAATGAGCAATTTCAGAGGGTGACCGACATCCGGACAGGGAGGAAACAGTTGTTTAGGCAGTTCTTCGCTCAACGCCGGAACGGCAGGAGCCCGTGGATCAGTCCGGAATAGACCACTATAATCCGCAGACAGCCAATAGCACCATCCCGCCATCGAGAGCTGTATTTTCAGAGCGCAGTCACCTCCACGAAATGGCGCCTCTGCCGCAGTTCTCGTCGACACTCACAACCCTGAAAGAGACCGGTTGGGATGAAATGAAGGGACAGGAAGTTTGAGTGAATGAAGAATTCTCCTCGGAATACTCTTGGTGATCCATGAAAACCCCGAAAAACCCATGGGTCAGAGAGATCGGCCGCGGAGAACTGATCCTAGGACCTCCGAAATGCCAGTCCCAGACGAAACGCCTGAGCCACCTAGCTCGGTTATATTTATGGCTTTACTATTCTTCTCACTTCCTGTTTGCGCTACATTTGAACTCATACCAATGTTCTCAATTCCAAGTAGTTCACATTAAAAAAGCCTTTCGCGTGGGTCGCCAGAAACTTTCTTCTCCAAAGGAGGAATTGAGGTGCAGCGCGGCGGAGAAGCAGCCGCAACTGTTGTTAAAATGCCTTAGAATTTCACTTTCTACACGCACGTAACAGGAATTTCTTTCCACAAACTGTGCACGGGTAACAAAGTTACTGCATACTACTTGCTTGGTTTTCCTCTTCTCTGTGCATATTTACTCTTCCTATTTTCCTACATCCAAATCCGCTGATTTGACTCCTGATGAGCCAGTGAATAGCAGTGGGAAGGAGAACTCGCACACTCTCTCACTCTGCTGTGTTTGTGTACTTTGGCAAGTGGGACTGCACCCTCCTCGATGTAAAGTTCTTGTATCAATAATCAGTTTTCCTAACCCCGCTCCAAGCCTAATTTCAGGCTGGACTACATTCTCCTTGTTTCTCCTTTATCTATTTATGTCTTTACAGCGATATACGCAGTTAAACCTGCACGTGCCGCGATTTTCTACAGTAACAAAAATCCTTCACATGACCTTCTTTACTCTAAAGCGATATGCATGTTTCTCAAGGTGACGGATCTGTGAACTTTGGAAAATCCACACTGCGTAACAAGTCTTGTTGAAATTCATAGCAGTTATTCATAATAATAGTGATATTTCTGCCATATATCAACATTCTAGCTCACATTACTCATTAAATAATAATTTTGATTATCTAAACTAATTTTTAATGAAAATGAGAGATTTGATTCAGTTTTAAAAATACTCATAAGCAAAAATCAATTTTTACAGCATATAAGTTTACAAATAAATCTGTAATATTGTATTTTCTCTATTTTACCCCTAATTAGTGGAGAAAACTTATTATTTTTGCACTTACATTTTTCAAAATTTAATATTTTATTTATCAAAATTATAGTATTGTTTGAAAAAATTAACATGACTATTTTCTTTAATGTGCTTTTGAAAAGCACTTTATATATTTTGGAACAATTTAATGAAAAATAGCATCATGTGGAAAGTTTTGAGTGTGGAAATGTGTTTAAAAATATTAAAAGAAAATAAGATATTAAGTTGGAAGTGCATATTAGCAAGCAAGCACCCACACATCTATAGCTTCAGATAATTTGTATTTAAAGTGAGCAAATTGCGAAAAACGATATATTTTATTAAATTTTAGAATTCACATCAATGTATTGTGAAACACAGTACTTCCTTTTTCATAATAAAATTATATGAATTCTAAACTTTAATAAAAGATATCGTTTTTCCCACTTCACGCACTTTAGCTACTAGCTAACTGAAGCTATAGATGGGAAGGTACATGCTCATTGGTAGACACTCCCAAATTTAAAACTTATTTTCTAGCATGTTCTCAACACTTTTCCATGCTCAAAATGTTCCACCGATGCAATGTTTTACTAATTTGATGGTTTTTATATTGCATCTAAATAGGGCAACAAAGAAAATGGTCATAAACTTTTTCGAAATAATGCTCCAATTTTGAGAAATACATTATTAAATTTTGAAAACTCAAGAACTTTGGAAGTACCAGAAGTAATAATTTATCAACACTAAATAGAATTGATATAAAATATAATATGGCAGATCTATTTTTAAAGTCACTCTAAAACTAGATTTTTGCATGTGAATAGTTTTAAAATATATAACCTGGCTCATTTTCATTATAAAAATGAATTTAAACAATAAAACTTATATGAAAAACCATGTTAGTTAGATCCTTGATACAAAACAGAAATATCAATATTATTGTGCATATTAATGCTATAAATTTCAATAAGATGCCTTATCTTCTGTAGATTTTCCAAATTTTACAGATGCATCACCTTAACTGGCTCAAGTTCAAGATCCGTGGTTCAAACTTCGGCTATGGAATTGAATTTTTCAGTCTGACTCCACATTTCCAACTCCTGTCCTGCACTGTCTAGTGTGGAAGAACCAATTAAAATTAATTGACCTAATAGTTGATGAAACTATAAAGCCCAGGCTTTCAAAAAATCGGGTGCAGTATAGACTGATTTTGAATTTCATCAATTATTTGGGAATATTAGAATATTATTACGCGATGGTTATAGATTTTCCATCATACTTAATTACTCATGTTTTAAATAAATAAATTGTAATTAAGGTTAAAACATATATCTACTTCAATGTTATCCGCACCATAAACACGGCCTTAGAGAATTAATTATCAGATCTACCTACTGACTAGCGATTGATATTTTGATAGCGATTAAGGCCCGCTTCTACTACTACTGTACGCTTTGACACTGACGATAAAATGGAATGAAGATGGAGCTCCGGTGGAATGTGCTGGCGGGAGAAACCGGAGAAAACCCGCCCCTGCGCCTCTTTGTCCACCACAAATCCCATATGTGGACGCTTGGGATCGAACCCGAGCCAACTAGGTAAGAGAAAAGTGGTTTAATCACTCGGCCTCAGCGTGGCCCACTATCGGGTTACGAAGCGTTTGATAAATATTTTTACTTTAGAAATCTACGTAACAATTTTGTCTATGTCAATTGTGAGACAAGCCTTTCAGTAAGACTGCTTCATAGTTTTGCAACCTCAAATTAGGGGCTGCTTTCTATTATCGTCACAATTAACGAGTTGCTTCAGACATCGGTCAACAACATTGCAGATCTTCAAAAATTGCTTCCATCTTTTATTGGACGCTATACAAACTATTCTTATGAATGCTTACTTTTCTATCTACCTAATTCATTTTCATTAAGAGAAAATGTTGTAGAAATAAGGACACTATACAATTTTTCCTTCCAGACACAAAGGAAATGGCCATTGTGAAACGTTTAAGAACTGGAAGCTATATACCGGTATCAAAATCCATACTGCTTCCATGCAATCGCGAATGAATGTCGACTGAAATTGAAAACATGACAAAATATTGAAAACAAATTAAACCTTAATAACGGATATCTTGAAAATGGTTTATGCCACAAAAAAGACATTGTGTTTTAACATATATACATTTTATACAGTACGTATTCGTCACTGATTTAACGTTTAGCAATTATCCAGAATTATGCAAAATTCCTTCCGGGTGAGGATTTCACAGGCTTTTGCCACAGAATTCAAGATATATTTGTTTACAATGTAGATATGTTTATATATGCTATTTTAATCACAATAATTAGAGAAACTTTTTTTTATTTAGAAAAACAAACATTTTGAAAAATCTTCCATACAAGGAATAGCTTGGAGTCAGAATTTTTTTTTAAAGCTTGTTTTCGCATCCTTCTAAGATACTGAACTTAAATACAAAGTTTGGTTTTATTCGAGTTTTCGTTTTTGAGTTATGCTGCTTGCAGAAAGACGGATATACAGCCACATATATATGTACACACGAGCGCGCGCGCTTTCCTAAATGTTTTTTTTTTTTCAGGGGAATCTAACATCAGACTTTTAGGGGTAGAAGTGTAGACATTTGTATTGGTAATTAGTCGTGTGTAGAACAGGAGTTGTTTAGATAGAATCAGACTGAAATATGCAATACCATTGGCGGGATTTGAACCTCAGATTTCCCGGTATCTAGTCGGTTGTTCTACTACTGAGCTACCATGGCAACATGCCGGCACGGTATTACATTTCTCTACTGACTTGCATATTTCCAGGTAAACCACAAGGTGAACTCAAATTATTTTGAGATGACATACCCTAACGGCGACTTACAGTGTCTTAAATACTTTAAGTACTGGACTCATACTTTAGCCAACTATTATGGTCAATTAGTGTTGATTAATTGTTTTTCCATATATAGGACTGGAATTGGATAGATAGATAGATAGAGTCAGACTCCAAAATTCAATGCGGCAGCCAGGATCTGAGCCACGGATCTCCAGGCTCTAGCCTGTTGCTCCACCATTGAGAACATAGCAACATTAAATTTCTCTACTGACTTGCATGACTGTATCGACTCTAGCACTACTTTTAGACGTCAAAACATTTTTCCACTCACATTTCGGTATCGAGTTTTTGGGTGTAATGCAGTAGCTTCCACTTACTCCGCTTTTATACATGATAGACAAAGTGAAAAGAAACGGTTAAGATAATTTGCTCTTCAACAATTAGATTATAACTTAATGTGATTCACATGTGAAATTTGCTTAAACATTGTGAACAATTAAAAGTACACTTATAACTCTTTCGTAATAAAATGACATGAATTCTATATTTTACCCTACTTGGCGCACTTAAACTACCAACTAACTGAGATGGGAGGCCGCATGCTTATTCATAGGTAGTCTCAGCTTTAGACCTTATTTTTTACAAAATTTCTTCCAAAACTTTTTCCATACTCAAAATGCTCCACTATGAAATTGTTTGCTAATTTATTTAAAAAATGTTGTACAACGTCTCAAAACTATATTAAAGAAAAAATGCATATACTTTTCCGAAATAATACCGCAGTATTTAAAAATAAATTAAAAAATTAAGATTTTTGGAGAGTACGAAAAGTAATAATTTTTCTACAGTAATTAGGACTGATAAAAAATCTGATGTTTACAATCACATGACTTTCTCTAGTTGCTCTATAAACAAACTTCTTACAAAAGATTATTCTTCTTTCCACACAATGCTAATCGAGATAAACATTAGCAGGATGCTCATATAGTTTCCTTATAAGTAGAAGAAAACTAAGGGAACGTACTAGGCCTAAGTGCTAGTCAAATGTTTTAAAAATTGTCGTTATGCGCTTGCCATTGCTAATCGTTTCTTTGCTTGGCCAGGAGTAGAACAAAAGAAATACGGACACTTCCTATCTGAGAAAAGTATAAGTACTTTACAATTGAAACCAATAACAAGGAATGTATCGGAAACGGTTACATGCACAACAAAAAAATAAAGGACATGAATTATGTGCTTTGAAGGTATCTACTTTTTTTTGCAGTAAGTTTTTATCTATTTCTTACGATTTAGAAGTTACGTAAAATTCGGGAAAATTCATCTAGAATAACAATGCCTTCAGAGGCTATTCCCAGAAAATTCAAGATAAACATTTTATTTGGAATGTTAATATCTTTAATATACGGAATTTTAATCAAAATTGTTAGAAACATTTTTGAGAAAATCAAAATTTTTGAAAATATTGCCACGTAAAGGGTAGTTTGTGCTGAGGGATTTTCTTGAAAATCTTCATGTCGCATCCTTGGAAGACACTAAACCTAAATACCAAGTTTGGTATTTAACGATCTTTTCGTTTTCGAGCTATGCTGTCTGAAGACACACAGACAGAGAGTCAGACAGACACACGGAACTTTTTCTAAAAATGTTTTTTTCGGACTCAGGGGACCCCAAAGATTATATTTCCGGTAATATCTTGACATCGAATTTTTGGGTGGAATACAATACCTTCTCTATCCACTATGTACATTGTACATGCGGGCTAGAGAAAGCAATTAACATAGCTGCATGGTACGAGAGCTCACGGGGATCCTTGGCCTACCGAACGGCCGCTGCGTCCCCCATCTCGGTCCATACAGATGTCATGGATGGGGTGCAGAATTGGAGGGTGAGACGTGGTCAGCGCCTCGAGCTCCCCCAGCCGGTTAATGCGGTTCTCATGACCTGGAGCCGCTACTTCTCCATCAAGTAGCACCTCAATTGGCGCCCCAGGGCCTTACGAGGCTGAGTGCACCCCGGGCCAAGTCTCCCAGCGGGGGAAAAATCCCACGTCGGTACTGGGGATCAAACCCAGGTCTCCAGTTTGGTAAGCAGCTGCGCTAAGGAGAGGAAGTGAAAGTAATTATAAACCCATTTACTGAAAATCTGGAATTTTAAGTGAATATTTTTTAAAAGTACATCACGTGACTCATTTTGAATAGAGCAATGAATTTAGAGGTCATTAATATTTAAATAACCATACTATAAGGAATGTTACTCCATGGTATAAATATCACTATTATTGCGTACAAAAACTGGTATAAATTTCAAAAAGTTGCCTCACAAGCTGTGGATTTTTCAAATTACACAGATGCATCACCTTAAATCCAATAAGCTTTCCGAAATATTGGTTACTCCATTAGCTTTTCGGGGAGTTTTATGAATTAGGATCTCTCCAAACATATAGGTATAGCGCAGAAATGCGAAGGCATCATAAGAGAAACGCCTACTTGATTCGCAGTTTTAAAATATTTGGAACTTATATATGGTGTTCCATTATTCCCTTGGTTTACATATCCTCATCCAAGTCTTTATTTATGGCGTTTTCTTCCTGAAGCATTTATCACCATTTTCTATCGTGCACGCGAGGACAAGATTAAGAGCGGAGAAGAAGTCGTGAAAATCGTTTGCAAGAGGGTTGGAACATGGCAAGAGGGAGACCGCGTAATCGAGAACAAAAGGAGTTGTGAGTTAGGGAATGAAATAAAAGAAGATAAATGGGTGCGAAAGAGAAAGGGAGGTAGAGACGGCTCCCAAATGGTAATTAAAGGTGTTCGAGAGGAACAGCCCTTTCGTTGATTATTGTGAATCTTAGAAAATATATATTGGTTAGCTCATTTCTACTTACAATTGATAGTATATTAAACGCAATATTCAGATATAAAATAGACCAGTGGGGATGATACGCCTAGTGGTTTTATATTGGCATTCTACCAAACGTTTTGCTTTTAATAATACTCCAAATCAAGGTAGAATTTCCTTTTAGGATATATACCTTATGGGAGATGTTATATTTTAAAATTGCTTTCTTGCAATTCTAATGTATACAGAATATTTTAATTGCCAATTTCTAAAATTTTCAACCAAGCTGCTTAATGTTTTTGTCACCAATCTGTCAATAAAAGAGGGTATTTTAGACCTGTGCCTTTTTATTCCATAAATATAACTGAAAATCTAAAAGAAGTTAAATAAAAATTGCTTTATGAGAAACACATTAAAGTAGTAAAAAGTCCAACAAAGCTGAATTACAATGAAATAGACATTAAAAATGCTCATATCTTCTCTCTAGGTTGGTGCTTGTAGACAGCGTAACTCAAAACCGAAAAGTAGTATAGCTACCAAACTTAGTACGCAAATTCAGCATCCTTCGAAAGACCTGTAAATCTTCAAGAAACCCCCAAACTATTCCTCTATTCATATGAATAATTATTCGTTATCAGTTACCTTCTGAAAAGTAACTCTGAAAGCATTTATTAATCTACGATATGTTTACATGGCAAATAAAATGTTCAACTTTTGTATAAACGTTAAATCGTAAAGGCACAAGCAGGAATTTATTGCATGAAATAAGTGCATATCGCTTAAAATGTATGACATATATTCGTTTTGTGGTAATAACCATTTCGTAATTGTTTTTGTTATTGGATTAAATATTTCAATACGTTAATCCGAGGTTATTATTATTATTATTATTTTTTTTTATTCATAGAGAAAGGAATTTCAATGCATATAGTGAGCTAAGATCCCACTAAGTAAGGATTTGTTAACTTCATCAGTCTCTTGGATTCTTCTCGTAACATCGTCTAATTATTTAATATAACAATTTCTGCGAAAATTTGCAGACATAGAATTTTTTAAGATCATTTTGTAAAAGATGGGTAAAAATAAATAGGTGTTTAGGGAAAAATAAAACATTCGATTTTGGGAAGTATTTTATTGGAACATTAGATACATAGAGCTTCGAATTCTAATATTATTATAACTATGTTGAGCATATTGGTGTTAAAAAATCCAACTAATTTGGTTGACATTGGTATAAGTTAGCTATTTCAAAGTGATTAACTTGTTGAGCGCCTAGTCTTAAGTTAATGGATCAAAATCTCTCTTTTTTATTGAGAACATTTCTTTAAAAATTTAGAGCTTAAAGTGATTGTGAAGTTCAGTGTTTAAAATGTTGATATAATGAGTAGGTAGAAATAAGTTATTCCAATTTTACGCTATATCCCTAACTGCAAACCATTTAGTATGAAATAGACGATACTTCCGATTATGCAAATAGAAAACAAAAATTCTGTTAAGCCTCTAATGTTCAATATGGGTTAACACTCCAAAATAAAAACAACTATTTCTGTTGCCAATTTTTAATACGTGAGAGGTGTACTAAACAGATAAAGAAAAATAATGAAGAGTGTCTGTTCTTAACCCAATAATGCCAGCAAATCTTTGTTTAATTATTTGTGGGTACTTAGTTTTATTCTGTTATATTTTCTCTACCAAGTACTATGTACGTACAGCAGGCTGTTCCAGCTTGTATGCGCACCATAAAAGCATTGAGTAGCTTCCGACTCACAGGAATCTGCCTGCACCATGCAGCATTGAGGGTAAGCTAACACGGCGTGCCCAGTGGCATATTGGCTACCCGTTCCATTTCTAGCTCTACTACGAGTTTTGTGGTTGAGTATGCCCGTGTACCCTTACTGGGAGGAGTCTACTTGGAATAATACGGTGTACATAGTAGGTAGAGTAGTTATTATATTCCATTCAAAAGTTTGATACCGGCACTTTACCGTTAACAAGTTTTTGGGGACCCATTCATCAAAGGGAAAAGTACCTATTTCAGAAAAAGGTCCATGTCTGTCAGACCGTGTGTCTGTGGACAGCATAACTCAAAAAATAAAGACTTTACTGTAAAGATTTGATCTCGTTAAAACACATATTTATGTCGTATAGATGTTGTCTTCCGTGGTGTAATGGTTACCATGCTAACTTTATATACCCAAGGTCGCGGGTTCAAACCCGACGGAGGACGATGGATTTTTTTCGGGCGTAAAAATCCTTAACATGGCTTCCTTCCTAAGGGAAGTAAAGCCGTGGGCCCGTCGTAGATTTATGGCACGTAAAAGAACCTCAAGCGTGATAGAACAAAATTAAGCGGTCTTTCACGCCTAGTATAGAATGGGATGCTGAGAACCACAGCAGTTAAAGAGCGTCGATAAATAAAACGCCATTTCATTTCATGTCGTATAGATGTTTTTGAGGAGTCAAGCATTTCCAAAATATTTTCAGTGATTAAGATGTTCTCAAATGAGAAGTCCTTATCAACTTTTTCATCGCGGTCATGCAAAAAAGGGTATTACAGTTGCATCAAATAGCGATTACCTTTAAAGGATTTGACTATCACTTGTATTCCCTTATTTCCGTTCTGGTTAAAAGGAGCTAAGTAACAGCCATTACCGAGCGAGATGGCTCCGCGGTAGCGTGCGGTCTCGCATTGTGAGGGCCATGGGTCCCATTCCCACGGCCGATCTTCCTGTTCCATAGGGTTTTTTAGGTTTTTATCCCGAGTCACCAGGCGAATGGTGTGGATATTTCTTTCGTCCCCCGAAATTCACGTGTGGGCTGGCAGCTGCCCGGTGAAATCTAGTGGAGAGATGAAAAACTACCAGCATTATAAAGGGGTGTCATAGTAGTAAAAGCGAGCGTTAAACACTATAAAACTATAAAGGGACCAACTTGAACTCGCACTTGCTCGACACACCTAATGTTTCCCTACATCTCACGCTTCGGCTGACATACAACAACAATGTGGTGTTGAGTGTGCATTCCACTCCGTTCAATAGTTCAATCCAATTCAGTCATTTCTGCTAATGTTTATCTGGAATAGCATGCGATAGAGAGATGAATAAGTTTTTGTAAGCACAATTAGTTGCAAAATGGGCAGCACATGTCTTATGAATGGAACACATCAGACTTTGTTCTCATTGGTTCTAAATGCCAGCGATACGCTGCTGCGTATTCGGATCTGACTTTTCTTTTCTACGTTGTTCCGCGTTTTCTCGTAAGAGGTAGGGTGGGCGAGCGGCTTGCATTCACTCTCAGTTACTGACGTTGCAGTCTTCAAAACTTTAGAAGAGCGAACTTAGCAGTTGCCTGCCGCTATCTCTTTTCTTCATGTAAAGAGCGCACATGTATATCAAAGGAATCCTGCTAACATCAGAAAAAGTTTTCTAGTTGGGCGATGTTAATTCCTACTTCATCTGCATACTGCGCTGGCGCAATCTATCTTCTACATTAGCAGTGTGAAAGTAGTGTAAGTATACTATGTGTCATTTTAACTATAGAAGTTTAAAAACGCAAATGACTGTATTTTTCTGTATAATTTTTTCTTTTTCTTTCCATTTATATGCCGCATTGAACATCTAGGGCATAACATCGGCGGTAGTTCCTTTGGAACAATTGTTCATGGCAATAATGTTCACTGGTGTACTGTTGGGCGTTACTTTGTAGTTAATTATCTTTCACTATACAGGCACACATTCTCACTCTCACCCATACCTCCTGACTCTGGGGAGGATGGAAAAAAGTTTAGGCAAGAAAAAATTACCATAACAGCCGGGAATCGAATTAGGGACTCCTTGCAGGCAACTGCCAGGACAGCCTTTGTGGATATTGTCACCATATGTATAGTTTAGTGTCAGTCTGGAAAGCAGCTCTTAGATATAAACGGAAATGTTTTTGAAGGTACGAGTTGCCACATGAGGTGCATCCACAATGCAACACAGTATGCGCATAGGCTACACTGTTTTGTTTTTGTTTTTTTTCATCCGAACCCTTGGGAGGAAGGGGAGACCCGCATGGTGACAATATTTGGACGACAATGTGCGCTAGCAACAACGAGTTTCTAACGACATCAGCATGACAGCAATTCTGGCCCGCCGCCACACTGGGGATCCCGAGAATGGAAGGGGGTCCCAGCATTTCCGAAAAGCGCTAGCGGGAATTATGAAACAGCCCAAATTCCACTGTATTACTGCAACACACCAACCGTCTTCGCGTAGTCCCTAAGACCCTAAAGCGATGAAAGTAAATAATGGTGAGAGAGTTTGTTGTAGAAGGGAACTATCTCAGAATTCGCATACCGACCATGGAAACCAAGATAAACCCATGATAATATTAGGATTATCCCTTTCTTCCTGCGAGTTTTCCTTCTATTCCTGGTAGAATTATGGCGTTTTGCGACTTACGTGACCACCGTTAGGTAGGAATGAAGGGAGAGACCCGAAGGGAAACCAGGTCGGGATTATGACGGGCGGAAGCCGTAATCTATTGTTTCTAGATATAATCCATACGTTGTCAAGCGGCTCACGGCCACCAATCTTGAACGCCAGTGGCACTGCAAAGAAGCACCCTATCCGAAGGAAACCCGCAACGATGCCAGGAAGAAACCTTTAGAGGGCGCACAACTATCGCCCAGTCGCAACTCCCGAACGCCGTCTTTAGTTCCTTCAACCCTGAAATAGATGACAAGGAAGTAATAGGGACAGGAAAGATGGTAGAAGGTGAACTATGTCAGTATTGGTCGGCGCTCTGGGAAAGCTACATGGATCAGAGCGAGCAGTCGCTGTGATCTACCGAATGCTGTTACCGAAGAACCATCTCATTCGGAGGAAAGGATTTACTATGCATGTTACCGTCCAGATGGACCAGTAACAATTTCCCTTAAGTGTTCACACGAAATCGCTTGCTAAATATTAATTCTTAAGTAGAAACTCTCGGACTACAGAGGCCAGTATCTGCCAAAAATCCCTTGTATTTTCAGATAAAAACACTAACAGTATTAATTTTAAGAGACGCGTTTAGTTGACGTTCCCTTGGTTTTATAAGCTTTAATATCATTATATTAAGCAACCTGCGCCTTTTATAATCCTTCAAGCCTTAATAGAACGTTTCCAAATTAAGTGGATTTACTTGAGACTATTTGAAAGCCTTTGGAATCTTTTATCACAGTATAAGTCCAAATAAAAAGAGGCGTGGTTGTAAAGTTTGTAAGCATATGCTAGGTCATTTCTGAAGTATGCACTTTAAATGCAAATTTAAGATCATTTATTGCAGAAAAAATATTCACGAGCCAATACTTATAAAATTTAAACACCATTTAAGATTATGTAGCTTATTGAGCTAGAAGGTAATTTCACCAAAAAAATAAATTTTATTTTACTTTGAAAATAATTGTTGATGAGTTATGTCTTATAATTTTTACAAGAATTATATACATATCAAGTTTTTTTTTTTAGTTTGATAACACTGTAGCAAATATCTCTTTTAATAAGAACTGGCTAGGAAATTCAAGACGGCATATATTGGCGCAACAAATTTAAAGTTGTCAAATTTTAACCTTATAACTTAAAATAGCATTGTAAGGAAACATTTAAATGTAGAAATGTTACAACCGAGAGAAATACATTTGAAAATTCTTAAAGTCTTTTTGTTTATTTTTCAAATAGTTCAAACATACACTTAAAAATGCATAATTTAAAAAGTTTAACGTATAAGTACCAAATATTGCAACACATTTCACAAAAAATTTAAAGAAAAAAAATCTGATATGTTACATTCACATGTTTTCTTTAACATTTATAACACACATGTCTAAAAGTAACCCTTGCGAGAAACTGACTTCAGAACTCGTTTCCCCCGACTCCAATCAATGTGGGGAAATGTTGGTGAGTCGCACATACAGTCATATATGCCTGCCGTGTTCGGTAATAAATGTGCTGTTTTAAGTAAACATAGACAGAACGTCATCGGAACTCGGAAAGTATCATTTGATAAAATTTTCAGAGGTTTCACACAAACTTCAAATATAATTACTTATTCTGCAAAATTGTATGGAATTGAAATGTTAGAAAGAAAGGAGTTGGGAGTTATTTATATCATGGTCTAGGGATTCATTTTGCATATTGCGATTATTTGCATCAAATTTAATGACAATCTTTGACTCCACTTACATTTGCGAGTAAAGCTTCTTTAAAACGAATTATATTAAAAACCAACATCGCCTAGACTACGCGATGGGTTCATCTATTATGGCTCTGTACAACATGCCTAGCAGCAGATACTGATGGATACGTTCAAAGAAGACTATCACTGAAGTAAAAAAAAAAAAAAAGGACAACACTAGATGCATATCAGGAAGGCATTCTGTTCACAAACATTCCATTACGTTGCAGAGTGGCATGCTCTAATGGTTCACACGGAGTGGAATTAGGTACTGTGCCTTCCTCTCAGCTCTCTATACTCGAACATGCCAGGTCTACCATTTACGAATGGGTATAATTAATATTCTTATGAAGCTTATTTTCTACTTACTTCATTTTAATTGAGATAAAGTTTTCCAAAAGTAGCTCATTACACCATTCTTCTAGGTAGCAATGGATTAGCGATAGTCAACTGTTTAAGCACTGGATACTACATACCGGACGTGAAATTCCACACCCTTTCCATTCAATCACGAGGAAAAACAAAACGCCGAAAAAATTTGAAGTTATGACAAATATTCAAGAAGTCTAACTATCATTAACGGCTGTCTCGGAAATGGTTAATGGCATAACAAATTATTTGGAACAAATTGTGTATTATAAACAGATCTACATATTCTATGTAGTAAGTTTAAATCTTTCGCTAAGAGTTTACCAGTTACACAAGGTTATACAGAATTTCTTCCGGAGGAAGTGCACGATATCCCTACAAAATTCAAGATATAAAGCTTATTTATCATATGTATATATATATATATGATATCTTTAATGTTACAATATAGTAATCAAAATAATTTGTGGCTGCCTCCATGGTCGAGTGGTCAGCGAGCTGATTTCTTTCCTGGAGGTCCCGGGTTCGATTCCCGGCTGGGGCAGGGAATATTTCTTTAGCCGAATTATTCCTTAGCCCCCACAGAGTCTGGAAGTATGTATGTGAGAGTAAATGTGTGTGTGTGTGTGTGTGTTTGAAGATCATAAAAGTATTTAAAAGAACCTACAGACGAGATGTATCAAGTGCAAAACCCTCGATATGACCTTAGATGTTAAAGGGGGCTATATAAATGTAATAATAAAAAAAGACTAATAATTTGTGCCAGTTTTGAGATAATAGAAATTTTTTTTAAAAAAAAAGGTCCATGTAAAGGGAAGTTTGGAGTCGGCAATTTTCTTGAAACCCTTCATATTGCATTTTTAGAAGATACTGAACTTAAATAGCAAGTTCGGTTATTACTTAACCAACTTTTAGTTTCTGAGTTATGCAATCCGCAGTCATACAGACACGAACACACATAGGCTCATACACGGACGTTTTTCTAAATCTGCTTCTTTTTCGTATTCAGGGAGTCTCAAAACATATATTTCCGGTGCAATGTTGGCATCAAATCTTTAGGTACCATTATAAAACTTCCCCTACTTAACAAACGCAGTAGAGTGTAAAAAATCTCAGGAAAGCTGCAAAACATTGCCAAGAATTCCAGTCAGTGTTTAAATCCTTATATAACGTGCTCATCTTCTCTCAGTAAAATACACATGATGACGTTCTCTCCTCTATTGTCTATTAGTAGGGAGCGCAGACGTGAGGATTCCAAATACAACAGCGCTACGGGGGATGGTGATGATGTCAAAGACAGTGGCTAAAGGCAGCTGGCGCTAACCGCTCTCGCCTGCCTCTGTTTAGTCTGTATTTTTTTTTCTTTTTTATTACTTCATATGTATATCCCCCTCTAATATCGCCTTGTGAAACAAACCGTATTACTGTAGGTTCAGAACATTTTATATTACTAAACACACGTACATTTACTCTCACGTTCATACTTCAAGACTCTATGGGGATAAGGAGTAATTCTGGTTAAAAAAAAGCTTCCCGCGTTAGCCGGGAATCAAACCCGGAACCTGCGGATGAGAAGTCCGCTCGCTGACCACTGCACCACGGAGGAAGCCTTTATTTAGTTTTCTCTGTTCAAAAACTGGTTTGAACAGCACATGTCTCTTGCCTCTACGGGTGAATGTGCAGTGAACTTCAGTCTTTAAGAACCCCAAATGTGCTCCCTGTTTATTGGCGGGTGTGTACACAAACTATCCTTACGGAATTGTTTGTGTTTACTTTATTTTAATTGAGATACGCTTATGCACAAACTGCTACATTACACATTCCGTTGTAGATACAAAGAGAATGTCGATATTTAATGTTTTTAGAAATGTATGCTGTGTACTGACCTTACAAATTCACAGTTTTTCTTTGCAATACTGAGAAATAGATGAGTGTGGAAGGCACACTAAATAATATCAAAGCATTGAGCAACTCAAAATGGTAGGCTCCGTAACTCAGGAGTCCCTGGTCGATTCCCAGCTGGGGGTGGGAATTTTTCTCTAGCCGAGGTAGTTCTGTCCTCAGAATCTGAAAGTGTATATGTGTGCGCGCGCGAGTGTGTGTGTGTGTGTGTGTGTGTGTGTGTGCGTGTAATCCAATAAGTGAAATCCAAAGAAAACCAACCCAAATGAAGTGAACATCATTGCCGATAAACAATACGTTCCAAAGAGAAATGACGCCGACATGACCTTGCAGTTAAAGGCGAAGTACAAATGAGTGGGGAACTCCAAGGGATATAACGGATATCTCGGAAATTACTTATGTCACCAAAACAGTTTTTTACAGTGAATTAGTATTTTAAAGAGCTCTGCATTTTTATGAAGTACCTTTTCCGTTTTGTGTACTCGTACCAGTTAGACCAGTTTATAGGAAATTCCATCCAAATGAAGGGAAATTCATAGGCTGCCAAAAAAATCCAATATACATTTTATCTGTCATATAAATAGGTTTTATATAGTGCACTTTAATCAAAGTGGGTTGAGTCATTTTTGAGAAAACAAAAAAGTTGAAAAAAACTTCCATGCAGGGGATAGTTTACAATGGGGATTTTCCTAAAGACTTTCTTGTCACATCTATGTTTGGTATTTAGCCTGCTTTTGGTTTTTGAGTTACGCAACCAGGCACATGCATGCACATTTTTAAAAATCTCTTCTTCTTCTTGTTCTTTTTTTTTAGATTCAGGTTAAATCCAGTTAACAAATATTTGAGTGGAATTCAAAATTTACTATGCTTTGTGTAAATAAGCAGTAGGGAAAGTAACATGTGTTACACTAGAACACTTGCAAAACCAAATTTTTAAAAACTGTTTTTCGTTTCAGAGCAGCCAGTTAATGCCGATTATTTACCAACAGTCAAAATATCAGAAGAATTTCTTTTACAGTTATGTTTTACATTTTAGATCAGAAAAAAAACTACTGAAATAAGGAACCGTGTGTTAAATTGGTAAGGCTTTAATATAGTAGCTCCTCCTATATGCATGGCTCCTCCTGATTCTAGCTACAGTGCACGTGTACAATAAGTGTGGCCAAGCTGAGATCCATTCCGATTGGCTGCCTGAGAATTCATGTTTTGTGTTAGTTATAGGCTATAAAATACTTTAAACGACGCGTTATGCTTATACATAAGCAAAATAACACCCTGAAGCATTGAAATACGTTTTTTTTCGAACACTGGCCACATTTTCTTACGCTCTCCTTCTGCTATTTACGGTAACCACTACTCCACGGAAGGTGACTGTAAGACGACAATGGTGTGTTATCTCAAGAGAAGTTGCTTGCGAACAGCTTTCGTTTTACCGGTAAAATTCTAGTCAATGGAAAATTTCTGACCTGCCAGCATTAATTTCGTAGCTCAGATGGAAAAGCAGCGGCCTAGGAAAACGAATGATAGCGTTTCGGATCCTATCTGTGACACTGAATTTTTATTTTTATTCTAACTTTCCGAATTTACTTTGGAATTTTAATACATTTTAGTGTCAAATATCTATAAAAAATGGGCAGAAGGAAGGTTGCCAATCCTTTTTAAATAATGCAAAATTGCTATGTTTTTAAATACTTCAATTTACATGGATCATAGTAATAACTCGGTTTCTTATCGTGATTTTCTACTTTTGTCTGTATTATCAATCTTGTTCAACATCCTCGTTGTCGTGTTTCTTCCATCAGTTTGGCCTCATTCTTGGAAGTACTCCATGAGACTGCGCAGCTCAATAAGGACAATTATTTTTGGTTTTTCGTCTATGTCTTTGTTGCTTTAGAATGGCATAAGTAATAAAGACAGCAATGTTTACAATGCCATTTCATGCAACTGCTTCACATAATTTTTGCCTTGAGCCCCTCTTTCCTTCGCTCCTGACACACAACCGACATCTGTTCATTGGTTAGGTTTTGAGTGCCAGACTTCTGACATACAACCAATAGTGGACGGATACATCTAGACGGCATCCTCCAGCCACCAAAGTAAAAATGCTTTAATTTCCCACCCTTTCGAGCTCACTTCATTTAATCCAATTAGAGGTCTGGTAAGTGTGGAGCACAACAGCTGCTAAGGGGATTCTGCCCACATTAAATAAAGAAAAAGCTAATGTGTTTCATTCACATGAGTTTCTCTACATCTCTGTAAAACATTATTGTTAAAAAGCTTATTCTTCCATCTGCTTCATGCAAATCGCGATAAAAAGAAATGGTTTTATTAGTTAGTTCCGTATAAGTAGAAGGGAAATAAGGGGACACACTAGGTCAAAGCGATAGACAAATCTTTTAAAAGCTGGTTGTCATATGGTTGAAATTCGTTTCTTTGCATGATCAGGAGTTTACAAATTCCCATGTGACAAAAGTTTAAGTATTTTAAAAGTGAAACCAATAACAAGGAGTATCTTAGAATAGTATATGGCATAAATTGTGTTTTAACGAGATCTATATTTTTGGTAATAATTTTGTGTCTCTCTTACTGTTTACCAGTTATGCAAGAATCATCCAGAATGAAGAGTTCTTCAGAGGTTTTTTTCCCAGAAAATTCAAGATATACATTTTATTTACCATGTAAATATCTTCCATATATGGTACTCTAATTAACATTTTAAGGCATTTTTGATAAGATCAACATTTTTGAGATTTTAAATATAAATGTTTGTTTGGAGTGGGTATTTTCTTGAAAATTTCGTGTCGCATCTTTGGAAGATACTTAACTTAAATACCAAATTTGGTATTTTAGCGACTTTTCATTTTTGAGTTGTAGTGTTCACAGTCACACGGACACATGGACACACACATATTTTCTCTGAAATTGTTATTTTTGACTACCGGAGACCGTAAAATGCATTTTTCCAATGACATCTCGATACCAAGTTTTGGGTGGAATGCAATACCTTCTCTACTTACTATATGCTTAACATAGTAGTGTAGAGGGAGTAAAAAAAGACTATAGGGAATCAAATGTATCGGCACATTTTTTGGCTCTCGCCTGTACACATGGGCTCTGTATATTGAAGTGCCCAAATTCATGAATAATCCAATTTGAATACCTAACACTAATACGTAATTGAATTTACATAAAATTGAACGGTTGTTATAAAGCACAGTCGATGTCCAAAATATGATTCTCCTGCTCACTAAATACATACATTATAGCTATATACGTTCTTATTTTGAGGGACCCTATAATAGTTATTCTGACAGCAACAGTTGAAGCCTGAAATGCTTTAGTGTTATATCTCCGCATCAATATTCTCGTTTCTCGCTCTTTATCTAACGCTTTCTATCCCTGCCACACTTTCACGAGTATCCGATAAAACACAAATTGCTTCCAATGTTCATGAAAATAAACTAAATATTAAAAAAAGGAAAAGAAAGAGTTGTAGTTATTTAGCATTGAAAGCGTTCTCTTAAAAAAAGAGCATTAACAAGTTTGATAGTATATTGCAGAAGCAATTAAAAGGCTCAAGTTATTCTTTCCCATTACAGGCGATGGAATTTTAAATCTACATCATATGCGCTGTGTATTTCAGTTGAAACGATGCAATTTCCCGTGAAATTAAGGACTAAGCGGATATTGGTTGGAATTACATTAGGGGTTCTGGTAAGCCTACATAATTTATTGTGAACAGATTGTGCTCCAAAGCCTTATTGGATCGCTCAACCTTGGGGAGGGCAACAGAAATCCAATATAGCGTACAGTGAGCATATAGCCATTTGGTGGTGATAATTCCTTTTTCTTTTATTCAAACAATATTGCGTTGATGAGCTACTTGTAAATTTGGACATAGTCTTTTGCCAGTTTTGTATCAGTATGGAAGATCTGCCTCAGATTCGTCTTTCCTATCCCATTTGCAGATCGTTTTTATGTCGAGATATAGAATTGTTCATCAATCAGCGGAAAAACATAACTTACTCTGGATTGAGGACCATCTATATACATTAAGATGAGAGATTTTCAACCTAAGCTGCTGTCGGGTGGTACGTAAGGTATTTAGCAAATAAGATAAATTTTCATTTGCGTTAGAAAAATAAAACAATTCACCATTTTACGATTACTAAACAGAAACCAGAGATTTAATATTTCATAAAGGAACCTCTGTACAAAATTAAAGCGGTAGCTAAATTTCAATCCTATGCAACGCGTATATAATTGACCAGATCTTTTATTAGCTGCCAGATGCATTTACAGGTAAACAGGAAATGTTTTTGAAAAGGTGGACTTCACTGCAAACGCAGAGCCATAGCAGGGGTATGAAGTACAGATGTTTGGCTTTCCGTGCCGCTGCTCTAACAAACTGAGCTATCACGGCTGGTAGATGGAGGGAAGTGTGATGTCTCCCCATGCCACCTGGAGTTGTTATTTAGAGTGTTGTTCGGCATGTAGAGAATTGTAGTGGCGGAGGTAGCCAATTTTTGAAGGTGAGTGGCTAGTTCCTGAAATATGCCTTGAAGTTCTTCTGCCTAAAATGAGGCTTTACAAACCTTTTTTCGTAGCTATAATACGACGTGCTACCTTTTCTGGATACAAAGTTGTCAATGTTAGGATTTAATGGTATACACATAGAGACGCAATATTGACAGAAGTGTATCCAGGAATGTCATATCTCTTAGTTTAGTTCTATTTTTATAATCATTTCTGAAAGTTTTGCTTTGTTCCCTTACTGGTTAACATGTGTAGAATTACAATATCGTCTGCTGCTATAATTTTTCATTTTGCACATCTGTTTAGAACACAAAACAATTTACCCTTTTTACCTTTGTGAATTCAGAAATAATCAGTTTCCCATTCTACGCGAAATTTGTATCTATCATTCTCGAGTGCTATTCTCAATGAAAAAGCTGTGTCTGCTGTTATTCGTCATGTACACAAATAAGCAGACAGTGGAGTTGATAAGAAAGGGCTGGCAATGTTTGCACATGCATGAGAGCAAGTTCTCCAGGTCTTTACCATGCAGCAGGGATTCAAAAGTCTCCAATTTCGCATATGCTTCCGATAAAGCCCAAAATGTATTCAAATTCATTTTGAAATAACATACCCTAAACACTATATTTCAAAATAAAAATAAGAGACTTCACAGAACATAACATTAATTGGCAATAGGCTTTAATAATTTTTACTTAATTAGTAAATGTATAATTTTAAAATAGTATGTATTAACATGCCTAAATAAAGTACCAGTGTTGTTATAAGTATAGTAAACTGACTATATTGACTCTTGCACCCAAGAGTTGCGCAATACACCCTTCAACCAGATCTTCACCACTTTTGTATGCGATTTTATATACCTACTGCTACCGATGCTTGGAACCTTCTGTTGAGCAAACTGTCTACTGAAGGATCCATCGTTAAAATCAGTCAAAAAGATAGTGGTAAATCTATGAAATTAAGGAAGTGATTAGGTAAGAACTATAAGCGTGATGCCTTTCAAAAATGCTCCCGATATAGTCTCGTAACGCCCATAGTTCATCAATACTCTTAATTCCGGCGTGAACTGCAAATGTATATTTGATGCAGCATATGATGCAATAATCTGTGCCTTTCAATGATTAAGCTTAATACTGCGTTAAAACGGATACAGTACAAAAAATGATGACAGGTAATCCAATCTAGAGTAGAATTTAAAAGTTGTTGGGCTAAGTTCAAAGTATCTTGATGTTTAGAATTAAAATTGTGAGTTAAAATTATCAAGAGGTGTTGACCTTCTTATTCCGTACGTTTTTACTATTTCAAGTTAACACACTTAGGGGTGGTGAGTTGTAGCATTTTAAAATAAGAAATTTTGCGTTTTTATTTTCGCACATAGAAATTTGTAGTATAAAATACTGTAGACTTTGCAACTTAGCAATGTACATGATTTGAAGAAGAAATATATAACTTGATTTAACTGTGATAAACCAGCTATTTACCTTGAAAACAACATTAATACCAAATTAAAGTCACATTGCAAACTTTCATTAATGATTTAAAATGTATAAATTAACATTTTATTTTATTTTGAGTTAAAAGAGCTTAAAGCCACACAAAGCAGCATAAGACACATTCCTAGAGACTAAGCCATAACACTGAAATAATAGAACTTAATACTGCTGCACAACCAGAATAATACAAAGAAAATAAACAACATAAAAGTTCATAAGTCATTAGCACTGCTAAGTGAAATAATAGAGCATACATCAACAGTGTCTTGTTTAATGGCAGCTTTTACTAGTATGGCACCGCAAGCGATGGCATTGATTACACATGGAACGAAAATGAAGCGCCGGTGGGATGCGATGACACGGGAAACCGGAGAACCCGCCCTGCGTCGCTTTGTCGACCACAAACTCCATATGCGATCGCCTGGGAGATAATCCGGGCCGTTCTGGTGAGAGACGAGTAGTCTAAACAGTGAGCCACAACGCGGCCATTTTTGTTCTGTCATTTGTGTTCTATCCTTATAATGAAATCGTGATTACGTACATACAGTTTTGTGTCCATGATAGCTGCTTTAGCAACCTCTGGGTACTTAATGTTTACTGTCCAGAATTGAAAATATACATATCCCTCAACAAAACTGTTCACTATAACAAACCGAAAAATGCACTTTTCTTTTACTTTCACTAAATATTTCAAATTCAAGTGACCATACTCAGCAAGCAGTGGTAGGATTGTTGAACTTGCTTCCATGTGATTTCTCTACACTTTGTTGCACTAAGAATACACACCATCCAACACATTTATCTTTAATTTGCGTTTTACATTTTCATTTCGTATAAAGTATATGAATTGCAGCATTTTCCGGATATTAGGGGTACAGATACAGAGATTTTGATAAATGGCACCTTATTGTCTATCCACTTCGGCGTGTCAGTTGTTTTCTATATTTTTTATTTTTGTGTAACAATGTCCCCACAAACCAGTCACATAAATTACCACTTAATGCGTCTTGCATAGTTTTAACTCGGCTGCGAAATGAGCAGCGCTTGTCAATATAGATTATACGTTTAGCTTCCACATTTTCACACCACAAAACGTAACCGGACGGTCTAAGTAGTGTGGTTCTTTTGGCCTTGCAGAAATTATTCTAATTCAGCTCCGATGCAGCATTCCTTATAGCGAGGCCTGCCCACTCAATATTGTGCCTTTCGACTCGCAGTCTCAGGGAAAATAAACACGCATATCTTGTGTGTGTCATGCCTACTTGGAGGTATTAACCAACCTAAAAACATATCACTCTTAATGAATAAAATGAAGTTCAAAAATAAAGCAAATATTAATGTAATGTTGTTAATTACATAGTTCTTAATTGCAAATACAAACATCTACACTTATATCCCTAAGAGTCTGTACATGGGCATCCTAGTCCAACACAAGTCATCCCTCAACCTAAGTACAAATGATAAAATAAGTGAATATACAATATTTATTAATGACACTGTCAATTGGCGGATCATATCAGCGAAGCTGGTGTGCCGCAATTTCGTCCCGCAGGTGTTCTTTTACATGCCAGTAAAGCTACTGACCGGAGGCTGTCACGTTTAAGCACACGTAACAACCATCGGTCTGGGCCGTGTTTGAACCAGCGAGCTTAGGATCAGGAGGCCAGCGCCTAAGCAAATGAGCCAGCTAGACCAACTGCAAAAGGATAGAAAGAGCGCTCCAACTGACTATTTAATTTACTGTCGCTGAGACCTGAGTCACAAACTTAGGTTCTCGTCATTAGGTGGTTTTATCTAAGCCCAAAGATTAAGTTTTAACGGAGTTAATTCATTTTAAGTGTCATAATAGAATAAGCTAAAATGTATTAATTATACTAATTTCATCGAATACAGGGAACTGTTCCATTCTGCATTACCATTTCGCCTTCCAGAACGAAAATGAACTGCGTCTTAAACAGGCATAACTCCGCAAGGTGTGTGAGTGATTTCGGAAGGGATTCCACAATGCAGCCATTGGTTTATTTTACGTCAGACCACAGGAGGATACGATGAGGTTAGGGTAGTTATAACGGGCCGAAACCGGGCGGGAGGGAGCCAACGTGGAGGGTTGCTGAAGGCACTTACTTGTACGGTACAGAAGGTAAAAATCATGGATTAAACATTCATATCGCTTTTGTACAGTTTTCGCATTTTAGCCAATTTCGCATTCTATCGAATTTTATGAACACATTAATGGTTTTTTATAGATGTTGATGATTGAAAATAGGTAAAAATAATTTAAAATGAATAGACTAAAGTGAGAAACAATATATACTGTGTGATTTTTTTACTATCATTGCCGTATTTCACAATGAAGAGTAAATGCATTCATCATACTTATACTATTTCGCATTTATGAAAAATCACCATTCGTAAACCTACTTTATTAAATAAATACGTTATAGTGTTAAAACTATATAGCGTCTACACATTAATAAACTTGCAGGCCGCGCCGTGGCCGAGTGGTTAGACCACTCGCCTCTCAACTAGATGGCCCGGGTTCGATCCCAAGCAACCGATGTGGACAAAGCGGCGCCGGGGCGGGTTTTCTCCGGGTTCTCCGGTTTCCCCTGCAATCGCATTCCACCGGTGCTATCATCAGTGTGCCTTAGTAGTTAAAGCGGGCGTTAAACAGTACCAAAAAAAAAATTAATAAACTTGTAGTTTATTTCTATTCGCGCTGAGAGAAAGGAACATAAATAAAACTCTTCCATGATTCCGGATACAGTAGGGTACTTGATCCAAAGCAGTACTAATTTTAAACCCTTCGGTTGCGGTGATAAAAAAAATTACGTAAATTAATAGATTAAATAAGGAAACAGGATCTTACAAGTATAAGAGCAGATGTTTTTATTGGGAGTGAAGTACAGTATAATGATCAACATTCCATTAATTTTGCTTCATTGCAGACTAATAATTTTACTTATTAAGTAAGTATGTTTAGGTCGATTAATACTTCCACGTAGGCGTGACACACTCACAAGCAATACGTGTTTATTTTCCCCCAGAGCGCGGGGTGGAAGGCGTAACGGTAGAGTAGGTAGCTCCCGTGGTAGCAAATGTTGCATTGGGACTGAGTTCGAATGCTTTCTGTAAGACTAACGATCCCACACTACCTAGGCCAGAATTTGATGAGGGACCGTCTCATCGCCCATAGATAGCGCCATAGGATCAAATTTTGGCTCGTGGACATGAAAATAGAGAAATTTAGCCCAGAGATTTTTTCTTTTAATTAACGAGATTACGTCAAAATAAACATTATACCGGACCAAAGACTTTAGAAGCGTAATTTGGGAAACATACTTCATATTCCTAAAAATAATCTAAACTCGCTTTGCAATTAATATTCTAAGGGTCGTCCAATTTTCTTAAAACACTACCTAGTGAAATCTAACAAATGTCAGTTTATTTAAATAGGACAATATTTTAGCTGGAAGATGCCATTGAAGGAAGTATGATGAATACTAGGGACAGTACAATGCAGATGGCACCAAAAGGCGTTTTCCTCTTTTCAGCAAAAAAAAAAAAAAAAAAATTCTGCAAAGCTTTTTAGAAAGATGGGACTGGAAATTCCTGCAGAGACATCTGTGAGCAAATAGTGTCTTTATTATACAGTTATTGAATAGTGTACCACACAACTAGACAAAGGCGAATAAATAAAGTTTTAGAACGTTTAACTGGGTTGGTTCACTACTTTAGCAATAATGAGTTTTCCATGTTTTATAGGACGTTGAGCATAAGGCAACTTATCACTCCTTTTATTACATAAGGTCCTGAATATGTCCTCTTTAAGTCAAGCCACTTCTCATTTTGGTAACTAATGCAATGAAAAAGTTTATTTTATAATGCCCACAAACATGCATGTCTTTCAGAATTCTTCGTGTAGTTCAGCTAGTGTGGTTAATTTCTTTCGCTGCAACTCATCGTTTAGGGTAACCCACAGGTACAAGTGTATAAATATGAGTCAAACCTCTCTGCCATTTTTGCTTTCCCTCCAACCAACATATTGCAGCAAGAATAATAATCCAACAAAAAATTAACATCAAGATTTCACCCGAAATAAATATTTTGTGTCCCCCTGAATTAAAAAAGAAGGAGTTTTAGAAAAATAGGTCATATGTATGTAAATTAACAGTGGAACTCAAAACTTGGAATTTAAAATTAAAATATTCCTAGAATATGATTTTAATAGCTTCAGCAAAACCCCGACACATCCATTTAATCTATACATTGAAGGGTTTTCTAAATGCTCAATTTTCTTAAAATGATAGTAACGCTTGGTTTCGTTACAATACATGGTGTATTAGGTGTGTGTGTGTGTGTGTGTGTGTGTACAGATTTTTTGAAAAATGTTTTTGATGTGTATCCACTTCGGTAGGTTAGTTGTTTTCCTCTTCATCTAAGAGTTTTCCTACAAGCCATTCACATAATTTACTACGTGATGCGTTTTGCATCGTCTTAATTTCGCAGCGAAATGAACAACACCTGTCCGTATAGACTATTTGTTTTGCTTCCACGTTTTCTCACTTCAATACGTACCCTGTTGTCCTAGAGAGTGTGGGATCATTGACCTTGAAGAAAGCAGTCAGACTCAGATTCCATTCAACATTCATTAAGGTGAGGACCACACACTCAAGGTTGCGCTTTCCGACCCGCTGTCTCACGGTATAAACACATATATCTTGGGTCTGCTATACCTACTTTGAGGTACCAAGCAACTTTTAAACACACTACTGTTAATAAGTAAAATTATAAGTCTGCAAATAAAGAAAATATTGATCAATTTTGTTCGGCGAACTTGTCTCAGT
Organism: Hymenopus coronatus; assembly: GCA_030762935.1. Lineage (NCBI taxonomy): Eukaryota > Metazoa > Arthropoda > Insecta > Mantodea > Hymenopodidae > Hymenopus > Hymenopus coronatus. The sequence continues at coordinate 153,573,185 of CM060900.1, forward strand.
TACCAATTTAAATAGCTGCATTTATATTCCTAACAGCTCTATGCCCCATTCAATTTGTCCCATGACAGTTGGTCCCAAAAATAAAACCTTCCCAGGTTTTATATACACATACACTCTCTCTAGTGAATTTTCTGGAGATAACTGGTGGATCCTTCTTCCTTCGGAAGGATTTTTTGTGCTCTTTTGTATAAATGGTAAACAATGCAGACAGAAGTTAATCTCTCTTTTCTAAAACCTAATAATTCAACAAAAATCCTCTTTGTAAGAATATTAATTAAAAGTCCATTAATTTCGCGTACCACACAAATGTGCAGATGAATATAAAGCTCAAAAACTTTCTTCAGATAACTTTCCTATGATATTAGCCATTTACGAGACATCTGCTGTTAATACAATGACGTTTAAATATTTTTTTCACTTTAAAGTACTGTCGCTTATCAGTTTTCACGCGATATCATGGAACAGTTTCGGAATTTCTAGAGTTTTATTTCGTGATTCGGTTTTCAAATATCTGTCTATTCCATTCGGTTACCACTACCACATGTAACTTAAACATAAACGTGTAATGGATCTAATTCAGCAAACAGCTTTTTAAAATCTTGCTAATAATTTATTTTGGCTGATCAGTAAATGTGCTATAGATAACAATCAAGTTAATTAACAGTGAAACAATATATGTGGTTGGTCAAATTGACAACATTAATAAATATGCTTGTAATAAAAATGTAGCAATAAGAGGAATTAAATTTAATGTAAGAAGATGTGATTAACAATAAAACAACAGTTAACAATACAATACAAGGTTTTTAAAGGTAATCTTCAGTGACAGTCAGTAGAATGCCCTGTAGTAATTTCTTCTTTAGTCTTGTTCTTCGATTGGATCGCATTCCTAGATTGTACACCTGCTCTCCTGGGACTTAGCTAGATTAGAGTAGGAGCAAGATAAAGATCTGAAGTACTGTTTAACTGTAAAAAGATAAGTTCTTAGTGTAGTGCTTAGTTGTAGTGCTCTTTTTGCCATTTTGAGAGATTTGTTCTACATAATTTAAACTCCATGTATGTGTGTTACTTGCTGCTCCTCACATAAGAGATTTGTATACTGGAACAGGGTTTATTAAGGATGTGTAAAGAAGAACAAAACATTCCAAAATTAGTTTGAAACGTTCATTTAGTAGAGAGTATAATTTAATGATTCTAGAAGCTCTACGTATTTTGACATTTTGATGGGAGCTTTCCAAATGTGTAAAGGCTATTCTAGATTAATGGTAAGTAGATCGCACAAGTAGCTTTCATAAGATAAGTTATAGAAACTATACAGAATGTTTGTGGTTATAGATGCAGACTTTTTAATAAATGGTAGCTTAATGTGTATCCACTTCGGTGTATTAATTTCTTTTTGCAATTCATCTAACAGTCATCCCACAAACCAATTTACTAAGTATGCCTCATGGTCCTAAGTGTGCCGCAAAATCAATAACTCCTGTCAGTATAGTCTATCCACTTAACTTCCACGTTTTCACACTTCAATACGTAGCCTGGTAGCCTATATAGTGTGGGGTCTTTGGTCTTGTAGAAAGCATACAAACTCAGTTCCGATAAACATTCTTTATTGGGAGGCTTGCACACTGCTCTTAATAAGTAAAATATAAGTTCACAAATGAAGCAAATATTGATGTAATGTTGTTCATTGCACTTTTTATAAATTTCCAATACAAACATTTGCACTTGTATCTAACGGCCTTTATAGTAATGCATTATAGCAGAAATAGAAACTCATGTGAATTTAACATATAAGATTTCGTTGCTTATGCCTTTTTTTTTTACCTTGGCCAAATTTTTAGTAAAGCAACTATCTGAATAACTTTAGAGATAATATAATCCTACATACTGATGACACAACTGAATGTGGAGTTCAAGTTAGAGAGAATAAAGAAGAATTCAAGCATGTGAACACCTTTTGAGCTCTTTTCTATGTGCTATGTTCTAAAGCAGGCGTCTTTAAACCTTTTGCTTTTTTACCGTTGTTAAACACATGACAGCAGGTAAAATGAAATAGGTAAAATGATATCGGGGCCATGGAGCTTAAAGTTACTCAACATTCGTCTTCTCAGGATAAGGGAAAACCCCGAAAAAAAACCTTATCCGGGTAACTCACCCTAAGCGAGATTCGAACTCACGACCTTTTGAATGTGAGGCAGACACGATACCACCACACTACGCAGGCGGGCTTTTTTCCCTTCTTTTGGATAGTCTTTAACTTCCGCTTTTACTACAGTTGACACCGCAGGCAATTACACTGATGATACATGGAATGGAGATGGAACACCGGCGGAATGTCATGGAGAACCCAGGAGAAACCCCACTCCTGAGCCGCTGTGTCCACCACAGATCCCACAGGCGGTCGCCTTGGTTCGAACCTCGGCCGCCTTGGTGAGAAGCAAGTGATGTAACCACACAGCCACGGCGCGGCCTTCTCTTCCAGGCATAGTGTGTTGTATGTGCGTTTATAATGTGGGGAACAGAAATCAATCCAACACGCAAGCCATCGATTCCCATATTTATGTCTGTTTAGAAGAAATCTTTATTTTTTATAGAAACTGGTGGTATAAAGGTTTAGTTTACGTCAAATTTCTGCGCTCAGATACTTAAAATTGCAACCTCATTACGCAACCCATGGAAGTCATAGGACAGTTACCAAGGAGAAGAACGTTTCATTCTAATGTATTCGATACCAATTAATTAACAAAATACCTGTTCACATTCACTGTTACTAGTTTGATAATCTTTTCGTTAGAAATTAATTGTAATATTGATGACTATACAATATGTGTGTGAATGGGTGGATGTGTTGGTGTGTATGTGTGTGTATGTGGTATTCATATCTGAGGTATGAATATTAATGCAAGACACATAGTAGGGCATTTCTTCCACCAATCACGAAACTACAATATCTGTATTAACCTATGAAATGTGGAATACGTATTTATTTAGTAGTTAACAGAGCGAAAGTCTCGGATAGAGGCTGAGGTTCGGATTCAGTAGCTCCTAGGTTGGATTCCCAAATGCTATAAATTGGCCCGAATTTTCCTGTTCCTCATTTCCTCTCGTTTTATTTCTCTCTTGATGTTTCAGGGTGTGGGACTGGAAGGCTATGTGTGACGTATTTGGTGGATGTGTTTTCAGGGGAAACTGATTCTTCTTTGTCATGGAGTGTTCTGCCTAAACCATTCCGCCTGGATAGAGGAAGGCTTGAAGATTCTGCCGGATGTGTTAGGGGGCCCTTCGGATTTGTGGCCTCATTCCTTCCTCAACCATAATTAATATTTAAAATTATAATGGCGGAAAAGAGCCCTCTAATATTAACGTATAGCTGATTTGGCAGCTTAATGTATTCACAAAAGACTTAAATTTACCTACAACAGACCGAGCAAGATGGCTCCGCGTTAACCTGTAACTGCAGGTGCCTGGTTCGATACTTGTCCGGACACTGGCATTGAGGCTTTTTCGCGGTTTTCTCTGAGTTAGACGTATTTGGCAGCGTGATACTAGGTGACGTAATTTTTTCTTTATCTCATTTCCTCTAACTTCATTTTGCTTATGTTTCAGGTTCACAGAAAAGGTGAGTGGATGCCGGGTGAGCGTTTTGTGTTGAGGAGCTTTCAACCCTGGTATTCGGTGTGTCAGTGAGAGCTCTTGTAGCGGTTCACGTTATAGGTTGTTTGAAGGGTTCCGGGTCCGGAGCCCGCGTGACGGTTCGTGAGATTAAAGAGTGGTGAAGAAGTGTAAACCCCCTAGCTCAGAACATGTTAGAATGGAGTCTTTCTCAGGGGTGATGATAAGACACTCGTGGTTTCCTTTGAGTTCACAATTACTGTTGCGCTCATTTATTTCTTTTCTTTGGATGTTATCTGCCGGCAAATATACACGCATTCGTCCTAAGTTCTCCCCCCCCCCTCCTTTCAGCTACTATTCACTCGGCTGCGCCTACAATCCCTTACTAGTTGTGACACTTCTTATGGTGAATTAATTAACACTATCTTATAACGGTCGTACAGAGCCCGTTTGTCCCTCCACCGTTGAATCAATTCGCACGGCTTATTTCATCCGTCTTTCACATTAAGCGTGTCTTCTCTCGGCCAACACGAACCCTGTTGCTTTTCTTCCCTTGGTCATGGCCACCATTGGGCGATGAACCTTTCATCCCCTTTTGTTCGAGTCCCTCTAGTATCGATACATGTATTCCTGGGGCGCTTGCCAACCCGTGTACTGAGCAATTCGCACCTTAGTAAAAGCAGCCTTTACACTTTTTGAGTGTTTCATAATATTTCTTCCCTGGCCATTTCGAATACATGTTTGTCCCTTCTTAATGTAACATATTTCTATTACAAATAACTTCTGATTCCGGGATACGCCATGTATTGTGTCATTCTGCAACTGCTGTCTGGATACGAGAAGAAGGCGAGCAAGAGGAATGTGCTGCATAAAGAGTTTGTCCCCTGACGAACAAGTTCTTGCACGCTCTCACCGTTTAAACGCACGCGTCGTTGCCAGATAGCTCCCGCGCTTGTAGTGATAACTTGGTAATTATACATATCTATCGCAGCAGTTACGTAAATGGGGGAGCATAAGCATATCCATAATTTCATAGTAAAACAATCGAACCCTCTCTTAACACCGACGCTGGTTGCCTTCTCGGTGTCCTTAATCCTAGGCTGTACCCCATCACCAAATTAATTATTTAAATACTTGAGAACCATAGTTACATGAAAATTGCAACGTCATGTACTTTCATCTTTATCAAATACTTTACGTTTAACAAGTGGCTGATTTTTATTTCCAATCAGCTCAAGATAAAGAGAGCTATTTGAAGCATTGGTTCTCTAAATTATTATCTATACAGATCTGCTATATGTTAGAAGTAACTTATCAATTTTGTCTTTCCTAGAAGTTTTTGTGTACAAAATGTGTTCAGAGACCTGAAGTATTACAAAAACACGATTTTATAAAATGGATACATATAAACATAGTTTCTTTTATATTATGTATTGAACATTAGATTTACTTAAAAACCTCAATCAACTCTTTTATTTTATCCGTGTTTTTTTAATTAAATGCATAAGTTTAACCATTAATTAACTAAAGCAAGCTAATTTTCATCAGAAGAGTAACAAATTTTAACAGAAAATAGCTACTTTCCGCAGTAGGGTTCGCACGGACCCCCAGATGCAGCATGTGGTCTTAAAAAGGCGTATGCATTGTAGGGTTAATTAGGCTTTTGGGGGGTCTTACCGGCGCGGCGTCAGGATGTACTTACTATCGGGAGATTTTAGCAAATGTCTCCATCCGAGTCTGCGGCCCCGAATCTGATCGCATCACCCGTTTCTACCGGAAGATTCCAAATACCTTATGTGGCGAAATTCTCCTCCACCTTCTGTCCAAAACAACCTTATCGGTATGGTAACTGGTGTGAGAAATCTTTCCTGGTGTATTTTATAGTTGCTTATGCTCCACCCTGCAAGCAAATTAAACCATATTAAATATTATTAAAATATTCCTTGAAACAAACACCAGTTTTTTATTTTTTGCTTCTTTGTTTGTTTTGTTTATGGCCGAAGCGGCCCCACATAAGTTGCCTCCTGTATCGAACATTTGTATAAGCTATATTGTTTTCAAGCACAAGCTATTCTTTTAATTGGTTAAAACACCAATATATAGAATAAAATAGAATCATATCATTATTTTGATCTGCAAGGGTTTTTGTGTGTCTTCAAAATGTAACTGTCATTTTATAACTCAATATCATACAGATATACTTCGTCGTTTTACTGTCTTGAAAAAGAAGCAAAAGCTTGTTCCTGTCATTAGGTTTGTATACTGAACTGGGTTTTAATTCAGATTATTTCTAGCTTATTCATTCAAAAAACTATCTATGATTATAATTCCTATCTAGCTATAATCTCTATCAAGCTAGAAATGGTCTTAAATCTGATTATCATAGATACTCTAAAACCAATAATAAATAATAAAGTTTCTCAGCCATCCATTCGCTTTACTATGTACAAATAAACTTTTATTTAGATACATAGAATAAGGTATTCGAAACCTAACATATTTTCACTATAAACTATATAAAGTAACTTTATTAAAAGGGTTACAGTTGTTGATTAAAATGCCAATAATGCTCCTAAAAGTTGTTGTTCTAGGATATTTTGATATTATTTTAGTATTCGAAATTACGTTTGCATTTATATTTATGCTCAGACACTAAGTACTTTGAGCTCTATAGTGTTTTTCATTAATGCACTCTGGCACCGTGTGCATTATCATCTATATTATTTGCTTGCCTATACTAGTATTTCAACATGCTGTTAGTAACTAAAGGCATTCACTGTGTGTGATCGAGTTGGTATGGAATATTTTAACAAAATTAAATGGGTGAGGGTCTCGCTTGAGCACCCCGGTTAGTAGCGTTAGTAGGCGAGGTGACATTCTAGCATGTGAGTGTATCGTGATTGCTGGGTGACACTCATCTCAACCTGGTGACGCCCAGTGATTAATATCATGCAAATGAGATGAAGTAAGTGTTTATGAGGATTAGTTGGAACTTCTTTTGTGTATATGCAGTGGTTGTTGGGATTTTCGGGAATAGCATGTAGTGAAAGATGTGAGACATGGGGGTGGGGTTTATCGCAGCATTGCCGGATAATCTCCTTTAAGTTCTTTAGTTCTTCGCAGCCGCGCCAGTGGCAAGATTGTCGCCCTTCAACGTGGCGATTCTTGATCTTCTGTGGTGTAGTGGCTTTGAAATGAGGCTGAAACAGTGTGAAAGGTAAACATACAGGCTGGACATCAGTGGGGGACACCTCACACACATAGAGGTCTATTGCGCGCTAACACTCCCCAGGAGGAAGGGATGAATAGAGGGTACCAAGAGCCCACAGTTTTCAGGCAGAAAGGCTACACAGAAGCACGACATTTCCTAACCCAATAGATGATGATGGTTTTTGATTACGGCGCAAAGATCCTCCGTGCAGCCGTCAACACCAACGTTTCTGGGTCTCGACAAAAATCCTCGTCCCTGCGACCACAACGCCACCTCAATATCAAGACCAGTATTTACAATGTGTATGAATCCGCGCCATCTGCCAGCACTGCCATACACCACTAGCCTTGAAGCATACTTGACAGATGATAGGGAAATGACATGAAAGGGAATCATGCAGAATAAGCACCCCAGCATGTGTCTAGATAACAAGGGGGAATCATGAAAAATCCCGTCAAAACGCGCGGGATCGAACCCGCCACCTCCCGAATGCGAGTCGTAAACGTTAAAAGTGTCACCTGCTAAGATGTGGTCAGCAGTGTTGTCGCTAGCGTCATGGAACACTAACCTTGCTAGTTGTATTCTGGCATCTATGGCCGAAAGACGAGAATGTGAGTCTCGGTCGAATGTTGAAAGCGGGCGATTGTGCGCATCGCGATCTGTTCCATAATTGTCGAGATCGCTTGCTGTTGCGGAGAGAGTGGGCATACAACTTTTGTTTAATGCATTCCTCGAACAACCGTAAAAACCACAAATGTAACCAAATGCATTGCATCTTAGACAGCTCATAAATTTTGTTTATCAATAGGCATATTTTAGTAGGCAATATATCCACGTAGTTCCTTCGTGTTTCAAAAAGCTTTTAAACCTCGGGAGAAGTATAACCATTGACAATATATTATTCAGTTAATGTGCAAAATTAGATGAATATATCCACTTTAATATAACCCCTGCTGAACAAACTATTGTTTTACTACAGAACTTTCTAGATTTAAATATGTGCACATATTTGTTCCTAAAATGTGTACCTACAAAACACTAACTTGACTATTTATTACAGTGTAGTTGATTTCTTATATTTTACTGTGCTAAGGTTTCCGTTTCTTTGATACGGTCATATTTTGCATCAACATTCATACGGTCACCATGTATAGTATTAATGGACTGCACAGAAATATTTTCAGAATATAGTTGTTTGAAACAAGTAATTTGGGATAGAAAACCTATGGCCTTTCACTGCATATTTCGAAGATTGGGTTATAAGTTTGTAAAGTGTCAGTACGCAATTTGGGATCATGACACACAAAAATGAAGGGGTGCATTGGAGTTTCTCTGTGGTATAATAGTTCTGACATTAGCTTTCTGTTAATAGGCAGACTTTGATTTCTAGTTTTTTAGACTACAGAGCAGTAATAGCCTAACTTGTTAATTCACGTTTTAATTTATTCGTCTTCATTTCAACATACCTATCAGTAGAATTAATTACAAGCCTTGCTACCAAAAGTTGGCTCATGGTCAGTACTAGGAATTTAGAACCTTATCCAAAAATGCCAGTTTATTGCAACGCGACGTAAGACTCAGGGCCATACAATCCCTGACGCTGCCGTTATTGGCACGCAGTGATTTGCTGTGCAGCAAAGGCAGACAATGAATGCTACATTTATGTACACAGCTCAATCGCAAACACAGAAAATGTATTCTTGAATGCTCCAAGTAGGAAACGAAACTTTAAAGAAATGGCAACTAATATACCTTTATCTCCTCAGCCTGTTATAACCCTTGGTTAAATACAGTTCTATAGTGTGCGCATCTTCACAATATAATAACCGAAATTGCATTACGAGCTGCAGAGTCCCTCATATCAAACACATTACATGAAGATTTGCTGCTCATTAAAAACAATTTCAGACTTGTATAAAACAATAATACGTGCAGAAAAGCAGAAAATAAATATCTTGGATTAGAGACATCTAAGGTAATTGGACATGGTAAATATTAAACACCATTATTAGACCATCATGAATTAATAGCGCTTACAACGCAATATCATCTGCAGTATTTTATGTTTGCCCCTATAACATTATGTGAAATGGAGAGAAGATTTTCAAACTACAAACGTTGTTTCAATAGCAGAAGAATTTGAAAGGTTTGAAATATAGCATATTGCTATAAATTGTAATAAGTTTGAAAACTAAACAGACGTTGACCATGTAGACATACTTTTGCATTGTATAGTATTGCCTATGTTATGTCTTCAGTTCTACACAATAATTCTCAAAGATATTTAATAATATAGACAGCGATTTGAAAACAGTTTACTGGTATGTACCTACATGCTTGTGAGAGCTAGACTTGTTTTCTGCTGCAGTTAGCTCAGGCTGCTCTCCTATGTCCATAGCGTGCACACATTGTAAACCATGTGCTGAAGGTCCAAGCTTTGCTCATGTTTAATACTTTGTAATGATGTGCTTCAAAATAGGAAGCGATTTAAATAGTGGAAGAAGGAACAAAGAATAAGAACATTATTTCATTACATCAGTTTCCTTAGAACTACTTGAAATGGTGATGTGAATTTTATAGGCATAGCAGGCTGTGGCTTTTTTTTTTTAGTGTTTAAGGCCCACTTTTACTATTTGCGGCTCCGCAGGCAATTACATTGATAATACCTGAAATGAAGATGGAGCATCGGTGGAATGCGATGGCAGGGGAAACCGCAGAACCCGGAGAAAGCCGCACCTGCGCCGCTTTGTCCACCACAATTCTCACATGAAGTCGCTTGGATAGAACTCGGGCCATCTAGGTGAGAGGAGACTGGTCTAAGCACTCGGCCACGGCGTTTGGCTGTGGCAAAGGAACGATAGTCGTATTCTATCCAAAATGTCTGGTGTGTGTCAAATAACAGTTATTTCTTGATTCACCAAAAATAAAGTGCATATCTTCAAGTTCAGAGAATCTATACATGTTTTCCAAACCGTCTAATAGACATTCCTCAGTGTACGAACTAACCTCATTGAGCAGAATCCAGGAAAATGTTGTAGTAGTAGTAGTAGTACTAGTAGTAGAAGTGGTAGTAGTAGTAGTAGTAGTAGTAGTAGTAGTAGTAGTAGTAGTAGTAGTAGAAGTGGTAGTACTAGTAGTAGAAGTGGTGGTAGTAGCAGTAGTAGTAGTTTTTTTTTTTTTTTTTTAAGGAGGGGAAAATCCTCATGGACGCCTGGGAAGGTGGCCCTGGTGTGTCGGACTCTTACCGGCTAAAAACCACCTCCGTCTCCCGCAGCGCTGCCAAACCGCCTCTCAGGATTTCTTCACAGTGCAGCATTCAAGTTTATCCTTCATCTAAGTAGTAGTAGTAGAAGTGGTAGTAGCAGTAGTAGTAGTAGTAGTAGAAGTAGTAGTAGTAGTAGAAGTAGCAGTAGTACTAGAAGTAGCAGCAGTAGTAGTAGTAGTAGAGGTAGTAGTAGTAGTAGTAGTAGTAGTAGTAGTAGTAGTAGTAGTAGTAGTAGTAGAAGTGGTAGTAGCAGGAGTAGCAGTAGTAGTAGTAGAAGTAGAAGTAGTAGTAGTAGTAGTAGAAGTAGTAGTAGCAGTAGTAGAAGTAGTAGTAGTAGTAGTAGCAGCAGTAGAAGTAGTAGTAGTAGCAGTAGTAGTAGTAGTAGCAGTAGTAGTAGTAGTTGTAGTAGTAGCAGTAGCAGTAGCAGTAGTAGTAGTAGTAGTAGTAGTAGTAGTAGAAGTGGTAGTGGCAGTAGTAGTAGTAGTAGAAGTAGTAGTAGTAGTAGTAGTAGTAGCAGTAGAAGTAGTAGTAGTAGTAGCAGTAGTAGTAGTAGTAGTAGCAGTAGTAGTAGTAGTTGTAGTAGCAACAGTAGCAGTAGTAGTAGTAGTAGTAGTAGTAGCAGCAGTAGCAGTAGTAGTAGTAGTAGCAGTAACAGCACTAGTAGTAGACGTAGTAGAAGTAGCAACAGCAGTAGTAGCAGTAGTAGTAGTAGTAGAAGTAGTAGTAGTAGAAGAAGTAGTAGTAGTTGTAGTAGTAGCAGTAGTAGTAGTAGCAGTAGCAGTAGCAGCAGTAGTAGCAGCAGTAGCAGTAGCAGTAACAGCAGTAGTAGTAGCAGTAGCAGCACTAGTAGTAGTAGTAGTAGTAGCAGTAGCTGCATTAGTAGTAGCAGTAGTAGTAGCAGTAGTAGCAGTAGTAGTAGTAGTAGTAGTAGCAGTAGCAGTAGCAGCACTAGCAGTAGTAGTAGTAGTAGTAGCAGCAGTAACAGTAGCAGCATTAGTAGTAGTAGTAGTAGTAGTAGCAGTAGTAGTAGTAGTAGTAGTAGTAGTAGTAGTAGTAGTAGTAGTAGCAGCAGCAGTAGTAGTTGCAGTAGCAGTAGCAGCATTAGTAGTAGCAGTAGCAGTAGCAGCAGTAGTAGTAGTAGTAGCAGTAGCAGTAGCAGCATTAGTAGTAGTAGTAGTAGTAGCAGTAGCAGCACTAGTAGTAGTAGTAGTAGCAGTAGCAGCACTAGTAGTAGCAGTAGTAGTAGCAGTAGTAGTAGCAGTAGTAGCAGTAGCAGCACTAGTAGTAGCAGTAGTAGTAGTAGTAGCAGTAGTAGTAGTAGTAGTAGCACTAGTAGTAGTAGTAGTAGTATTAGCACTAGTAGTAGCAGTAGTAGTAGTAGTAGTAGTAGCACTAGTAGTAGTAGCAGTAGTAGTAGCAGTAGTAGTAGTAGTATTAGCACTAGTAGTAGTAGTATTAGCACTAGTAGTAGCAGTAGTAGTAGTAGTAGTAGCACTAGTAGTAGTATTAGCACTAGTAGTAGCAGTAGTAGTAGCAGTAGCAGTAGCAGCACTAGTAGTAGTAGCAGTAGCAGCACTAGTAGTAGTAGCAGTAGCAGCACTAGTAGTAGCACTAGTAGCACAGTGCAGCATTCAAGTTTATCCTTCATCTAAGTAGTAGTAGTAGTAGTAGCAGTAGCAGCACTAGTAGTAGCAGTAGTAGTAGCAGTAGCAGCACTAGTAGTAGTAGTATTAGCACTAGTAGTAGTAGTATGAGCACTAGTAGTAGCAGTAGTAGTAGTAGTAGTAGTAGTAGTAGCACTAGTAGTAGCAGCACTAGTAGTAGTAGCAGTAGCAGCACTAGTAGCAGTAGTAGTAGCACTAGTAGTAGTAGTATTAGCACTAGTAGTAGCAGTAGTAGTAGCAGTAGCAGCACTAGTAGGAGTAGCAGTAGCAGCACTAGTAGTAGCACTAGCAGTAGTAGTTGTAGCAGCACTAGTAGTAGACGTAGTTGTTGCAGTAGTAGTAGTAGTAGTAGTAGTAGTAGCAGTAGCGGCACTAGTAGTAGTAGTAGCAGTAGCAACACTAGTAGTAGCAGTAGTAGTAGTAGTAGCAGTAGCAGTAGCAGCACTAGTAGTAGTAGTAGTAGTAGTAGTAATAGTAGTAGTAGTAGCCGTAGCAGTAGTAGTAGCAGTAGTAATAGTAGTAGCAGTAACAGCACTAGTAGTAGCAGTAGTAGTAGTAGCAGCACTAGAAGTAGACGTAGTAGTAACAGCAGTAGTAGAAGTAGTAGTAGTAGTAGCAGCAGTAGTAGTAGTAGTAGTATTAGCAGTAGTAGATGTAGTAGTAGTAGTAACAGCAGTAGAAGTAGTAGTAGCAGTAATAGTAGTAGTAGTAGTAGTAGTAGTAGTAGTAGTAGTAGTAGTTGTAGTAGTAGTAGCAGTAGCAGTAGTATTAGTAGTAATAGTAATAGCAGTAGAAGTAGTAGTAGTAGTAGCAGTAGTAGTAGTTGTAGTAGTAGCAGTAACAGTAGTAGTAGTAGTAGCACTAGTAGTAGACGTAGTAGTAGTAGCAGTAGCAGTTGTAGTAGTAGCAGTAGCAGTAGTAGTAGTAGTAGCAGCACTAGTAGTAGACGTAGAAGTAGTAGTAACAGCAGTAGTGGTAGTAGTAGTAGTAGTAGTAGTTGTAGTAGTAGTAGTAGCAGTAGTAGTAGTAACAGCAGTAGTAGTAGCAGTAGAAGTAGTAGTAGTAGTAGTAGTAGTAGCAGTAGTAGTAGTTGTAGTAGTAGCAGTAGCAGTAGTAGTAGTAGTAGCACTAGTAGTAGACGTAGTAGTAGTAGCAGTAGCAGTTGTAGTAGTAGCAGTAGCAGTAGTAGTAGCAGTAGCAGCACTAGTAGTAGACGTAGAAGTAGTAGTAACAGCAGTAGTGGTAGTAGTAGTAGTAGTTGCAGTAGTAGTAGTAGCAGTAGTAGTAGTAACAGCAGTAGTAGTAGCAGTAGAAGTAGTAGTAGTAGTAGTAGTAGTAGTAGCAGTAGTAGTAGTTGTAGTAGTAACAGTAGCAGTAGTAGTAGTAGTAGCAGTAGTAGTAGTAGAAGTGGCAATAGCAGTAGTAGTACTAGAAGTAGCAGTAGTAGTAGCAGTAGCAGCACTAGTAGTAGACGTAGTAGTAGTAGTAGTAGTAGTAGTAGTAGTAGTAGTAGTAACAGCAGTAGTAATAGCAGTAGTAGTAGCAGCAGGAGCAGCAGTAGTAGTAGTAGTAGTAGTAGAAGAAGTAGTAGTAGTAACAGCAGTAGTAGTAGCAGTAGTAGTAGCAGCAGTAGCAGCAGCAGCATTAGTAGTAGTAGTAGTAATAGTAGTAGTTGCAGTAGCAGTAGCAGTAGCAGTAGTAGTAGTAGTAGTAGTAGTAGCAGTAGCAGTAGTAGTAGTAGCAGTAGTAGTAGCAGTAGTAGTAGTAGTAGTAGTAGTAGATGTAGTAGTAGTAACAGCAGTAGAAGTAGTAGTAGCAGTAGTAGTAGTAGTAGTAGTAGTAGTTGTTGTTGTAGTAGTAGCAGTACCAGTAGTATTAGTAGTAGTAGTAATAGTAGCAGTAGAAGTAGTAGTAGTAGTAGCAGTAGTGGTAGTTATTATAGTAGCAGTAGCAGTAGTAGTAGTAGTAGTAGTACTAGTAGTAGACGTAGTAGTAGTAGCAGTAGCAGTTGTAGTAGTAGCAGTAGCAGTAGCAGCACTAGTAGTAGACGTAGAAGTAGTAGTAACAGCAGTAGTGGTGGTAGTAGTAGTAGTAGTAGTAGTAGTAGTAGTAGTAGCAGTAGTAGTAGTAACAGCAGTAGTAGTAGCAGTAGAACTAGTAGTAGTAGTAGTAGCAGTAGTAGTAGTTGTAGTAGTAACAGTAGCAGTAGTAGTAGTAGCAGTAGTAGTAGTAGAAGTGGCAATAGCAGTAGTAGTAGTAGTAGTAGAAGTAGTAGTAGTACTAGAAGTAGCAGTAGTAGTAGCAGTAGCAGCACTAGTAGTAGACGTAGTAGTAGTAGTAGTAGTAGTAACAGCAGTAGTAGTAGCAGTAGTAGTAGCAGCAGGAGCAGCAGTAGTTGTAGTAGTAGAAGAAGTAGTAGTAGTAACAGCAGTAGTAGTAGCAGTAGTAGTAGCAGCAGTAGCAGCAGCAGCATTAGTAGTAGTAATAATAGTAGTAGTTGAAGTAGCAGTAGCAGTAGCAGTAGTAGGAGTAGTAGCAGTAGCAGTAGTAGTAGTAGTAGTAGAAGTGGCAGTAGCAGTAGTAGTAGTAGTAGTAGTAGTAGCACTAGTAGTAGTATTAGCACTAGTAGTAGCAGTAGTAGTAGCAGTAGCAGTAGCAGCACTAGTAGTAGTAGCAGTAGCAG
>CM060900.1:153592619-153685119 GCA_030762935.1 Hymenopus coronatus
TTAAGAGAGGCAAAATCCTATTACACCAAATTTATAACTCACATTTTACGTCATATACATTTTTTGTGGAGTTAACCGTTTCCGCGTTGATCCTTGTTATTGTTTTCAGTTTTAAACAATTAAAACTTTTCTCAAGCGGAAAGTGAACATTCGTGTCCTATCTCTTTTGTTTTACTTTTGGGCATACAAAAGAGATCTAAATTTTAATTGTTTCGAAGTGCTTTTAAAGGATTTGATTATCGCTTTAGCCTATTCTATTTCCCTGCTCTTTACAAGGAAGCAAGTAATAAGGATATTTCTGCCAATATTTATCTCAATAATTTATATAGAAGCCATGTGAATGTATACATCCGATTTTTCAAACATTCGTAAATAATAACGAATTACCATTAAAAGAAGACTATAAGTACGCTGGTTGGTAGCGGTATACATATCCTTTAGAGTTAGATCTCGACTAGCATACTGAAAGGTTTTTAATCACTTTTGTTATATCTTTCATGGATTTGCAGTATTGCATTTTGAAATGCAGAAACATTAATTGGAAGCAGCGCCCTTTCCCTCGGAGGCGGGTGAACAAGTCACACTTGACAGATAACATCAAGTCTGCTGCAGAGTAGAAAGCGCCGCATTTCCGATGCCGCAGGGAACTGGTTACTGGATTACGGAAACTATATTGCTGCTAAATTACTGACGCATGTAACATGATGTCTATTGTAAACGAAATGCTTAAATTGTAACGAAAGCAACTAGATAACACAATTGTTTAATTTCGAATGAAACAATAAAGCAAATACATGTTTAGCTGTAACCACTTACTTTATACCGAATGTAAAAGGATACAGAATATTCTTTATCAGCCACTGAACATATGGCTGTTTATCAAAGTTTTCATTGAAAACAAATATAAGGTAAGGTGATGTTTCTACTTAAAGTTTAAGAAAATGCAATTTAGAAGGTAAAAAATCTTATTTCAAAATTTATTAACGAGATCAACGAAACTATCTTATTTTTTATTTAAATGACAAATAAAGCGAAACAAAAACAAGGTACAATGTTGGTAACAACCTTTATCAGAGAGCCTGGGTGCAGATATCCCTTCGTGTGTGAAAAGAGATGCAGAACTCAGCGGGAGTATTTCAAGTTAAAACCGGTAAGTGGAGAACTGGCTGAGCGATCTTCGTTTCACCCCTTTTGCTTATTAGTGGTGACGGTGAGCGGGTGGCGGTCATTGAAAGGGATGAAAAGAAGGTCGCGCTTGCCAGTTGCCTACTGACCGGTTTTAACTTGAAATAACCCTGTTGAGTTCTGCAACCCTTTTAACGCAAGAAAGGATATCTGCACACGTAAACTACAGGGTAGCTGGGCCACTTGGTATATCGGACATATGGACCCGTGATAGCTGATAGGAGAAAAATGCTTTAGTTGTGGGAGATGTGCTTATGGCTGTTATCGCTCACTTTTAGAACCAAACCTAATGCAAACGCGTGATGTCATTAACTATTCTGCGGATCACGGGAAACCAAAGAACACCATAACATAATATAGTACCTTAAATATTTGCAACTGTCTGTGGGATTTTAAGAAACATGTTAGTCAAGCATTATGTGGAACTACTGATTAATATGAAATAGTAAATATTATGTATACCAAAAGTAACGAATGTTGCATATAATTTTGTTCGGTGTCACTCAGCCCTCTTCTATATTGATATGATAACAAACAGTCAGTTAAGTAACGCTTGGCTATATGACATTAAAATATGCCTGCAAATACATGTAGTCAGACGAGGTTTTTTTCAATGTCTCCGCCCATGTCTTCCAGTTATTTCCTATGCTGTTAAAAGTACACTGGATAGGCCAGGTTACCGCAAGGAATGGGATGAACATGAAACGTGACTTGCAACAAATGAAGATCTCAATTACAAACTAGAGATCCTTAAACTTTCTGGTTGGACATTAACCGCCGAGTAATACAAAATTAGGTTAATATTTTCTGTGCGTTACATATTGACAGTCCAATGCCCAGGTAATTCGGGCACGTGGTGGACTAAAGTAATACACTTATAGGTACAAATCGGCTTGTTCTGATGAAGCTTCGAGCGGGTTGAGGGATGAAGGGGTGGATTGACCAATCGGTTTTGCCTTTTCTTACTCTCGTGTCATGATTTACCAGAATGACACCAATGAAAGTCGTGTTAGGACCCGAGTTCCCGTCAAACGTTCACATTTTCAGCAAAATCACAGTGCCAGGCGCATTAGCTTGACGAGTGACAACAAAGGTGAAACAGTGAAATATTCCAAAAGTAATCCGTTAAAAGCAACAAGAAAGCTTTACGTAGGTTGTGTTTTGATGAATTAATGCGGAAGAATCCAACTGTCTTCGGATGATACCGGTGTTTCTGAATAGAGTGTTGCGTGAGCGCGTAAAGGAAAACAAGGAAGATTCGTCAGCCAGAATTAGAGAAAGCAAATGACGTTGCCAAAATGTCTATTCATAGAAACGCATACACAACTACAATCATTACACATAGTCTTAAATTCTACCAACTATGATCTACGTTTTAGGCGGCGAGGTGGCAAAAATGGTTAAACCACTCTTCTCTCTCCTATGTGGCCCAGGTACAATCTCCGGCGACAGCGTTTTTGGGACGGGGCAGGTTTTCTCCGCCAATCATGCCACCACTTGCTCCATAATCACCGTTTCTTTCATAAATTTCATCGTCGTTTCATATTATCCATTTCCTTAGTTTGGTACTGAGCATCGGGCTGGCCACCCATCTTAGGTTCTTTCTAAACTAGAGCCTCTGCTCCTAAACAGGTGTCTTGGGCCCAGGCGCTGGATTTTAAGTCCTACATACGAGGAGCGTAAGAAGAAGAATATTCTACCGTTTAAGCAATTCATCTATCATAAAGTATTGCTAGAAGCTGTATTTATGCTATTGATGATAAATAAAGTGAATATAATGCAATGCTAGTATATTGGTGATAAAGAGCCAGATATTACACCCCTTCAAAATACCTAGTGAAACTGCTGCATATTAATGTAAGTTCTATTTTAATTATTCTGTATATAGCTACAATTTTGCTTTAATCTCGGCGTTAACCACTATTGATATTATTATTATTATTATTATTATTATTATTATTATTATTATTATTAGTCCACGTGGCTTTTGTTTGTGTCCATTCATCACAAAGATATACAAAATGGAGTCTCTGGTGCTAAAGCTGGATTGGCAGTAGTTACTCAGGGTAATCAGTCGCAACTCCAGCGTAAATTTTTATATGTACAAAACGAAAATACTAAATTGTGTTGCAATTAGGCGCTTATGCAATAACATTTTTTTATAAAATATATATTAGGTTTTTTTTTCAGCAAACTTCCTAGAGAATAAAAACTGTTTTTAAATATATGGCGTCCACAGAGTATATTTGTATAATAACTTCAGTCCTTAGGAGAATAATCCGCCCGCTATAGAAGAGTAAGAAAAAAAAACTTCTAATAAATATTCACAGAAATAGTAATAAAACTTATAAAATTTATTATTGTTACTTCTTATAAACAATCTGTTTACTAGCTGCAAAACTTGTAATATCACTTGCAACATTTACCTATATATAAATGTTGCAAATGATTTTACAAGTTTTGCAACTATATATATTAAAACTTGCAACTTGGCTGATGAACTCCTATGCACTTTTTGTCCTTGAACATTACAGTAAATAAACTCTGTTTCTTATTTTACTTTGTAGAGACGACGTCATTTGACTACTTCACTAAAGAGTTCATTAATACACACACTACACGCAAACATATAATTTCAACAAGAAAGCTGTTTATGGTCTATAAACCATACATCTTCCGGCATCTTTGCTGGTAAGGTAAGTTCACTGAACAGATGGTGGGGGTTAAATGGTGTGGTTTCATTGTTAACAAGCATTCAAGTTCGAATGAGCAGAACGGAACGGAGACAATCTGCCCCCTGGTTAGGTATTTCCCTTGGTGACGGAAGGCTTGTCACACTGGTGTTTACACAGAACATTACTGGCGTAGCGGTGAAGAAATCAGCAGTTAGAAGCAGTCAGATGCGGTCATTTATGCTTCCAACGTGACCTTGGAAGGAAGGAATGAAGGAGGGACCCAACGGGTGACCTGATACTGACGACGATGTGCGCTAACCAGGACGGGGCCACTAACGATTACAGCATGATGCCCTCAAGCTGTGTTTTAGCCACCGGCAACCTGGGGTTCCGAAATAGATGACACACTCCCTGGAAGGAAGGGGCCCACAGCAGTCCTAACAAGAACCAGGGAGAAATCGTTCCATAGCGCAAACTTTACAGTCCTGCTGCAACCAAACGGCATCGCCTAGTCCTACAACCCTGAAACAAATAAGATGAAACAGATGAAGGGAAGCAATGGAGCCAACAAATCTGCGGTAGAAAGGGAAACCACTCCAGCATCTACCTATCGACCCAAAGATACCACTAAGAAGCTCATGATTGGAGAGGCACCCCATCATAGCCAGGACCTCACGAATACGAGCCAAGAAATTGCTCGGCGTCTCCAATAGTTTTCCTCATGACACAACCTCATGGATATACATGATACTTTTCTCGCATTAAGGAAATCCGATGTCCTCCATTGTTTGTTATTTCAAAGGTGTTCATTATACACAAGTTATAATATTTATTTAAAATGGTTTAGCTAGAAATGCTTTCTAGTTAGGCAACATAGATTAGGTATACCTAATGTATGGAAACAACAGTCAGTTGCATACGACACAAATATGTTTTCATTTCTATCGAACTCAGAAGAAACCTAGAAGGCGGCCAAAGTTTAATTAAAGGAAGAAAATCGTAACATTTGCATACTTAACAACGAATACTTCAGGAACGTTTAATATAGAGTTGTTATATGTACAAAAAGTGTACATTTTAATGGAGTATTCTATACATGGCTTTGTCCACCTTTTAAAGATTTTCGACTACAGCACAATTCAAAAACTATAGGTTTTAACTTCATGTGCTATTTTCAAAATATAAAAATTCCATTTACAGGAATTTCTCTACATAGCTGTAACAAATTATTGTAACAAATCCTATTCTTCTATCTACTTCATGCTAATCGAGATAAACATTAGCAGAAATGGTTTCTTGTAGGTAGCAGGGAAAAAATGGGATTCACTAGGCTAAAAGGATAGTCAAATATTTTAAAAGCTTATTACCATGTGGATTAAATCGTTTCTTTCTATTGCCAAAATTAGACATTTTCCCGTATGTGAAAAGTTAAAGTATTTTAAAACTGAAGCCAATAACAAGGAATATCTCCAAAGCGGTTAACTCCTCATAAATTATGTGTTTTAGCGAGATCTACATCTATTGTGCTGTAAATTTTTGTCTATGTCCTACGGTTAACCAGTTATGCAAAATTCAGAAAAATATTCATACTGGAAAAAGAGGTCTTTAAAGGGTATTTCCATAAAATTCAAGATATAAATTTTATTTGTCATGTAAATATCTTAAATATAAGAGATTTTAATTAAAATCGTTAGTGCCATTCTTGAGAAAATGAAAATATTCGAAATTTTTTCCATGTAAAAGTAGGTAGAGGTCGGGGATTTTCTTGGAAGATACTGAACCTAAATATCAAGTTTGGCATTTAAAGGACTTTTCGTTTTTGAGCTATACTGCCTGTAGACACACATACACAAAGACACATTCTAATTTTTTTTTTTTTTTTTGATTCAGGGGGCCACAAAAATATATTTCTTGTGAAATCTCGGAATCCAATTCCAGGGTGCAACACAATACCTTCTCTATAGACTATGTACATAGTACTTATAGAGAAAGTAGAAATATGGATTTTATTTCCCATATAAGCATCACAGATATATGACAATTCAATTAAGAACATTTGATTAATTTAGAAAACAAAAACTCTTTAAAAGATACGTTAAAGTATTCATAAGAATCTTGATTTCTGAGTTATGCTCTCCAAAAAATGATAGACACAGTGATACAAATCTAACAGACATAGATGCTTTTTAAATTCTTTTTTGGGCTTCCAAATAACTCAAAAACTCATTTACGAAGAACTCTTGCTACTGAATTTTTGGATGAAATGATATACTTGTGTTACCTTAGCACCTAAGCTGTAGAGCGTCTGTCTGGGTCTCCAAGTAAACGAGGAGAAAAAGGATAACATTTCTCTCAAAGAGAGTCGTTAGTAATTAGATAACCAATTAAGGAATTGTGAAGATAAACAGCATTGTTATTTGTGTAACTACTTCAAAGATAGTATTACGTAAACACGAAAGGTACAGCTGAGCGTGGGTTTGTTTAGTCAAAATCCTTCGTGCCATTGTAGCAATGATGAGTCATTAGAATGGAGCACTGACAGAGATAAAGGCATTCTTAGCGTTACCTACGAATACCCCATTGTCATGCTGAAACAGCTGTATGGAGCAACGCGTGTCATAGGATTTTCCACTGAGAGGCTTTTGTTATGCTAGTCTGCTTTTAATCTACAGGAAGTAACTAGAAAATATTAGTCATAACTTGAGAACTATTCTGATTGCCATGAAACCATGCAAGTTCTTTGAAGTTGGTTTCCTTGTGATTAATTGCCTACACCAATTCATGGATTATGATTGCTACGCATTGGTGTCCCAAGCAGTAGGGCAGAACACCCCACGCGTGTCATTGTGAAGATAATAGAAGGGGATCGAAGTCAAAACGTATATTATTAATTCGGGGAATGCTATATCAAACCTGTAATTGAGGTAATTATTATCCGTGAATATACATTTAAAAATATATATTTTTATTATTTTTACAGTGAAAATGTGGAAATTGATCAATTTTTATGCCTTTAATTTTGCGACTAGGTGACACAGAGAGAGATGAGAGGAGAGACCCGAAGGGCGGTAAAACGTGTCGCAAGCAAGGACGGGTCCTTAACATTTCCAGGTCGTACACATCCGACGCAGCCCAGATCCTACTCACAAGCCCCGAGCCTTCAGAGGTCCCCCGAAAGCACCTAAGATATGTCCTGACAGGGTGGTCCCGAAGCGACGTCAATGAAGGAACTTTTACAGATTGCATAGCCACCGCCCGGCCACAACTCACCGGAGATGGTTGCCTGATACTTCAACCTTGAAGCAGATGATAAAAAACTAATGGGTAGAGGAAATTATGGGTAGGAAAGTCGTGGTAGAAGATAACCACCCCAACTGACCCGGGGAAACCACAAAAACGCATGGGTCAGAGTAGACAGTCACCAAGGATCGAACCCGAGACCTCCCGAATGCTGAGGTTATAACCTGAACCTTTCCACTGAGTGCACCAATCCATGACTAGAAAGAAATGCATTCTTTAATCAAAGAAAAAAAGCTCTCTCCTCTGTCTTCCAATAATCCTTAGAAATTGTTGAATTGTTGAATTCAGGAATTCGGTTACAGACTTGGGCTAGCAGAGGACGCTTACAATGAAAACCTGTGTTTCGAATTGCGTTGTTTTCATTTAACAGGCAAGCAAGCAAGACAGTTTCAAATCCATTGTTTGAATCTCCCGCTTCTGCTGGCTCAAAGAGCGAATGTAATTTAATTAGTTTTGAGTGAGGAACGATACACTTGACCTCCTTCGTTCAGAATGCACGAAAGCATGCTTAGAATATAAGCTGTTGATTCAGTGACGCAGCCTGGATTTGATTCAGAGAGAAATGTAACACATGTTGTAGTGCAATTCCTAGAGCAAAGAGCCTGTTATTCTGTCCCTCCGCCAGCACGAAACAGCTCAATAACATTTACACAAAGGTTATCATATCTATAGATGCCCACAGCAAAGGGATTATTCTATAGAGTAGGCATACTGGATTTAATACTATAACAGGCTTTCTTGTAAGGCTTGCATTCGCGAGATCCAGGGTTAGAGTCCCTTCGACCGCCCACTGTGATCTTGAGTATTTCGTGGTCTTCTCTGCTCGCTAGGCGAATCCTGGAGTGGTTTCTCATCTATCACAATATTATTAACCATAATTTTCATTTCATTCCATTTCCTTCTCTTACTCTAAATGATATCTTAGTGACATAGGGGGGAGGGGTAAGACAGATGGCGTGAATACCTGCTCAGAGGAATAAATATTCCCCATGGACCCCAAATGGTGGCCGCGCCGTAGCCGAGTGGTTAGATCACTCGCGTCTCTCCTGTGTTCAATCCCAGCAGATCGAATATGAGATTTGTGGTGGACAAATCGGCTCAGGGGTGGGTTTTCTCCGGGTTCTCCAGTTTCCTCCGACATCGCATTCCATCGGTGCTCCATCTTCATTTCATGTATGATCAGTGTCATCGCCTGCGGTGCCTATGTAGTAAAAGCGGTTGTTTAAACACTATTGAAAAAACCCTAATGGGATGTTTGGTTGAACAGGTAGTTCATACCCCCCTCTGGGGAACTCTCATAGTGCCTTCGAGCCACAAACTGATATGTACTTCCCCGCGTTTTTGTGGTCTGTCTGCCTGGGACCTATGGTCTCCGGTGGTTCCTTTACTTCATTCCTTAGGACTGGAGCGTGACAGTCACAAAATACATTCCGTAGGTCACAGTGCGCAAGGCGACCCTTTTTGTTGTATAACCTAACTTTAAATGTTTCAGTTTCAGTTTGATTTGCCTTAGAGTGTAAAACTTCACGGTGTTGAAAAATTCTATTAGCGGTGTTGAAAAATAACAGCGAAAATGGTTATATTTGCACCAGAATTTCAATAACAGGAGGCGCCGTTTCAGAGTGGTTTTTCCGGTCGCCTCCCACCTAGACGGACCGGGATTGATCCCAAGCACAGGCATGTGGTATTTAAGTTGAATGAAATGCGTCTTGGTGGGTTTTCTCGGGTCTTCCGGTTTCCTTAGCCACACATTCCACCAATTGCTCCTAGCATCCATTTCGCTTTAATTTCATATCATCCACTTTTTCATGCCCATGCCTGGCTACGGGCCGAACACTCGTTCCAGGTTCTTCATTCTGTGGTTACGTGGCGTTGGCTCTCTGATAGACTTCTGACCGCAGGCACCCGCCTATAAGGCCTGGGGGGAGGGTCCTCAGTCCTACATTCGGGGAGGTAAGCCGACTGCGTATTTCAATAATGGATCTTGTAAAAATCTAATTAATTTAATTGAGCCCAAATTGAGCCTAATGATATTTCACCATGAAACTCTGTTTCTATTTTATTTCTGAAATTCTTTATTATTTAACTCGAGAGTGTGGCGTAGAAGTTGTCACAAAGTAATGCAACAGTGGGTGTCTTCTCACCCATTGAACACTTCTACAGTCAGACGTGTTCTCAGATCTGGCCACGCCGTGACCGAGACCACTCGCCTTTCACCTAGACGGCACAGGTTCGATCCTAGGTGACTGTATGTGGGATTTGTGGTGGATAAAGCGGCGCTAAGGTGAGTTTTCTCCGGCCTCTCCGTTTTCCCCTGCCATGGTATTCCTCCGGTGCTCCATCTTCAATCGATGTCATCAATGTCATCACCTGTAGTGCCATATTTAGTAAAATTGGGCGTAAAAATACTCTTAGGTCTAATGTATGAGATGGTTGATATACCGCAAGCATTTATCGGATACTTACATAATCAGGTGACATGTAACATGTCCTGCAGAATATGTGGCAGGGGATGTGATTATATTCGGTACAACGTTAAGGCTGGTACACATATTATAGCAGAATGTAAACAATAGAGGATGACCTTGGTTTTATTGGAATACAAGGGCTCGCAAATAAATGCGATTAGCACTTACTGGTGGTCTTTTGTTTCCGTGTAATCATTAATGCAAATAAAGCATTTTACGCACTAGTACCATCCTAAACCGGTTGTTACTGTATTCAATGTCGTGCATCGTTGGACGATTATAGCACTCCTGCTAATAATAGCAATGGCGTGTTTCCTATTGCTATGATGTAATATCGGCATTTTAACTTGCCTTGGTTTACAGAGAAATGTGCTGTGATATTCTTTTTTCTGAGCAACAAAACGGCAATAAACCCTGTACGTAATTAAATAAAGATTAATTAAGACCTAAATTTATATATATATATTTCTCTTAATGTGCAGCTCATAGGCTACATCGCAGTCTGTATCACCTGCGTACTGCTCTCCTAGGAATGGAGGATTACAAATTGCTTTTCGGTCCAACACACTGGGTAATAACATGTGAAGTGCAAGGAGAAAACCTAGCATTTCATAACAGAAGAAGACGCTCTCACTTACACTTCAAATATGCATGCCCATTTCTTTCATTATTTATTACCCACAACATATAATGCTAAGTTTGTATAACATGTCACACCAACTCTTGGATAATCTTAATACGACACTCATGAAAAGTGTCGCACAACTCTCGTTCGTGCCATAAAATATTCTCCCCTGCCATGATCCTCAATATTATCCACTTGTTGCGTAAATTATTTTTATTGTCATAGGTACAAACTACAGTATGTGTTGAGATACCAGAGGTTTTATTGCTTAAGTGGCTAAGTTGCGTATGCAGATATTCCTTCGTGCATTAAATTAGTTGCAGAATTCACGGGATTATTTCAAGTCAAATTCGGCCAGCGGGGAACTAGGGATAGATACCCTTGTTTTACCCCTCTAAATGGGCTCACCGCCTCTGTGATAAGCAAGCGGGGTAAACTGTAGGTCGTCCAACCAGTTCCCCACTTACCGTTGTTAGCTTTAAATCACCCCGTTGAGTTCTGCAACCCTTTTAATGCACGAAGGAATATCTGCACACGCCAAATAGGGTAGTTAACCATCTCTTATTATTTGTATTGGTACGAAATCAGTTTTACAGAGATCCTTCTAAATATGAAGATAACGTGTTCGGGATTATTTTGTAAAATAATCCGCACCATAAATATTTTAATGCTTATGCCCATTTCTGCCACGAAATGAACCCATATGAAATTTGACAGTAATCTGTACCTTTACTAATTTGACTTATCTCTTCCCACACTGTATATTAAAACGCGGCCTATTGTAGAGGACATTCTTTTCCAATATATTAGCCACATGAAATGTACAGCAATGATTCCATAATTACCAATGATCCCGAGGTTAACAACCTGGTAGTAGCAACTCCACCATAAATATAGCTCAATATATAGCTATTCCAGTCAACGAAACATTCGCGATTAAACCTTCACTGAGGAGACTTCGACTATGCCATTGAGGAAGTCTACCAAAATTGTATACGAAACGTTTGGATAGTAATTTTCTAGTAGACCAAGATTCCTTACTCCTGATATAATTCTAGTTTTAAAGGCTTCGGGCGTGCAAGGCTATGCGACTGACAATCCATTTATTGTTCATCCGTACATCTCACCATTTTTGGAGATATAGCTAATCACGTCAATGGAACCTAAATTTCCGGTATAGTTTGGCCTTAAGCTCTTGAAAATCAACGGTGAAATTTCGTGAACAAAGCTGCAAAATTCTAGTGCAATTTTGAAAACGAATTCTGAAGTAAAACTCACAGTTCATTTGATTTACATAATTAAAGAAATATTTACAAATATAATATATTTTGCATACCAAAAGTATTAATGGAAATTAATAGTTCTATCTATATATGCTCAGTTTATAAACGTTTAAGCCAATAAGGTTTAATTAGACTATAAACAAGCAGTCAAAACGCCTCCTTTTCACTTTTGAACGTTCTAAGAAAACATATTGTAAATGGATGGAGACTGTGGAAGGAAAGTAACGCAAGTAAACCTTTGTCGATGAGCAACTTCAACCAGTACCAATAGTAGCAGAAAGATGGTGACACAATCGTCTATTTTTTTATCCATCAAGTATTTACAATGTACACAATAGTTAGAGCTTGCCTGAATAGATAGTGTGTAGGTAGTGTGTCTGCCTCACATTCAAAAGGTCGTGAGTTCGATTTTCGCTTAAGGTGAGTTACCCGGAAAAGTTTTTTTTTTTCGAGGATTTCTCTAATCTTGAGAAGACGAATAAGATCCATGGACCCCCGAGATCATTTGGGCATCATTTCATCGATTTCAATCATGTTAAAGGACGTTGAGCTAGAAGAAAATGAAAAATACGTAGAGAAGGTATTGTATTCTATCCAAAAGTTCTATACCGAGGTTTCACTGGAAATGCTTGGTTTTGAGGAACCTTAAACTCAAAAGCGCATTCTTATAAAAAGGCCCCTGTGTGTCTTGTGCATGTGAGTTTAAACAATACAAAAACCAAAAATCCCTTAAATGACAGAATTGGTATTTTTGTTCAGTATCTTCCAAGGATGCAACGCGAAGATTTTCAGGAAAATCTCTGTACCTCAAACTAAGCTTTACATGGAACATTTTTCGAAATTGTCAATTTTCTAATAAAGGCTTTAACGATTTTGATTATAATGACGTATATTAAAAACATTTTAATGGGAAAATAGAACTTATATACTGAATTTCTTGTGAATATCCCCTGAATTACTTTTGTTTCTGAATGACTTTTGCATAAGTGGCAAATCGTTAAGAGATGGACAAAAGCTAACTGTACGAAAAATTAAGATCTCGTTAAACATTATAATTTATGTCCTATGCATTTCTTGTGTTTTGTTTTGCCCTTTTTTGACAGCTAACCATTTACGAGATATTCCCTCTTATTGGTTTCAGTTTCAAAATACTTCAAACTTAAACGGACAGTCCTCATCCATCGCATATTTTTTTGGTTTACATCTGGACGTGGAAAGGGAATCAAATTTCAAAGCCAATCGCACTGCAGCAGCTTTTAAAATATGTAGCTATGTAGCTGTCTAGTGTAGTCCCTTATTTCCCTCCTACTTATTAAGAACTAAGTAATAAGAATATTTCTTCACAGTAGCATAATAAATATCATGAAACTGAAGCATTTTGGAAGCTAAATTGTTTTTTGTTTTGAAAATTTGGTATATTTCTTAAAAAATTCCGTTTTATCGCGAATAGAAGTAATATTCGAGAATATACACAATTTTTCGGAAATTTATGTGTAATTTGCTCGTAGAAAATCACCCCAAATTCTAATATTGCCATCATGTCTTTCTATAAAAATGCGATAGCTATTAGAGATATCATGCTTCTGTCTTAATATATTTTAAATAATAAATTTCTTCCGCGCTGCAATATAAAATAATTAAACGTATATCAGACAAAAGAAGAGCTAAAGCGAGACCTAACTGAACAGTATGCTAACAAATCTCATTAAAATGTATACAAGACGAGTTTTACAGCGGCTTTAAATAATTAGCAACACGTTTCTAAAATATCAATGAAGAAAATATTAAAACAAAACCCTGGTGTGTAAAATTTGTGATATTATCATGTTTATTTTTCTCAAGTTTAAGGGACATCATTTCACTCTCCAGCTAACCTCAGCATTGTTTTTCATTTATGAAAGCAATGTAAAAACGCGAATATATTTTAGTTGATGGATATTTTGGATGTAGTTTTCAAGCTCACTCTTTTGCAAAGGATTATTATTGCCATGTTCGGCATTTAACCACACGCGCGTCATGTGGATACAACGAAGTGGGTACCTTCAATGAGAATGCTAGTTTCATGCACGACTGGAGAGTAATTACTAAGCATAATATTATAAAATAACAAAGCGTCTACATAAATGAAGCGGTGTGCATATTACAGGATTGAAAAGCTTTGTGACCGCATGTTGTTACGCTTAACGTGTGAAGTGAAAATGAGATTGCCATGATTTTCCTACTCCCTGTTTGAGTACCTCCATGTTCTTTTTCTCTTGAGACTTAGCTGCTAATGTTTCGCGCTCCACCATCTGAGGTTTTGTACAGCTCTGATTCTTCAGCTTCTCTGATGAATGAGTTAGAAATGCAAAAAGTACAGGGTATACAAGGGAGAGGGACACTTCTGCCCTATCACTTACGTGAGATCTCCCGGAGCAAGGAATAGAATGAAAGAACCACAGAAGGCTACAGGTGACATGCAGACAGACCACAGAGACACGCGTTCCTGGTTCGAGGGCCCGTCCCAATATTTGAGTTGCTCGCTGAGCCAGATGCCTCAGGCGTTTCGTTTGAGACTGGCATTGGGAGGTCGTGGGATCGATTCCCGCAGCCGACCTCTCTGACTCATGGATTTTTTCAGAGGCTTTCAGGTAAATGCTGGAAGTTTCTTCATTCCTCCGAATTTCTTAGCCCTCCATTTCATCCAATCGGTATCTTTCAGGATTGTAAATGTCGGCGAGGACTGCGGTGGTGGCGCCCTCCTATGGTGGTAAATGTGCTCTGCAAATACAGCTCTCGGCGGTGGGATGGCGTTGGAGGTCATCTGCAGCCACAGGGAGTTTAGTAACACCTAGGGGTTGGGCTCCTATCGCTCCCCTCATCGAGATGAACTGCTTGGAATATGCTAGAGACTCCCCACTGTGGCTCTTCCTCGCTGTCCGTTTTCAGTCGCTCTTTCAAATTACTCTCCTTTAATCCTATCCTCCTGGGGTCTGACGTACAATAAGCCAATTGCTGCAGGCGAAATCCCCTCCAGCATTACATGCGCACACACATACAATTGAGCAGCATATTGGGCCTGTTTGATGCAATTTAATAAATACATATAGCGTTTATTTAAAAAAAAATTAAAGTGTAAATATAACATTTATTTAAAATATATATGAAATACATTTATAAATCTGTTTCTCTTAGGCTAGAGAGACAAAGTACCTTAACGAACTAAAAAATAAGTATTAAACCCCCAGAGTCAAAATATTATGTGCAAATTATCGAATACCCTGGCTTATATCTAGATAAAAGAAATAGCTGTTTCTCAAGGGTAAACATTTCACTGTAAGAGCTTTACATGTAAAGGATAAAGGAATATTTATATACTTGAAGGATATATAATTATCCATAGCAGGGGGTTGTAATAATTCTTATATGAAACGAATGCTTAATATAAACAGAACACTAAATACCATCGAAGAATTTGTCACTGCACAATGAGCAACAAATCCAACACTGCTCTTGACTTTAACAAAACAAGTACATTACTCCTCGCCACTAGACAACAAAATTGGGGGTAAGTAAGCACCCTACACCCTACTTGGCTATTCGCCCCCCCCCCCATGACTGCCCCAGATTTCCATTTTCAGATACCTAAACTTAAACTTTTCCCAGTCGGTATCAGTTCTCTATATGACTGGTATGGAAAACAACTCAGGGGCATAAACACAACCAATAAACGATAGTATAGTTGTTGTGAAATGGAAGACTGGGCTGAATACTGTGTCTGAGAAAGTTTCGTTACGATTGGTACACTCAAGACGGAAAAATAACAACAACAATAATAATAATAATAATAATCTTTGGCGGCTTTATATGGATTTCTGGATTCTTTTTATGCATTTCCTTTTAAGGCTACCAATCTCGATAATAGGTCTGTATGACGAACTTCACCTCTTTCTCTTTTAGCCAATACGATCGAGAGCATAAACATATATTTCGTTTCTACGCCATTTTGTAACCTTTGTGGTGGCTATTGGTGTAGCTATTTAGCAGGAGTGGGCACCCTTGCATGTGGCCTAAAGCAAATAACCATAGCTTTGCAAGACCAGGTACAACGAAAAATGTGACGCAGACGCGCGGTGCAGTCAGATTTTCTTTGGCGCTCTTTGTACACGTGGGAGAAGTGGAGAATAATTTTCATATGCTGTTAAACTGAACGACAGCTACGACACTTACATATACGAGAGGTTTAACCAGCGACATGGAGACGAACGTTAAAGGTATTGCCGTCATCGAACGGGAATAACCAAACAAATATTAAGAAAGCGGTAGTGTAACATGAAAATACGAAGTTGAAGTTTGTCAGTAGTTCGACCACTGCCAGTCAAATGTAGAATATGCGCGATAAAGTTGTGATCGCGTTTGCATAGGATGCGGTGAAAATCTGTTAGCACTAACATAAACAGCTCAGTTCCATTATAGACCATATTTTATGCATGAGTGTGCACGTCTTAGATGCAACGTATGCACATATAATGCGTCAGCTGTAATTTATCTGAAACATCAAACCTTAACTCTTTGGGGAGGGAATCTCAGTAACCGAAGAAGGCCATCAGCATTTTTTCTGACAATGTCCTTCTTAAGTTTAGGTTAGGGCACATTTATTACGCACTTGACAGTGTGGAGTAAAGGATTGAATGTGGAGTGGTATATGTGTTTAACAGCCTGCAACACATTTATCTGCAGTCTCTTATTAATAGTATTGTAGAAGTGTCCCATGATCGATTACATACACCCCATGGCTTAGAATGCACCGGTACGGAAAGTTCAAGGCTCTTCCACCTACGTCACCGGTGAATTTTGAGCGCATCGAAGCACGCCAATGAAAAGCCAGTTAATACGTGTTTGCGAAACTTGGAAGGCAACGTGTGGGCGTCTGATGTCACTCGCCAGGTATTGTGGGAGTTCATTAGGATTTGAAATAACCACGTCATGGTTCTGTTGTGAGGGCCAAGTTTTGAAAATCATAGCTTTTTTTCTCTTCTCTTTATTGGATATATGCTGGTATCCACAATTGTGATATTACCATAAGTGCAAAAGAATATAAGATTATTATATACGAGGGCCATACTAAAAGTCATGAGCAATACTGTTTTACAATCTTAATATTTATTTTTAAGCCAAACTAAATACATCATAATCTACAGACTGTCTTTCACTTTTCGACATAGTGTCCATTGTTTTGCACACATTTTTCCCATCGTTCTACAAGTTTGAAAATGTCCTTGTGATAGAACTCCGTTCCAGCTGCCCGCAGACCCTGACGCACTGCTTTCCGAATATCCACCAGCGTCTCGTAGCGTTGGCCACACATCTGCTTCTTCACAGAACCGAAAAGATGGTAGCCGGAGGGTGCCAAGTCGGGACTGTAGGGAGGATGTGGAAGAGTTTCCCACCCTAATGCCCTGATCTTCTCCGTAGTGGCACGGGCAGTATGCGGACGCGCATTATCCTGTTGAAGAATGATCCTCTTTCCAGGGCGTTTATCACGCAAAGCCCGACGGAACTTCAGAAGTGTCTTGATGTAGCGGGCAGAATTTATGGTTTGTCCAGGTTCAAGAATGTCAACCAGAATGCAACCTTGTGCATCCCAAAAGACACTTCCCATAACTTTTCCTACAGACTGCACTGTCTTCGCTTTCTTCTTCGATGGTGAGTTCAAGTGGTGCCATTCCATACTCTGACGTTTCGTTTCTGGCTCATAGTGATGGAACCAGCTCTCATTTCCAGTCACAATACACGTCAAAAATTCATCACCTTCATTATGAAATCTCTGAAGAAGGTTTTGTGCAATGGTTCTTCTCTGAAGTTTGTGGTCTTCAGTCAATAAACGGGGGACCCAACGGGCACAGACCTTTCGATAACCCAAGCTGTGAATCATTTCTTGCACTGCACTATGTCCTATTCCAAGTTTCGCAGCAATTTCATTCACAGTGAAAAGCCTATCTCCTGTAATGAGCTCATCAACTCTTTCCTTGTTGCGTTCTGTAGAGGCAGCTCGAGGACGCCCTCTACGAGGCGCATTTTGCACACTCGTGTTTCCATCATTGAAATGTTTCACCCATCTTCTAACACTGCTGGCACCCATACAGACACCTCCATACGCACGTTGAAGTCTGAGATGAATTTCAGGAGCAGATTTTCGTTCTTTCACAAGGAATTCAATGACAGCACGCTGTCGAAACGAAACATCAATGTCAGCCATTTTCAAACACCGTCTGTGGTCACGTGATAGAAGCTAATGACGTCACAATATTTCAACATGTGGCTTAAAGTCTGTAGATTACGATCCTGCAATTCGTTTCGTTACATTGTTGAAATTTAAATTTTTACAATGGGTTGCTCGTGACTTTCAGTATGCCCCTCGTAATTCACGAATAAATGACACACATTAACATCCCAAAACACTCTCACAACGAGTTCTTGGCATCATGCAGCAATTTCTTTGTCTTTTCAGATATGAGAAAAATACTTCTTTGAAACACATAAAATGTATTTTTGATAATATCGCAGTTTCAGTTAGCTAAACAACAACTATTTTAAAAGAAGGAAGCTGTTGGTAATTGTTGCAATACATTTAATTAGCAGGGCTAGTCATTTCTAAGCATTAAAACTAAGAAGAAAGGATAAAAGTTTGAATCGTTACTGAACTTTAGGCAGGAATTTTGTAGCTAACAAAGCACTCCTCATCCATCGAACAATCTTTTGGCATTTTCAGACTCCACTCTTTGGACTGTGTTAACCTGCCGTCAGTGACCTTTGACCGCTGCTATTTACGGTCTGTGCATTGATATGTGATTTCAGTGTAGATATCATGGAGCTAATTGTTTAAGAACAAGTATGCCTATTAATTTGTTTTATAGGAATATTAACCCTTTATTAGGCTATTTTTCTAGAAATACTGCTGAAGCGAGAATTTGGGAACGGAATTGGCATATGAAATGAAACACATTAGATATTATCAGGTATGTTTACTTCGGGTCTAGCAAATATAATTATAATAATTATTATTGTGGGAAGTGATCACTGATAACTTAACACCGACAGTTATATTTTACTTCTCATGAAGTTTTCTGAAACACGATTCAAGTTACATAGGAGTTTCATGATTTGCAAATATTTGTGCTTACTTTTGTGGTGTACAGCGTTGTCTGTAGCTTTTCTCCAACGCAGGCATGTGATCAACTTCTTCGGGAATGGCTTCCTTATTGCTCAGAAAGCTTACAGGTCGTCCTTTAGGTTTAGGACTTGAGGCACCTGCAATCAATTGTTTTGCCAAAGACCAAAGCTAAGTTGATCTGGTTCAGAAGTACACTTTCCACAACCTATGAACGGAACTGTTGCATTTCCATCGTGTATTTAAGAGGTAACTATTTAGTTTTCTCTTAAGATATCAGGTAGTTTCCAGCAGTTCCTAAGAAAGTAATGGCATAACACCTAAAAGAAGCAAGTCGTGTAAATTAAATGCATTTGTACTTTGGCAAGGGAGAGAATAAGATCTTTATTTCCGCTGATATCCTGTTCCTGTAAATTTTATCATATAAATTTAACTGTGTGATTATTATAAATACTACAAATAAACAGCCTTTAGAATGACACTCAGAGAAATCAAGCACTGAAATGACCCACAGCAGGACATGTCTATTTTTCTCTCCCTATTTAGTCATGTTTTCGGAAATATGAAGCAAGTAGCACAATCTTTAAATATTAGCTTTACCAATTATTTTTTAGTATGTTTGCGAACAGAAATACACAAGAATTGTATTGGTTATCTAGCAGAATTTAAATTTTGCCGCATGTTTTGACATCTAGTAACAACACCAAGCCATTCAGCTGATATCCACGAATAAATAAGTTGCTTCTCATCGTTATTTTAGAGAAAATGCCATAAATGTGTCCAATTTTATCATACCTTGTTCGAAAAAATTAACTATGTTTCCCTTCAAGGTTATGCTTTGCTAGGGTAATTGGATAGTGCGGAATTTGTAACACGGGGTAAAAAGATAAAGGATAGACAGTGGAGAGAGACAGAACCTGTACTGCAACCTATGTATATCTATTGCGGCTAACAACTCCAGGAGGATAGAATGAGGTGAAGGAATAATGGCTACAGGCCGCAGGCAGACACCACCAGAAATGCGCGGATGTTCCTAACGTTTCCAAGTCCAATGACCTGTCTCACTACCGGACCTCCACAGAGTTCATGCAAGTGACCCGTTGAGCTGGCAGCCACCTAGTGTCCATGCTCAATGGTAAGATTATCATCGCGCTATCTGCCACACATCATGAAACTTTAAGCAAACTGAAAGATGAATGGAATACGGAATGAAGGAAAGGAAATCGTAGTAGTTAATAAATCATCCCAGCATTCGCCTGACGATCCCGGGGAAATCACGGAAAAAAAAAAAAACATGGGTCAGAATGAGGGGTAGATGGCTGTCGAACACAGAGCCTTCTGAACTCGAATCAGATACATTACCGCGGCGCCACCTTCCTGGGTTAACGTGGGGGAAACTTTGTTTTAATAGAATTCAAACAGGCAGGGTCTGTCAAACAAGGTTCAATATGTGTGAGGGAGAAGTAGGTTTCCAAACATGGGTTCCTGCTCAGTGTTATCTACTAAGCATGCGTTGTAAAACTTCAAAACGTGTTTATACTTTTTAATTAATTACATTCAATTGTAATTTCTGTATTGCTGGATAGAACGTTTCTTTTCATATAGCTAGTATATATTCTGTGAGAACCTATAATCCCTGTGCACCGAAAAATGGTTTGACCAGTTTACAAGAGGCGGTGCAAAAGTGGTAAATCTAATGACTTTGGTGTTAATTTTATGCAAAGCAATGAGAGCAAAATCAATTTTATCATTAAAGTTCTCACGGTGAACGTATCTGAGTCCCAAGCATGCGTAATTCAAAGGACAATTACATCATCTTGGTCACAGTAAACTAATTATTCTTACATTTTACTTTTTCAAAAACTTAAAGCGACGTATACAAGTGGATGTACGCTTCTGTAGATATTTGAACCTGCGGTGTTGCCTCTAATCAGCTGACTATTACATCCCGGTAGTTATTGGATGATGAAGCGCTGATATATTTTGTAATAAAAGTATATGGAAGCGCAGTGAAAGAGCTCTCTAACCCATTCAAAG
The DNA here is from genome assembly GCA_030762935.1 of Hymenopus coronatus. Classification (NCBI taxonomy): domain Eukaryota; kingdom Metazoa; phylum Arthropoda; class Insecta; order Mantodea; family Hymenopodidae; genus Hymenopus; species Hymenopus coronatus. The sequence continues at coordinate 153,613,343 of CM060900.1, forward strand.
GAACAAAAGTCCTTAGGCTAGATTGCGGCATGTTTCCAACACCATTTAATATATACTTTCAACATATTGTCGAGCATTGGGACAGATCAATTAGTGGCATGGGAACATCAATAGATAGAGGAAGAGTGCACTCATTAATTACAGATGGCCAGCTGGTAGTGGTCCAAAGTTGAGAGGATAGCAACTTTGTGACAGAAAGCCTATGAAGTCATTTGAAATGAAGGGGGGGGGGGTGAGAGCTAAAATGAATAAAACGTTGTAACTAGTGATTGGAGATGGAGGAAAATATATTAAGATAAATGAGGGACTATTAAGATAGGTAAATCGTTTAAATATGTGGGATCCATAGTCCACGAATAAGGGTGTTGCTATGGAATACAGTGATACGGGTAAAGGGGGTAGTCACAGACTTTAATGGAATCCTACGGAACTTGAATACTAGTATATAAATAATTATCCTAACATTTGAAGAGGTATTGACGGTCCGTGTTCGTGTTCCACAGCTTCGGAGAGGAGTTAACAGCAATAACGCAACGCAGAGAATCAGTCTAGGTAAACGCACTTGAGAAATTCGGTGATCAGCACCGGAACACTGTCTGTTAATTATCTAAGATGGTCTGTACCTATAACATGGCAGAATAGAAAATTGAACTTTATAAGTACTTTAAAATGAGATATACACAATCAAAAACGCGGAAACAGGGCTATCTCTAAAATGCTTATTAGTGCAAGAATTGGCCTTTTGTGAATATGGTTAAGCAGCAAATTCTATTAATCAAGGCAATTGTGTGGAACTGTTGTAATACGACAACCAGCCAGAAAGTGACAGACGATTTGGCATAATTAAATGATAACGAGAGTTACCAACACCTCCTCAAAACATATTTTCCTATAAAATTCTAAGTTATCAAATGAAGCAAACGCTGATGCAATTTTTTGCATTACGCTATCCTTTATTACCAATTTAAATATTAGCCCTTATACCCCTAAAAGCCTGTATTTGGACGGCGCGGTATTTGAGTGGTTAAACCACTCGCCTCTCATTAAGGTGATCCGGGTTCAATCCCAATGAACCGCAATTGGACAAAACGCGTCGGGCGGCTTTGTCCATGTTCTCCGGTCCCTCCCCCACTACATAATCGTTTTTCCTTTCATCCATTCTTCTTCCACACTGTCATATCAGCCTTCGGGCTGATCACCCACCCTGGTTACTACTGTCTCTCTTTCTCTGTCTGACCCAGAGTTGCTGCTCCTCAATAGGCATCTGACCTCAGGCGCAGTTGTGTAAGTCCTTAGTAAATATTTAAGGGTAAATATTTCTGTTATGTTAAATTCACATGAATATCTCTACCCTCTCTAGCTTGTTTGCATTTCTGCAGAATATTCCTACAAAAGGTTATTTCTTTATCCAATCTACGGTAATCGAGATAAATGTTTGCAGAATTAGTTTCATTATGTTGTAGGTGCATAGAAGTACACACCAGAAAAATAAAAACTATAATAAAAGACTTTCAAGCAAATCGCTATAAGCGTGCCTTTAAATTTCATTCTATTTACATCACATTGCGAGAAACAACTGCATAGGTTGTTTAAACAATCAAAAAGTATCGAAAAATTCAATATTAACGGATTATTATAAATACCTAATGCCACAGATAATGTTTTGTCATATGTTTGCTCATATCTTATAGTTCATCAAATCATCACATATAAAAAATTACACAAAAATGAAGACATTTCTTGGGCCAATTCACTAAAATCTACGCAGTAAGTTTTATTCATCATGTAAATATCTTATAAATATTTTAACCAATATCGTTGTAGCCATTTTTGGGAAGATAAAAGATATTGTTTCCATATAAAGATTGGTTTACAATGAAGGTTTTCTTAAAGGTCTTTTTGTCGCAACTTTTACAGATACTGAATACAAATACGAATTTTGACGTTTATTCTATTTTTCGGTTTAGAGTCAAATGCAAATGGACCCACGCACCACTCTCGCTCTCTCTCTCCCTCTATCATGCACTTCCAATCAAATCTAGAAACAGATAATTTGGATTGAATATATATTTTCTACCTGGGGATAGCGTGTCTGCCTCCTATTTAAGAGGTCGTGAGATCTAATCCTGATTTGACTCTCTCAGCCAGGATCCGATCTCAATGTCTTTGACCTGAAAAACAAACAGAAAGCATCTCTGGTACAGAAAGAAATGCTGGCGGGCCCGTAGTTCAGTTGATAGAGGAATAGCCTTTCAGCAAAGGGTCGCAGGTTCGATTACTGGCTAGGGGGTGGACATATTTTTCTAGCCAAGGTTGTCCTTAATCTTCCTAGAGTCTGGAAGTATGAATGACAGTGTGGACTGAGTGTGTGTGTGTGTGTGTGTGATGTAACGTTAAAACTTCCATAGAAATGAAAGCCAATAAGAACTGCTGATGAACCAACCCCATTGCCCAAAGGCAGTAATAATATTTTGCACAGAAACACTATTGCCTTCATCGGACAGGAATAACGAAATCAATATTAAGAAAATGGTACCGGTTGCATGAAAACGGAAAGTTTAAATTTTAAAGTTACCTTAAGCATTTCAGCTATTTTAAATGGAGTAAAATACCCTGTCGACCTAGCGGCCAGAATTATCTTCGAACACCAGAGAGGAATTCTGGCAAAGGGAGGAGATAAATTTACTATGCCAACATAAACAGAAATATTTCCTAATGTGCCACATTTTGTGCACGCGAATGTACATAGTATAAAATGCGCAATAAGATCTAGTTAATTGAAATTATAAAGTAAAAATCCTTCGGAAAGGAAGTAAAGCTGGTGGTCCCCTGTCGTAGATTTACGGCACGTAAAAGAACCTCAAGCCTGATAGAGAGGCCTCTGACAAAAAATTAAGCTGTCTTTCACGCCCAGTATGGAACGGGACGCTGAGAACCACAGCAGTTAAAGAGCGTCCATAAATAAAACTCCATTTCATTTCACAGAAAAGGTTACTGAAGCTTTTTATGTTTGCTTCTAATTGATTAATTCTTAAGACCTAAATTTCTGCAGTTTTTAAACAGAGAAACGGTATTATGTGCATTTAAATTACCTCATAAGTGAGTAGTCCAGTACACATACGCTGAGGAAAACAGAGAAACTGACCACAGCAACTACCAGGAGACCGGCCGCTGCCAACTTCAGGTCCATCAAGGGGCATAATTCACTTTGCATACCACACTAAGTAATTTCAGTAGCACTGCCAAGCTGTGTTGACTTAATTTGTAAATGTATAAGGCACGGATGTTCTGTGTTTGCACAATCTAGTTCAGTTTCTATCCCAGCGTAGTACATTGATACTACTCCATTATGATGCTATAGGAAGGAAATATTAAATGTAATAATTTTCTTTCTTGTCAAACTGTAAGCATATTTAAACCATTAAAGCGAGGCATCTGTGAAATTTGAAACATTACATTTTTTCTTAAAAAAATGATATAAACTCCGAACTTTAAGAAAAAATATCGTTTTGCCTACTTCACACAATTTAACTATCAGTTAACCGAAGCTAAAAATGGGTAGGCGCAAGCTTATTAATAGACAGTATTAACCTTAAACCTTATTTTCTCACGAACTTTTTTCCATCATTTTTCCGTACTCAAAATGTTGCACACCATACAATTTTTCACTAAATTTGTTTCAAAACTTTTATACTACATTTCAAGAGCACAGGTAAGAAAACGGTCATATACTTTTTCGAAATAGTGCGCCAGTTTTGGGAAACAAATGATTAAGTTTTGAAAAATCAAGAGTTTAGCTTTGGGGAGTACGAAAAGTAACAGTTTTACACTACTTAGGGATTAATATAAAAATAAAATACGACAGATCCATTTGTGGACTCATGTGCTTAAAATTGGATTCTCTTACGCGAATATTTTTAAAAATGTATCACGTGTCTCATTTTTATTGAAACATTAAATTTAGACAATACAATATTATTATTCAAATAACCATACAAGTTAGAATTGTTATACATTACAGAAATATCACTAATATGTGTAATAACTGGTATAAATTTCAACCAGTTATCTTACTCACTTTAGATTTCCCAAATTTCCTTTAAGGGCATCTTCTGGGTAGAATTAGCTTATGAATCAGTGAGTTATGTTATTTGTGGGGAAATATAGTGTGTTACATTCACATTGTATTCTCTACTCACTCTTAAACAAAATATTCCTAATGTTATACCTAACATTCGTTAATCGAGATAAACAGTTGCAGACCTAGTTTTGTGGCATATTTCCTTGTATATGGAGTGTGAACGTGAAAATGTATTAGACTTAGGACATTTTCAAATCTTTAGACAGCTGGGCGCTACGTCCTGTGTTTAAAATTCTGTTTTCTTTGATTCACCAGAAGAAAAACGAATGAATAACTACTTCCCATTTAATAACAGTTTAAGCGTTACAACATTGAAATCAACGGCAAGAAATTCTTCAGAAAGTTTATATCCACAAAAAATTGCATGTTACATGACTTGTGTGTTTTAACGGGGTTTATATTGTTTGTATAGTAAGTTTTGTACTATATCTTACAGATTTACTAGTTATGCAAAAGTCAACCAGAATGAAGAGTATTTCAAGAGACTATTCTCAGAAATTCAGTATATATATATATTTTTTTATTTATGATGAAATTACCTTAGAATATAGCATTTTAATCAAAATCGTTAAGCCATTTTTTTAAAACATAAACATTTTCGAAAAGGTTTCCGTGTAGAACTTAGCTTTGGGTAGTGGATTTTCTTGAAAATATTTGTGGCGCAACCTTGTTGAAATTAAATACCAAAATGGGACTTTTTCCTAAAACAGCTTTCTTGTGTATTCAGGGAAACTCAAAACATATATTTCCGCTAATATCTCGTTACTGAATTTCTGGATACATTACAATGCCTTCCCTATTGTATCATTTGTGATATTCAGCATTATAATACACAAAAGTGCTTCCCATATTTTTCTATCAATCAATAAAACATGTATTTCTGATATATATTTCTGCAAATTGAGTATTAAAAAAATGTTGCGCTACAATCTTAAGCTGAAATCTTATGAGTTATACATTTTCTAGTCATCTTTGTACGTTTGTGTTCATCTCAGCTATTAACTATTCTTCAAAATTACAAAAGAATCGGTTGTTTTCGTTATGCCGTGTAAGATCACTCGTAAAAATATACTTGTTACTTTATAAGTTTAAATTACTTCTAAAAATACACACTTTAATGATACTCATCTGTGAGAAAATTAAAAGCTGCCAAAACTCATAAATATAAGATGTTTTATTATTAAACACTAAACAACTTTCACCCAAGCTTTATAGCCGTGCGGCTGTCTGAAAGACGAGCTTTATATGTCCGTCTGTAAACCTAATTAGCTACTTAATTGTGGTAGTCATGATAAAATTTACCAAAATTAAAGTAAGACCCTATATTGCTTTTATGCTTGTCATAAAAGGAAAATACCTACAAGCATACAAAAACCTAGATGTTTATGCATTTCCGGAGCCTTTAGGTTTATATTTAGAATTTCTCTGGAAATTTTACTATTTCCACAGCCCTTCAACATATTTATTATGATAATGACCAGGTTGGTAGGATAAAACATCTAAATCTACATGAAACCACACAACGAATTAAGAATCCCACAGACAGTACCCTACGTTACACGTCCCATAAAAACATTAAGGGAAAGAGGATCCTAGTCACATCTTCCCTAAAAAGGGCTTGGTGTCTGTCTTTACCAAGGATATCTACAAGCCAAGACTTTCATATTCGAATTGGATAAAGCCCAAAGTAAATAATTAAACGCAGAGAAGAAAAAGTGTCTGCGTTTTCTTGGGTAGATACGAATTCCAAGAAATATATATATATATTCGAACTGCAGAAGAATAAAATATAAGACATTGTTATCACCACTCTGAGAGAATCTAAAACACACATGTCTATTTCTATTTATGATTATGGTTATTACGAACTATTATTTACCAGTTATTTCTGCCTTTGATAACCTTAACCTGCACTTTATAATTTATCATTATTTTGATTTCTGGTTGGTATTGTCAAGAATGCTTAGTTCATAGTGACAGGCTGTATATACAGGAAGCTGCGTTTGAATAAAATAAATAAAAGAGAAAACTTGCTAACAGCACGTGTAAAGTGACCAAAACATCAACTAATCATACTACAATCATGAGTGCTTTTGACGAGGTAGCAGTACTTGACATGCCATTGGATTCCATGGTGGACAAGTACGTTTCTCAACATCCGTTCACAGTAATCATTAAAGCTAAAAGCGAATGGAGTAGTCTACCCTCGACAAGCTGGTCCACGGGGGTCCCTGGTATATTATGCAACTGCATCTCGGGTAGACAGTTAGAGCAGAAATTTAGGGAATAAAGAACTGTAATTTAGTCTTTCTAATGAACCTTTCTAATGAACCAGGATCCAAGTTGAACTCCATTGATTACCTCGTCATTAACATTTCATGAGCAATGATGGAGTAGATAAAATTATCAAGAGGGGCCAATATCTCGTTTCTTAGACCATAATGAATATTACCAGTAAGTAAAACTATTGTTGGAATTTCACTACACCAATGTGCTAGTAAGGACCAGTCACGTCAATGGCAAAATTTACCTGCCCAAAAATTTGGCAAAACCATAGTCGTAAATGTCTGACCAAAGCAAATTTTAAAAGATCACAAATAACTTCATTATATATTCTGTCAGGCTTGCAGGCCGTGGTCCAAATAATTCCTTTAATGACGTTGACAACGCCGGCGGCGAAATTCTAAGCATTTTAGATAACATAGGAATGGCAAAAGTAATTAATATAATTACTTGGTATTGGCACTTTTGGAAACATTTCCAGATTATGAAACTCTTTAGAGGCAATGCTTTTGCCGTCTCTGTGAACCATCAGCATAAACCGCTGAAGCTGCCTCTAGAATCGAATTATCGAAATACGCAGATTTATAAGCTTTGGAGGAGCTCCACTCTCAAAGAGGAAGATACTAAAACTTAAAAGTTTTGAAAATATTTATAACTATGATAGCAATAGGAAGCGCACAAAGATACCTATGACTAGGTGCTTTATATCCTCGACAGCTCCCTGAATTAAACAAAATGAAAATAATGTTCGATAATGTGCTCTCATAAGGAACAAAAGGTGTTAAAATATTCCATGTATATATTTTTAGTAATGAATACCACACATACATACATTTCTAATATTCTATAGTTTCAAAGATTAAAAGTACACTTTTAATCAGGTTTTCTCCAAAGCTGAGTGTAATGTGGTTCACAATGTGTCTGTGGTATTGGTAACCACTTACAACAGTAATTCCTTTTGTTAATAGCTTCTTGAGTACTACTCGCTGGGTACTTTCACCAAGTCATTATTTAAAATTAATACAGCACTGATTAAATGTATTGCTCAACTTCTCTTTTCTTATATGTTCATCAATCTCTATCCTTTATTCTACTTAAATGGTTAGTTCCATGTTTTTGTAAACAGCTAACAAACAAATTTTAATTTAGCAGAAACGCACAAGAAACTTAAACAAATCTATTTCTTCTGAATATACTCACAGGGATGTTGATGTATTTACCATTCCTAAGAGCACACTGTAAAAACCCTGAATATTACATCCTATTGCACAAATATATACGATTTATAGAACGGTAAAAATGTGCAAGTGAGGGTCACCAGTGTCCAATCGCAGTGAGGTTCCTTTGAATTATTGGCGCGATGAGACATTGCAATAGTTGTAAAACCGGCTAGAGGGCGGTAAGTGCAGTGCTCCTGGTACCGTGAATTGTGTATACGTTGCTTGGAAGTGCCCTCTTAAGGTAGTGAATGCATTAATTACTTTGAGCAACATAATTTGTAGTACTCCGTTTTAACCAAGGAAGTTGAGGCTTTGTTTCAGTATTTATTAGACGTCATAATTAATATATTCGCAGACTTATATATAATACTATATGTTAACATATACTAATCAGCGTGTGAATATGGCTAGTGCCCATAAATACGAATCTCCATCAGTAGAATGTAATTCACCGTCATCAAAAGAGGAATCAGTACATGAAGATCAACAGAACCAGGAAAAATTGAGTAGAATGATTATAGGAAAAAAGAAGAGAGGTTATAAACCCGTGGTTGAGTGCAAAAAATAGGAAGCCAAAACAAATGTTGTCGCACATATCAAAATCCGTGAAAAACATCGTTTATAGCACGACACAAGTTGTGCCGCATTAAGGAAGATGCTGCAAAAGCGGTTGTTGGCAAGTCGCCCTCCAATTTACAACTCCAGAAAGTATAAGCTGATATAGCAGTTGGCGTTTACAAAATGTATGTAAGGGCGCGCAAAAAACTTGATAGTGCATGATATGAGCTTACAAACTGAACTCGAGAAAATCACTTGATTAACTTTTGTCAGCATGTGCAACATGGGAATAGAATTTCAAGCAACACTTTCACATAGGGTCATAAAAATGTATGCAGTTTGTGATAAGAAAAGAAGCACAACAATGTGAAACCACTAAGCGACAAAGTTGCTTGTAGAGCAGTGCCGTGCTGATTATGCAGATCAACCTGGCCTCCAAAGAACAATTAATTGATCGCCCTAATAAGAAGGTAGGCAAGCGATGCTACACAATCACAAAGCGTATGCATACATTCATTAACAATTGTGTCATGTATGGGACGTCTCCTCCCCTGTCTATTTATCTTGTTGCAGTAATCAACACCAGCAAGTCAACCCCTCATTTTTGTGGTCAAAATTTGAAAAATGACAATAAAACTTTTCTGTACTATTCTGGAGTTGACACGTTTATCTCATATTTGTCCATCGAACTTTTATGCTGTTCTAGAGCTGGGTGCCTCAAAAAGATAATTTAATATACCTACTAAGTGCTTTCATTAAATAACTATGAACCTGAAAAGCCGATATTGAAAATAATTCTAGCAAAAACAGCTTTTGAATTACAACCATTAGATAAGCATTTTATTCCCGGATGCTAAAAACAATGGACCAAGGTATCTGTGATTTTTTGTGTTAAATACGTTTGATTTGTATTTGCAACAGATAACAATATTATCAAACGTACCTACGTCATTGATCTACAATCAGGAGGGTTCACTGCGCTTCCATTTGTCACATTATATGCTTTGGCGGAAATTAGCAGGACCCTTGGGCACGAACGATACTCTTGAACTGCATTGACTACTGCATTAGAAAAGAAATTGGTGTTTCGCCATAGGGGGAAAACAAAAGGAAAATGTTTTACAAATTTATAAGTGAAAAAATGTTTGAGATAGGTTTATTTAGCAGTAAAATGTACTATATGGAAATATACTCTAAGTAACAGCGAAAGAATGAAAAATCAATATTAATGATGGTGCGATAAAGCTTGAAAACAGAAATTGTGTTGTATAAAGTTACAGGTTTATTCCTCCAGTAGTTATTATCGATGTATGATTGGAAAGGCATGATAGCCAAGCTATTTCTTAATAGGGTTTTAATTAACATAATTTTTGGCTAAAATTTTGTTTAGTGAAAATATAAAATGAAAAGTAATAAACGCATATTATCCAATAATGAGTTCCAACAAAGAAAATTTAGCATGCATTAATAAGAAGAATACATTCCAGATATATAGGTGTATATGTAGTTCAATAAATGAAAAACTAAATAAAATAGCAAAACACATCTTACTAAACATAAACAAAGGGATTAAAGTATAAAGATATAAATAGATACGGAATAATTGAACACAAAAGAAGAATAACATGTAATGAATCATAAAATTCTGTTTTTCATAAACAAAAGAATACATGTGGACGTTACAAGGACCTCAAAAGTATCCAAAGGTGTTGTTAAATAAGAAGAGGGAGAATAAGAAGAATTGGTACTTGCGAAATTCTAAAGGAGGACAATAATTCTGATTTGCTTTCTTTGCTGAAATGTGACTATTGCAAGAAGCTTTTGTATTTGGAACATATTTTTCCTTCTTAATTTTCAGTATAAATCAAAAGAGAATGAATATGTTAAACAGAACCAAACACGACTGTCACATTATTAATGAATAGCTAACTGTTTAATTAGTTTATGCTGTAACAAATGTTTTTATTAACTTGAAATTGGTTACAAATAAAATCTTTAATGCACTCCAGCAAATAAATGACTGGACCTTTCGACGCGTGTATGGTGAACGGCTTGCCACTGCGCGATGACACACCAATCAAAATCTCACGACACGCAACTCACTACCCCGCGGCTTATAGTTCTTCCTTCTTTTATAGCTAGAATGACGTCACAAAACTTTCTGGAAGCTTGAGGAATTCGAAGCTTCTGGAAGAATCTAGCACACATAGACATGTCGCGTGCCAAAGTTTCCAGTGGGCTACGCCGTGGCCGAGCGGTCAGACCATTCCCCCTCACCTAGACAGCCCGGGTTCGATCCCAAGCGACCGCATGTGAGATTTGTGGTGTACAAAGCGGCGCAGGGGCGGGTTTTCTCCGGTTTCCCCCACCATCACATTCGCTAAACACTACCAAAAAAAAAGTTTCCAGTTACCAGCACTTCCTGTGTTGTTACGCAAAGCAAGGTCTCCAATTGCACTGACTCACACCCCAAGGCAAACCTGAGAGCGGCAACACACGACTGCACTGGCACAATACTCATATATATGGTGTTTAAATTTTCATATGTTTATCCCCCTACATTACAATGGGAGGTTTATATTTAGTTGTATCTTTAAGATATACACTAATCAATTAAAACCTGTGATTACTGCGCTGTGAATTAAAAGAAACTTAATACGTAGCTTAATAAGCGTACACAATGTTTACAAGTTCATGGCGCCTGCAGTCAGTGTTCTCGTCCTTTCCCGCATTTCTCGCCCAGCAATGTCCACAGCAGCACGTCGCGCCAGTAGTTCAAAGAAACTTCACTCCGATTGGACACTGACATCCCCAACGCGCACATCTTTACCATTATAAAGCTCCCGTTTCTATACATGCACAATATGAGATAATATTTGAGGAGTTTACGTATTTCAGGTGCGCATAACTCGGTTTCAAGTTTTCTGAACATTGATTGATGGTTGCTTGTCAGTTGTATCCGTAATCTTTCACATTATTAGTTCTCTTTGAACGTATCAGATGGCTCTAATACGTGTAGACTTAGTAGCCATATTCGCGAACACCATAAGCTGACATTGTCTCAATAGCTAAATATATCGTTCAAACACAGTCTTAAACGATGTTTATAAAATATGTTAAATGTCTAATTTCTGTTGTCAGAGACTGTTTATTAATGTTTAACGTTGAATATCTTTGAAATTAACCTGTATTTTAAATGAAAATTAATGTGTTGGTAAAGTATTCCCAATCAATGAGTAACTTTGAACTCTTGGTTTTAGGTGTACTTAGTGGTCTAGACTGTGTGTTATTAGGAACTTAAAAACTAGACAAATCTATCCCAAATATGTGTGTGTGTATATTCTCTCCAAAAGATAGCTGCAATTATTAGAAAATATACACCTTCTCTCAATTCCATAAAATTTTAAGCCCAGGTTAAACAAATTGAAGAGTGGTTGATAAATAGGAGTACCAATTACACAGAATCAGCGACAAAAGACATTGTTATAAAAATTACCTTTTAATAAGTTCCTACTCACACAGAAGTAAACAATGAGTAACAGAAAGAAAGAAAAATACTTTGGAAAAAAATCCCGTGATTTTTGCATTGCAACAGTCCACTCCAGTAATAATTTTGATTACGCCCTATAGTTGATTGTAACAATACACTCTCAAAGAATAACAAATGAAATAACTTTCAAATAAAACGAATCTAAGGCTAGTGTACGAAAGCAGCGAAGTAACTGAACCTAGTAACCTAACATTTCTTAGTGTTAATATTCATAAAATATGAGTTGGAAAGACCATATCTTACATATATCTTACACGCAGCTTACACAAACCTCTCTACATGTTTTGCAATTGGATAATTTATTAATGCTAAGAATAAGCACAACCTAAAATAGTACTCGTATATACACATCTGTAATCATTACTGATTTTAGTAAAAACGTTTTCGAGGAATTAGGTAAATAAAAAATAGAAAAGTAATAAAATTGAGGGTGAGGTAAAGCGATCAATTCATTGTAAACTCTGATTAAAAACGTTTGGAATTGTATCAGTAGCTTGTGGATATTGCAGTTGTGTTTTATTTGTAGTAGACAGTCAAGAAACGTTCGTCTAAACTAAAGATATTCATAACCAAGAAAATGGCCACAGATAGAACATGTGTAGACCATATATTATTTTCATGCACTTCAAAAGAATATATATTTATTTTATACGTATTTATTTATACACTTCCATGAAAACTGAACATAAACGTGCGCGCTCTCAAACACATCGATTCCTTCAAATGTTTATGACATCGTAAATCTGTATTAATAAATGTTGTTGCAAAGTTAAGTATGTGCGTGATACGCAGTTTCTGAATTACTAACTGTTAAATCAAAATTCTTAAGAAAACTTCCACATTTATTTTCTTTATTGAGCTAGAAAAGAGGTTTGACAAAAATAATATTTTATAATTAAAGAAGTTTTTAGACTAATTTATTTTAACTTTGTTTCATATTTAATGTTTGGCTGGAATACTGTACTAACGATTTAGTGCTAACGCAGACAGATTGTATTGTACGTCATAAACTGTACCAACAATGTCAACAAACAGAGACTGTGGATTTGGATGGTGTGGCCTCAGGTGAAATAATCAGTGGTACGATATACCTGGGCGATGACGGGGCAAGTAGATGGACCCGGTGTCGAAACATGTCAATACACATTTTTAAAATCAATTGAACAGTGAATTTGGATTCTTCTGCAAACAGTTGCAATCAAGTATTGGTAGTGTCCTTTTGATATGCAGCATGGCATATGACGTGTTTAATTTACAACGTATGTGTCTTAGAGAAATAACTACAGAGCTTATTTGGGGTAAGTAAAAACTGATGTTCATTGCACGGCTCTAGACGCACGCAGTGCATGCTCTACGAGCATTTTTGAGCAACGGAGACAAAACAAAAGCCAGATAGGACTAGAAAGCTAGTCACAGAGTGTACTCAGCCTGATATTTCTACCTGACGTCTTTAGTCCCCGTGGCTGTACTTGCAATTCTTCAAACGTTACCACGCCTGCGCTCTCTAGTAATATCTGTAACTGTAGCATGCTTAATTTGGTAATTCATTTGGGAAACTACGATACAATACCGCTTTGATAAGTTAAATGCTACAGCATAGCAAATATTGTATGAATTCCAAACTAATTTCTAATCCCAGTGACCTATGTTTTCTTATAATATATATTGAATGTTTATTCCTGTTCTTTCCCCACTTACTCTCCTCGTATAGAGGACTTACACCCCCAGGGCTTGCCAGCCAGAGTCTCAGATCAGAAATATTTTGAGGAGCGAGCGGAGATATGAGAGAGTAACCAGGGTGGATGCTCAACCCGATGCCTGGTATTGTAGTGAGGAAGAAAATGATACGAAATTATGGTGAAATGAATGAAAGGTAAGACGAATGTGGAGCAGATGGTGGGCTGAATGATGATAGAAATCGGGAAGCTGAGAGAAACCCCGCTCAAACGCCGCTTTGTCCACCACATGCGCCCCAAGCACTCGGCCACGGTGCCTTGAAGATTTTCTTAAATGGCTAATTTTCAACACGATTAATGCGTAGTCACCAAACTATATCAATGCTTCTAGGATATTGAAAGAATTAAAGAAAAAATAAAGGTAAATGAAAAGACAGAAGTCTGAATCAAGTTACAAACCTGCTGGGATGCCCTCTCAATAAACTGTCTTAAGTCATAAAACTGAAATTTTACTAGGTAAGAAACATTTTCATACTAAAACTTTCCTAGGAAGTGCAATTTAGAGAACAGCAACTAAAGTTGACGTAAGCTCCTGCACCGAACGAGATGGATCCGAGGTAAGGTGTCAGGTTCACATTCGGGAGTTCAAATCGCGTTAGGACCGTCCACACTGACAGCTTTTTCCAGGTATTTACTCAACCCTCATAATTACAGAGTAGATTTGGTGTACGTAAACAGTAAAGTTCACTGCACATTTACTTATAGACACACGGAGCTGTGCTCTATGAACCGGGTTTAGAGCAGCGAAGACTAACGATGCAGTAGTCTCATGAGTAGAATGTGAGTGTAGAAACCCGCCCTCTTTCTCTAACGTGATCTATCCACATTAACTTGCAATTTCTCAAACATTACACTGTCTGCGCTCTTTGCTCATAGCTATCAAATACAGCCCTAAACTTAGGCCTGGAACATTTCCTTCCCAATATTCCATTTTCAAATATCCTTTCATTTCATATATCATCCGTGTCCACCAACTGTGGTGTCATAAACATATAGTAAGAACGTATACTCCGGAAGGGTGCCAGCTTCAGATAACCAAACTTTGACTCCTACCAGCCTATATCATTCCTATATATGATTGGCTTGAAAAACAACTCATGGACAAAACATAACCAATGAACATGTTATAATCGTTGTGAAATTAAGAGGAAGTTTTCTATGAAAGAGACTCGCTAAAATTGCCACACAAGTACAGGCTAAATTAATTACAACATAATTCGTCATTCTAGAGGAAATAGTGAAGATATTGGAATGTGTCTTTAAACTGGGCAACAGTTATGGCACTTACATATGTTAGAGGTTTCATCTGCAAAATGGAAACGAAAGTTTATCTCGTTGCCTTATCGAAGGGAAATAACCAATTAAGAAAGCGCTAGCGTAGCACGAAAATTCAAGCTTTAAGTTGTAGTGGGCAATTCAGCCATATTTTTGGGAGGTAAAATATCCCGCCAATCCAGTAACTAGAATCATCTTCGGGAAAAGTGGTAGTCATATTTGCAGACGTGAGGAGAGATTTTAACAGTATCAACATCAATAGCTGCTCCATCTCTGCACGAGGTTGAACATTAAACATTATAATAGGCACAAAGCAACTTCACAAGATATGCTTTACTGTTACACTGGGATGTGTGATTAATTAACAGGACGTTTACGGAGTTGTTTGTGGACCCCGGAAAGGCACAATGAAAAGCAGATGTCCTTCTTTCAGAAAAGGAAGGAATAACCGCGCCGACCCCCAATAAAATTAGGCTTCCTGTTCAAAAAGATTTTGGGTGTGTCGTGGTAATAAAATCATGTAACAATTTACATGTCAAAAGGATGCTTACCTAAGGTTATTCCTTCCTGTTTCGTAAAATGGTGGTAGGCCAGACGAAGATTGAGGGAACATTCACAGCGCGTCCGTCGCGCCGTCGGTGATACTGACTCAGTATTCACGCACTTGGCAGTCGGCTGAGTGCCCACGTTGTTTTTATGCTCACACTTTACATCCTGTGAATAGAATGAAGTTAACAACAGGTGCATGTAGGGGAGTTCAACACTACTTTTTGGTTTCCTCTGAGCATCACATGGAAAAATATGCGTAAAGAATTGCAAAAACATTTTGACGACATAGCACCTATTTCATAGATCACAAATCTCTGAAGTTTCTCCAGATCCAACATGAAAAGCATGACGTGTATGTATTGTTGAGCAAACGCACATATATGACTCCTACTTTTCCTGATGTATATACTTAACTGATCGTGTTACGGTGGCCAACCCTAAAAAACAAGTTTTATTTTCTCTAACATGTGCATAAAGGTACATATCAGGTAGCGAAGGTACGGTATTCCATCCAAAATTCTATACTGAAATTTCTCCGGAAATGCATGTTTTCACATTCTCTGAGTCCAGAAAAGAATTTTAGAATAAAAGCCATGTGTTAACAGCATAGCTCAAAAATGAAAAGTCCGTAAAATACCAAACTTGTTATTTAAAATCAGTATTTTTCAAGGACGTGGCAGGAAAGTTTCAAGAAAATTCGCAAATCCAAACTACGCATTACATGGAACATTTTTCGAAAATGTATATTTTCTTAAATGGTTCTAACGATTGTAATTTAAATACCACATTGTTTAAGCTAAATTAAATGAATATCTTGAATTTTCTGCGAATAGCCTCTCAAGTCCTGTTCATTCTCGAAACCTTTTGTATAACTGGTAAACGATAAGATATATAGAAAAGTTTACTGCACTAAAAGTAGATCTCAATAAAACATACAACTTATGTATATCAAACACACTACCTTTTTAGAGTTAACCGTTTTTAGAGATATTCCTAGTTATTGGTTTAAAATTTAAAGTACTTATGCATATGTCAAAAGGGAAATCGTTATTCATTTATCTTTCTCCTGGGCAAGCAAAGAACCATGCAATGTCAATTATATATCATTACATTGCAACTGCTCTTGAAAATTTGACTAAAGCTTTACCTTAGTGTTAGTCTCTTATTCCCGCGAATCTAGAAGGAAGTGTGTAATAAAAGTATTTTGTTAAATGTTTGTACGAATATACGTGAAGTAGATAGGCAAATAACCTTTTGTAAGAATAGTTTGTTGCAGAATAGTTAGAGGGAATCTTGTCAATGGAACACATAAAATGTTTAAATTTAAAGTTAATCAAAAACTACCTTATAAGTTCTATGACTCAAAAACTGCTAAATAATTTGAACTCCATTTTCAACGAAAAACAAAGGTTTAACGTTGATAAATTCGTTAATTTCTTTGCACAAATACAATATAGAAACAACATTTACACATCTCAAATTAAGTTAAGCTCAAGTTTATTTTAGTTATAATTAAATAATTAATTTTCTTGATATCAAGAAAACTTTCAGTTTTAAGTTGCGTCTTTTTACTATTCCTACTATTTTAATTGTCCTTTTAAAGTTTTGTTATGCTTATTTCTAATTGCCTATTAGTGGTATAGCTGAATAAGAATAATTAGTGACGTAGAACTCAGTAGGTTGAGACCGTTAATTGGCCTCTACAATAACTATTGGTAGTTTATTCATTATTTAGCAGTTTATAGTTAAAGAGTGCAAATACTTATTAACTCATATATTTAGCCGTGTATAGAGCAAAGCAAAGCAGAAAGCTGACGCCAAGCTGGAAGAGTGGTATGAGGGGCTCATTGTTAACAGGGTTTCTTTTGTCCAGGCACATACCAACGACTCATGCCGGGACTAAACTTTAAAATTCGGAAGAGAGTAATTTTCCACATGTCACGTGGGTGCTGTGGTGCAATCTGGGATGAGAACAGTGGATTTTGGGTAATATATACGTCAATTGCGCGGCATTTCTGTCCAATAAGAAAGAAGCCGCCATGATAGTAACTTTAGTATATAAGAAACACAGTAAGGCACATCGGGGCAGCCTGCTTGCTGTCTCGTGTAATACTGCCATGCTGTCAGTTGTCATGCTGAACGTCACATCTTCGCACAAAGTCAAACATTGTAACTCTTAGCGATAATTAGTAGTTAACAGCGCTCTAAGTCAAGTATATTTAAAGTCTGTGACGTGCATTAAAATTAAATTGTATAAAGCGGAATCAAGGAAGAAGAAGTATAAGTAAGTACATGTGAATAATGAAGTATCCAAGTTCCTAGTAAATGTTTAAATTTGCAGAATTGTGAAGCAAAATGCTTATCTCGCGCCTCCTAGTTACAATAAACTCAAGTGAAGTTACGTATGTCTACGTCATTTATAAGACCACTCCCTAGACTACCCGCATTAGCTGTACCACCCCGAAAGCATCAACTATCGTGCAGACTGAGCAACGCCGAGGCATCTCACCGGTAGTAGATTTACATCAACAGGTACTTGGGTCTACTCATTGGTAGTGGAGTGAGTCTTAGAGCCCCGCCAACGTCACCACAAATTTGGGCACGAAGCCAAGAACGCAGCATCTGGTGCTGCGAATGTGGTGATTATTTCAACACGCCATACATAAGTCCGCCGCAAGGTGTTATTTTATAAAAAGTCTAAGGACTTTCTAAGTTATTTTAATTTTAAAAAACAAATGGTTGCTTTTGTTTGGTAAGATCGTAAGTCCAAAATAGCACCTGCGCTGATGTTATTCATCTTATTTTAACAAATTAATGTCACATTTCTTAGGCATATAAATAGCTAATTCAAACAATCAATATTTCATTATTTAATACCACTGTCCTTCAAATTTGTAACGCTATACGTAATTATTATTGTTGAATCTATGTTAAATCTAATTGTGTGTAATACAAAAACATACAAGACCTCTAACTCCTGAATTAAATTTTGGAAAATGCAATCAGTGCCACATTTGGATCATCTGCATAGGGGCCTTCGAGAACCTAACTACGTCTTGTGGACAAATGTTAAAAACGTAACTCCATGGCACGACAGTCAACAAGGGACCTTGGCCTACCACCCAGCCGCTGTATCTCCTATCTGGGCCCGAAGGCGTTAGGAATGGGGTGCAGGGCTGGAGGGCGAGACGTGATCATCGCCTCGAGTTCCTCCCGGCCGGTTGATGCGGTCTTCTCGATCTGGAACCGCTATTTCTCTGTCAAGTAGCCCTAGAATTTCCCCCTCCCTGCCAGGGACCTTACGAGGCTGAGTGCACCCTGGACAGGATTTACAGCGGGAAAAAGTTCTCCATGCCGGTACTGGGAATCGAACCCAGGTCTCCCATTTGGCACCACGCTAAAAAGATCGGTCAAAAGTTACAGCATAAAAATGACAAGAATAAAGACAGAGTGAGATTGGAGTGTAAACACTTTCCACACAAATAGATTGCACAAAGCTTCGGTGCGCAGAAACTTGACCGATGATTTGAATTGGCGAAGAAAGTTTGAAAATGGAGACCCAACGTGTTGACTCTTGTCTAGATCAACAGGTCGAGTGATGCTGCTAAAGATAACAACATTGCTAGTGGTATACATATGTACATAATATCCATGCAACCTGCGTAACCTAGATTTGGATCCTCATAGACACCAATGTTTGCCTAAAAGGGAGAAACAGCCTCGAGTTGTGATGGAAAATAAATATGGCAATAATCGTAAGCTGATAACCAACAGAGGTTCATTCCAGAGAAATAGCAGTCGTAACCAAGGTCAATAATAAGAAGCTTCTGCCTGAAGAAATCCAGAAAAAGCGAAAGCTTCAAGAAGGAAAGAAGCATCAAACCGAGCCAGTTGGCTCAGGCGGTTTCTTCTGTAGCCCGTATCTGAGAGGCCGTGGGTTGGATCCCCGCGAATGGGTTATCTGACCCAAGAGTATATCTGGACGTTTTCGGGTCGCCAGGTGAATGTTGGGTAAGTTCATTACTTGCCCCAAATAGCATTTCCTGTTCCCATTTTTTCCTAATCATTTCTTCCAGGTTTGAAGGACCAGGTGATGGTGTTTGGCGTGTTGCACCTGGATGGGGATTTGCGCACTGTAAAACGTTATCCTGGCATTGAAGAGAACGCTCGGCAGGGACCCGTCTTCCGGTTTCAGGGCTCTATCTAGGGTTCCTTAAGCAGGGACAGTGCTGTGGTTCAGAGTCCTGGGGGCCCCGTACGTGACTAATTATAAAAAAGCATCTGAAGACAATGCGAACTGTAAGGAATTTCACCTTCTTATCCTCCAGTTATTAGACTCGAATTTTGCTGTTGTTTTAAACAATTAAAAAGGAAACTAAGGAAACTGGGACCAGTTCAATGAAGCTCTGGAGAGGGTAGTGAGAGGATTAAATGAATAGTGTAATAAAACTAGAGTAAACATGGAGATATGCAGTGGAACTTGAAGGCGCTTACCGTTAAAATCTAACGACTGATGTACCAACCCCTTTTTTTATTTCAATAAATATACACTTTCAAGTAATTTTAGCCTAATGCGTCTCTATATCTAATAGTGTCGTGTCGGTATGTTGCCACGTTATGTCAGTAGCTAGAGGAAATAGACGGACATCAGAAGATCCGTGGTTCGAATCCCGTCTGTGACACTGAATTTTTGAGGCTGACTCTGCCATTTCAAATCCTATGCTGCACAGGAAGTGTAAAAAACCCAACAAATAATTAATAATGATTGGCGTAATAGCTGGTTAAACTATGAAGCCCAGGACTTAAGTACTTACGACATTGTAAGTCGCCAATGTCACCTCAAAATAATTTGAGACCTCCTTGTGGTTTACCGACAAAATATCGAGTCATTTGGGGAATTAGTGCCGTGTTGGCATGTAGCCACGTTAGCTCAATGGTCAGAGTAACTGAAAGGAGAACAAGGGATACAATGTTCGAATGCTGGCTATGATATTGAATTTTTGAGACTGATTCTACCTTTCCAACTCCTGTCCTACAGACGGGTAGTGTAGAAAAAATCTGATGTGTGCCATTCACATGACTTTCTCAACATCCCTGCAACAAATTATTCTTAAAAAGCTTATACGTTTATTTACTTTCTGCTAATCAGCAAAAATAGCAGAAATAGTCTAATTACTCGCTTTCTTGTAAGTAGAAGCGAAATAAGGGACAACTGTAGGTTAAAGTGATAGTCAAAAGCTGGTTTCTATGTCAATGAGGTTCCTTTGTCTATATGGATAGGAGTCCTGTATGAGAAAAGTATACGTTTTTCATAGCAGAAACCAAAAATAAGGAATGTCACAAAAATGACGAACTCCACGAAAAAAATGTATGTAACATAAATTGTGTGCTTTAATGTGCTCTACATTTTTTGTGTAGTAATGTTTTGTCCATCTCTTACGGTTTAGCAGTTATTCAAAATTTAGTAAAATTCATCCAGAATAAACTACTCTTCAGAGGCTATTCCCAGAAAATTCAAGATATACATTTTATTTGTCAGGTAAATATGTTTAATATACGAAATTTTAATCAAAATCGTTAGAGCCATTTTTGAAAAAAATCAAAATTTTCGAAAAAAGTTCCATGTAAAGGGTAGTTGGGGGTGGGGGGATTTTTCTCAAAATCTTCGTGTCGCATTCCTGGAAGATACTAAACTTAAATACCACGTTTGGTATTTTACTGACTTTACGTTTTTGTTATCATGTTCACAGACACAAGGACACACGGACACACAGACACACGGACACACACACGCGGACCTTTTTGTGAAAATGCTTTTTTTTGGATATTGGGGACATTAAAACATATATTTCAGGTGAAATCTCGGTATCGAATTTTTTGGTGGAGTGCAATACTTTCTCTATACACTATGTACACAGTGCGTATGGAGAAAGTAAAAATAGTTAATTGGCATAGTTAATCAAGTAATTTTTCAAGGAAATGTATAAACTTGCGGTGACGTAACATTCAAGACCGTTAAGATGTACCTACAATATTCCAAGCCCTGTTAGTTGTGAAATTTTCATACATTTTCAAGCAGAAGCAATAAGTAAAATTGTTCTTTCATCCTTGCACTACAATATTTATACTGACGGTAATGTTATGAGCAACCGCCTAGTAAAAGTAAAACATGAATTCAAGATTAAAATATAAAGCTCGGTTCTTTGCCTTATAATAAGAGCACAACGAATAGAAATTCGGTGCCATTTTCAGCAAAAAGAATTCTGTGGTATACAGGTTATAAAAATATGCGGTAGAGGTGAGATCTGCGTGCGCCAGCTTGTGGGAAGAACAATGGATGCTTTGTCGTGGGTAGATTCCTTTCTCCTTGCACGAATTCATGGTATAGACCAAGCCTTCAATCGCGGAGAGACTTAATGAGACGGTGACGAATTAAAACGTTTTCTAGTAATGACGGTTTGTGAGGACAGCTCACAACGTGTCGCGCAGACGATGAAGTGGACGGACCACAATGCCAGCAGAAAGAGAAGGAAGGGGACGAGCGAAGAAGACAGAGAAAATAACTTTCACGATGCTTGCAGTGACGTCTATTGTCCTAGGATGAAGTCTGTAATATGCGCCGCTGGAGAGGAAATAATTATAATTTGGACTAGGGAAGGTATTGCAGTCTGTATATGTAATAATACACTAGCTTCGTGAGCGAGCCCGCGATTCGTTTGTTTGTGTCCAGGCTTGAATTGGTTTCCACAGGTGACGGAGGCGACTGAAATGAATGGAATGAAAACAGACAATCGGAAATCCCGCAAGAACCTTATTGTTTCTCTTCCTACACCCTTTGGTTAGACATCATTATTGCGAGATTGTAGCACGCTTAATTAGTAGGAGGAGTCTATGTAACCATAAGCGAGAAGGCATGCTGGAACATGCTAACCACTGTGGATTTTCTTATGTGCCTCACCTTCTTTTGTTGAAATTGCAATCCGGTTCTGCAATAACGGTCTTCGGAATGTGTTCTATATTTAAAAATCTTATGCTCCATTCATGTAACTTTCTCAAGCTGCTCTACAAACAAATTTCTTACAAAAGATTATTCTTCTTTCTACACAATACTATTCGAGTTAAACATTAGCAGATGTTCTTATTACTTAGTTCCTTATAAGTAAAAGGGAACTAAAGGTATGCGCTATTCTAAAGTGATAGTTTAATGTTTTAAAAGTTTTTATGCGATTGTCATTGCAAATCGCTTCTTTGCTTGTCCAGAAGTAGAACAAAAGAAAAACGGACTCTTGCTGTCTGAGAAACGGGTAAGTACTTTACACCTGAAACTAATAACAAGGAATGTCTGGAAAACAGTAAACTCCACAAAAAAATGTATATGATATAAATTGTGTCTTTTAACGAGACCAACATTCTTTGTGTGACAAGTTTTTTGTCTATCCCTTACGGTTTCTAGTTATGCAAAACTCAGCAAAATTCATCCAGAATAAACAGGTCTTTAGAAGCATTCCTAGAAAATTCAAGATATACTTTTTATTTGTAATGGAAATGGCTTTAATATATGGTATTTTAATTAAAATCGTTAGAGCCATTTTTAAGAAAAACAAAATTTTCGAAAAGTTTTCCATGGAAAGGGTGTGGGGATTTTCTTGAAAAATCTTCGTGGCTCATCCTTGGAAGATACGAAACTTAAATATCAAATTTAGTATTTAACCATATTTTCGTCTTTGAGCTATGCTGACCACAGACAGACACACACGGACCTTTTTCTGAAAATGCTTTTTTTGGATGCAGGGGGTCCTAAAATAGAAATTTCCGGTGGAATCTCGGTATATAATTTTTGGGTGGAAATCAATACCTTCCCTATCCACTATGTACATTGTACATACGGGGCTAGAGAAAGTAAAAATCTTATGTGTTCCAATCACATAGCTTTCTCCAGCTCTTCCATATAAAAACTGCTCTTACAAAGAATTACTCTTTTATCTATATCATGCTAATCAAGCGAAACTTTAGCAGAGTTGATCTTATTACTTGCTTCATTGTAAATAGAAAGGAAATAAGGGAATTTGCTGGGTAAAAGCATAGTCAAATCCTTTAATAGCTGGTCAAAAAATGAAACAATTGAGGTTTGGTTCGCTTGGCATGGTCCCGTTTAAGAAAAGTTAAGGAAGTTAAAATTGAAACCAATAACAAGGAATTTCTCTAAAACGGTAAACTCTACGACTAAAATGACATAGATCATGTGTTTTAATGAGATTTACATTCTCTGTGTAGTAAGTTTTTGTCTACCTCTTTCGGTTTAACCGTTATGCAAAATTCAATAATTCTGGGCCCACCTGGGTAGTGTGGTGGTAGCGTGTCTGCCTCACATTCAACAGGTCCTGAGTTCGAATATCGCTTAGGGTGAGTTACCCTGGCAAGGTTTTTTTCGGGGTTATCCCTCATTCTGAGAAGGCGAATGTCGAGTATCTTTAAGTTCCATGGACCCCGAGATCATTTGAGCATCATTTCACCAATTTCATTCACTCTCCGATATGACCAACCAGGTTAAAGGACGTTAAGCTACAAAAATAAATAAATGATAATAATTTTGCAAAACTCATCCAGAATAATGAGGTTTTCAGAGGCTATTCCCAGAGAATTTTAAACAAACATTTTATTTATGATGTAAATATATTTAATATAAGATATTTTAATAAAAATCGTTAGAGCCATTTTTAGTAAAACAAAATGTTCAAATATTTTTCCATGTAAAGGACAGTTTTGGGGGGGATTTTTTTGAAAATCTTCGTGCCACATCCTTGGAAGATAATAAACGTAAACACCAGGTTTGGTATTTAACTTTTTTTGTTTTTTGTTTTTGAGCTATGCTGTCCAAAGTCACAAACACACTCACATATGCACCTTTTTCTAAAAATACCTTTTTTGTACTCAGGGGACGCAAAAGCATATATTTCCGGTGACATCTCGGCGTCGAAATTTTGGGTGGAATACAATACCTTCTCTGGCTACTATGTGCATTGTATGTACATACGGGCTAGGAAAAGTAGAAATAGTATGTATACCGACATGCATAAGATGTGGCCCATAACAGAGCGCAGCTGTTTATGTTAGTACTGACAAATTGTAACCTCACTTTCTTCCAGCGTGACGACCTCTATCTTTTGAGCACAATTCCATACAGTGAACTGGCAGGGTGCCGTGTGTCCCATAAACTATGGGCGAACTGCCGAAGGGCACTATTACAATTAAACCGTCTATTTTAACGTTACACTACCACTGGCTTAATATCGGGTTTCTTACTACGGCAATAACTTTCACCTGACTGGTTAAAGTCCAGCGATTAACATGTAGCTTGTAAATCGTAGGTCCTGGGTTTCAATTCCGGAAGTGAGATGGGAAATGTTCTTTAGCCAGGATTACTGTCCCAAGAATCTAGAAGTTTGAGTGAGAGTGTAAATCTGTGTCTGCGTTTAATATTATAAAAGAAACCCAACGTAAACGAACCCAAAAAAAACAAAAAAAACAAAAAAACAGAGAATATCAATGCCAATGAGTAATTGTTCTAAAGGTGCCATATAAATGAAACTTAAAAATCCTTCGTGTCTATGTCGCCTATGAAGCTCTAGTATTAATGTCATATGTACCGTCCAGTTTAACCACACGTGCATGTAAATCCTCACCCCTTTCTCCAGAACACCTAATTATGTTGCCATTGATTTATTCTTTTCTTGTGTACCAATTATTGAAAATCTTTCATAGAGGTGGTATCCGGACAACCCCTTCATTTCAATGGATAATACCATTGTCCATTGGTACCTTTTTGTTTCACCAATTTTCTCTCCAGACCAATAATTCTGAGAACTGACACTGGATGGGAGGAGGCAAAGGTTGGTTACCTGAAGGTGTAAACCTTCCGGAAGGAAAACTACTATTGCGATGTAGGGGGATGAACCACGTTTATGCTCATAAAATACACAGGTATTTGAACACAGAAAATCAGATTACCTCTTCTTAAGTGTTTTTGTTATCCCTGTTTTCTGAAACTAACCGGTCAGTGTAGATAATTTATCTACAGTAAAAATTAAGCCTATAAGGGGTTGGCTGAATTGTGATAATCCCCCAAAATAATATTAATAACTGTGTGTACAATCTTATTAATTGAACGTCTTTTTTTTTTTTTTTTTTTAATGTTTTACATATTTATCACTATATGTATACACAGTGCATATGTGTTGAACGCATTTATGAATCTGCAATTTTGTACTGTGAAATCTGTACCTCTTCAACACAAAAAACATCATAACTCTTTCATATTGGAGTAGAGAGGTAAGCTTTAGCCTTTTTTGGGGAGCTTATCTCTGTAAATTAGAATTTCCACTGAGGGGGCAATTTTGAAAATTTGAAATTTAGTTCTTAGTGTGGAGTATGCTTTTGTTCGGAAGAATGCTAACTATTTTGCTGTTATTATGGTAATAAACCGTGGCTCTAACCTTTTGTTTTGTGCATTTAAAGTTTAAGTATTTATTCTTTTAAAAAACTATAGTGAAGCACGCACTATCAGACACATTTGAGATAAACCCATTTCTCTTTCGAAGTTTTGTAAGAAAAATGTGTTTGGCTGCGTTGATTCACAATCACAGAGCGTCTATAAAAGAATGCAGCATGGCGAAAGCTGAAAGGCTGCCAAATATTGGTAAATTTACTTTCTTGTGATTTCAATTTTCAGTCCTATTGTTTCTCTATGAGAATATGCCTCGTAGTTACAAAGAGTGGTCAAAAACAAGGACATTTCATGGTGCAATGTCTAAGCATGTCGCTAAAGGAAAATCAGAATCATGAACACACACATTATCCAATTGAATCCTAGAATGTGGATGATGTTGCTAGTGAGGATATCAATATAAGTAAAATCGGTGATCATTTTAATAGGCGTGCTGAAGACAATGAAAGATGTAGAAATGCACAGAGGTAAACTTTAATGGATATAATGAATTATATATGAAGAAATAAAACCTATTTACAGAGATATTTCAAATTCAGATTTATTACTAAAAGTTTGTATGACATGACACAAAATATAAACGAAGCACCACGTTCAATGATATGGAAAATATTCTAAAAAACCTCCTTTGTGAGCAAGCAAACGCTTAGGCAGCCGTGTGTGAGAATATAGTTATAATTTTTTAGTTTTACAAAATACTTCTCGCGAAAACGATTACCATATCTGGCTCAAAGTTTAATTTCTCCACCACTAAACTATATACAAATCTACCTTGAATTTTTTTTGGAAAATGTTGATTACTTTGGAGTAAAACGTCCTCAAATATTAAGGCATGCTTTTCATTAATGTCTCATTTTGTATTAAACACGATATAAAATATTTAATGACAATTAATATGATATACACACATAAAGTCTAAGTCAGTTTGTTAGTTTAGCAGTGCTCCACGAATATAAGGAAACCCGTTTTTGGTGTGTATTGCGGGAAACAATTTGAATATTGAAACCTTTTGAAAAAATTGCTGGAAAAACTTGAAAATTGAACAAGCGCACCAACTTTAAATTTCTGAAATCCTGTAAAATTTATCATAACTTTGGGAACTTGAAAGAAGAATACTTGAAATTACAAACACAGTATAAATTTAGAAATCTAAAACTTGACTTTTAGACCACTGTTATCAAAACTTCACGCATGAGTTGCCTTAACAAATCGCTACTGGTTTTCATAGCTGATACCGAGTTTAGAACTGGAATGACGCAACCAGCAGCCCGTCACACCTAGGTCCTTCTATGCGAAATCGTTCATGGAGTAGCGGCCGACTGATCCGCCGGGTCTTCGCTATATAATGTAAACAATCGAACCTAGTAATACATATAGGCTTATCTTGCGTTTAAAAATGCGTTGTAGTTATATCCCTCTGTGTGTATGTATACAAACCCGGCATCTGCTGAATAAACTATGGAACACTCGATGAAAATCGACAGCTGAAATACCGGAATATTGCCTTCTTTTTGGTCACACATATGAAATATTTCTGCATAAACTTTATCTCCACACAGATAATCACGTGGATTAAATCTGATGAGCCCACGAACAGTCATATTATTATATTATCATACAAAATAAACACATTGTAATGAGAAGCACCTGTTTTCTTTGACTTTTTTCTATCACAGCACACATCCCGTCTAATCTTTCCTTAGTTAGAAATACTGGCTGTTTTATGCCTCCTTTGTGTATCATGGACCCAAGCTATTTACATTTTTCTAAAAACCTAAAAATGTTAGATTATTTGGCAGGGGGCACAAGATACTTTCTGTATAAATTCACGAAAATCCATAAGCGATCCGTTTGAGCTAAACGTAACACAATAAACACAAGCATGATAATTACACGCACACACACACAATCAACAGACCCACTCACATTTCACACCATGCCAGATAACCTTAGTGTGAACTGAAAATGTCCATAGGCTCGGGAGAGAGTCCTACAAGCAAGCATATTCAAACTGCTGCCTGCCATGAGCCGGTGGCCCTTTTTTGCTCAGTTGAAAAAAACCTCGGTGTTTATAAGTCAATCCCACAAGACGCCAGAACACAACTTACAAAAATGCATATCATTCATTTCTTAAGATCCTGGACAGCTTTTCTGTCAAGAGAGCAGCAAACGTGGCAAAATCACTCTCAGTCACACAATTGATAAGGGTCGAGCCGTGGCCGAGTGGTTAGACCCCTCGCCTCTCACCTAGGCAGAGCTGGTTCGATCCCAAAAGTCGGCATGTGAGATTTGAGAGTGGACAAAACGGCGATGGGGCGGTTCTCCGATTTAACCCACATCACATTCCACCGGTGCTCCATCTTCATTCCATGTATAATCAGCGTCATCGCATGCAGTGCCATTTGTAGTAAAAGCGGGCGTTAAACACTATAAAAACACTGTACATAGGTTTCTTCGTCTCACTCTCACTCGCTCTCTACCTTGTCATTCACTTCTAGGCCGCGCAGTGGCCGAGTGGTTAGACCACTGGACTCTCACCTAGACGGCCGGGGTCCGATCCCAAGCGACCGCATGTGAGATTTGTGGTGGACAAAACGGCGCTGGGGCGGGTTTTCTCCGGGTACTCCGGTTACCCCCGCCATCGCATTCCACCGGTGCTCCATCGTCATTCATGTACCATCAGTGTCACCGCCTGCCAGTGTTAAAGAGGGCGTTAAAAAACTCTCTTCTATTCGCTCACCCTCCAACATCCTCACCCCACTATTTTCTCTCTGTGCACCTCACATGGCATGTGGTGTATGAAAAACTGCTTTTTTTGCGATTTTTAGAGGTAGTATGGCCTTAAATTCTTTTTCCGTACCGTTTCCTTCAAAAAGTTAATAATAAGTGATATATTTCATTTTGGATTCTATCCTCTCTTTGGGCAAGTAATTAAAATTAACAAATAGCCTATTTGGAAAGTGAGATCTAAAGTATGCTATATATCAGGTTTCATAACAACGTAATAAGTCAAACTTGCGTAAAACGTAACCACGCACACACACACACAAACAAAACATTTTAAAATATCTACAATTTCTGGTTCCAAGCTGATGAGCCATTCTATACTTTAACAGCAATGGTTCATCCAACGTCCAAAGTATCAGACAAATTTAGGTCACATCTGTTTTATATGCGTAGATTTATTTTACTGGCTTCATCAAAGCAACTCACATTGAGCGAGAGCATTATCATATGCAATTTCTGACACTGATTATACATTTTTAACAAAAGCTCAGTGGTATTTCAAATTTGGATCACGCTCTGGTGGGCATTTTGTCACTCTCCATTTCATTACAGGCCATTTGCCTTTAGATTTTATAGGCTATTTAACTTATGTGACGTCACCCAAAAATGAACCCATTTAATGAAAGGAAATGTTGAATTTTAAAGAATCACAGCCGGATATCGTGACATCACCTATACTTTTACCTCCATGACGTCCACTTATCTTCTAGATTATTGCTACGTCGTGCGTATGTCTTCTATTTCAGTCTCAAAATAATTGACATTCGTCTTTTACAAGATGGCTTGTAAATGTTAAGTATTGATATTACAAATGTGCAATTATTACTAGATTTTAAGCCGAGTTATTATTTTTAAATTCTTATTTAGTTTGTAAAATAGTAATAACAAATACTGTCACTCGGTGATCTGAGCTTTCTAGAAAAAGTCACTAACTTGTTTCTCTGTTTTCTCTCCTCGTTGATGAGACTTACACTCCCCAGGACAGACCCAGAGCCTGGGGTGAGACGCCTGTTGAGGAGCAGAGGCTCTGGACCAGATAGAAGCCAGAATGGGTGATCAGCCCGATGCCTGGTATGAAAGTGAGGAAGTGGATGAAATGAAAGGACGGTGAAATAGATGAAAGGAAAGATGATTATAGAGAAACTTTGGAACCAATGGCGGGTAAAACCGGAGAACCCGGAGAAAACCCGCTCAGGCGCCGCTTTGTCGCCTCAATTTCACATGCGGTCCGCTGGGATCGAACCTGAGCCACCTAGGTGAGAGGCACTCGGTCACGTCACCGCAAATTCATTTACTAGGTTGGTGAACTTATCGAGATATTCTATTCTATTGGAATTATATTTGCATATCATTATAATGTATATAATTACGAGCAAAAGTACAGATATAGTTTCGGTGTGCGCGTGCTTAATTTGTAAGGGAAGAATAATTGAATAGAATCTTCTTTTCATTAAATTAGTTTTCCTCTGCCAATAGCATACAACATTGTTTTTACATTTGGTGATACTTTCACTTCGATACTTGACTTAAGCATTCAATCAGATTATTAATTTGTGGTCCAGCTTGAAACCAATAGCTTATAAAACAAAACGTATACATCTGATATAGCCTTACTTATATTTACCCTCTGTTTATTTTTATTGAGAAGGTAATATAAAAACCACATATAACATTGATAAATCAAATATAATAAATATAATACAAAATAAACTATTAAAAATACTTTCAAAAGCAAAGTTTTGTGCGTGAAAACAAAATAGTTGGAGATGGCCAGAAAGATTTTCAAGTAAATAAAGCTTAAGAACGTATATAATTACAAATGCTGGAGGTTAGATACAGACAATATTTGGACCGGATGGGAATGCTTTTGTGCAGTTCAATAAATTGTGTGTTACTTTTAAAAACCATTTTGCTGTAGGAATAGCTAAATAATATTGTAAACAGACGCAATAATTAAATGACTATGAAAGATTAATGACGGTGAAAATAAATGGAACCAAATTATTTACTTGTCTGTTAATTCTTAGTTAAAAATAAAATCAGAATTGTGAGAAAGGCTGTAGCGAGAAATACTGCATTCATTTAAGGTGTGTGCTATTTTAATTGTTTTGAAGACTGGTGTCCTTTTCAGCTTCTAGTCAGATACAATATGTATTCCGTGACCATGTTTTTTTTTTCTTTGCTATGTTCAGTGATCCAGTTGGTGAACCATTCACCGCTAACAACACCCGTAAACACTGCTTACTGCTAAAATAAACCATAGAGTAGCACTATGTAATGTTATACTTGGAGATCATTTTAGCTGAAAAGAATACGACCAACCTAGAAGGCATAAAAGGGATCTAATATGTGTGCCAAACACTAACTCTTCTGACTATAAAGTCACTTATCTGACTATAAAGTCGCTGAGTTATTCAAAAAGAACCATCATCATCATTATATTATATTATAATTATTATTATAATATTATCATCATCATCATCATCAATATCATTATCATCATTATCGCCAAGGTTCAGATATTGATGGCCTAAATGGGTTTGAAAAATCAAGTATAAAATGAGTCCAAAATTTAAACACAAAAGGCATGATTTAGAAATGATCCAAAATTGAGGTTCAATTTACCTATTGAAATTAATGCACATGAAGTCATAAATTAATTTATGTATATGAACATAAATACTATGCTAGTAGAAAGGGTAGACATCAGAAAATTAATGGGGTAATTTAGAAAAGTAATTAAGATATATAGCTTTTACGTACTCTTTTTTCCAATGAATAAAATAAAAAAAATTGAAGCAGGTCATACCAAAATGTAGCATCAACTCATTTAGGTTCTCAAATTAAACAAAATGCATAGAAAAAAATCTAATGTGTTCTATTCACATAGATTTCTTTAGCTGTTTCTCAAACAAATCTTTATTACACAAGAGTATTTTTTGATCTACGTCATGCTAATTTACATAAACATTAGACGCATTGGTCTTTTTACTTAATTCCTTGTAAATAGAAGGGAAATAAGGGAATAGGTACATTTGGCTAAAGAGATATTCAAATGTTTTAAAAGCTGTTTCATGTGTGAAACAATTCAGATGGTGCCGTTTGAGAAAAATTAATTAGTTTAAAACTGACAGCAATAACAATGAATATCTAAAAAAACAATTACATCTACAAGAAAAACATAAATCCTTTAGAGTTATTTTTAAGAAATCAAAATTTTCAAAATGTATTCCTTGTAAGGGTAGTTGGGGGTGGGGATTTTTCCTGTAAATCCACTCAACAACTTTAGTATTTAGCCAAAGTTTCACTTTTGAGTTATACTGTCCGCAGACACACACACACAAACGCAGACACACACGGACGTGTTTTTTTTTTTTTATTATTCATTGGAACTCAAAACGTTTATTTCCGGTGAAATCTTGGTATCGAATTTTTGGGTGGAATACAAAACTAATGGCTAAATGAGGACACTAAAGTCAAGTGGATGGCAATATGACGTAAAAACAAAATTGAAAATGGAATGAAATGACCTAATAAATGTGCATTTCCACCATCTGGGACTCATGGTAAGAATGTATTGCACTTTAGCAAAGCCTTTTGTGCATCAATTAAAAGATGACGTCATCAGAATCCGGGCCGCGATAATCAGCACCCGTGACTGCAACAGACTGTACTTCTTCTCAGACAAGAACGATCCCGTGATAAACAACAACGTGGAACGGATTCATAATCCCACGTGTTGACACAAAATGTGTGCACGTAAGTTTTGCAACATTGTGGCAGCGCTAATTTCATGGCAGTAAATCGAGTAAGACATTGGCATGTATGTGTTACATATAGTAAGCTATAGTCGCATAATGGTTACTTTTCGGGGGTTCATTCTTAAGCATCGTGAAACAATAACCTTGGCCTACCACCCGGCCGCTGCGTCCCTCATCTCGGGTAATTACAGACGTCATGGACTGGGTGCAGAGTTAGAGGGTGAGACGTGGACAGCGCCTCGAGCCCCCCGGCCGGTTAATGCGGTTCTCATGACCTGGAGCTGCTACTTCTCCATCAAGTAGCTCCTCAATTGGCTTCCCAGGGACCTTACGAGGCTGAGTGCACCCCGGGCCAGGTCTCCCAGCGAGGGAAAATCCCCACGTCGGTACTGGGAATCGAACCCAGGTCTCCCACTTGGTGAGCAGCTGCGCTACCACCGCGCTAAGGAAACGACCATCGTGAAACAATGCCAGATGAAATTATTGTCTGTCGCCACTTATGAAGGTTTGCTTCGGTCGTGTTTTGTTCCGGCAGGTTGACCTCCTTGATGATATCCTGACAGTTTAAATTGCATAAAAGTCCTGAGCTTGTAAGGCATGATGTCTTAAATGTCAGCACTCACCTTGAGACTAACTTTGTTCTTAGAATGGCCGTATCGTGTTACTGTACACGTGTTACCTCAATAATAGAAAGCTAGGTTAAATTTTGTTTAACAATAACAGGTTAATATTGTCTAACTGCGCTGTGTTCTTTTTAATGCATATCTCTAGCCTATGTAAATATGTCGACTCTTCTTTCCAATATGTGACGTGGGTGTCGATTTTCTTGTGTTACCAATATGTGACACGGTTGCCTTGTATTTTCTAACTGTTTTTTTTTTTTAACGAATATGAAGTGATTACAGACTGCAGCGAGCCGCTGCGAGC
This sequence comes from Hymenopus coronatus, assembly GCA_030762935.1. Taxonomy (NCBI): domain Eukaryota; kingdom Metazoa; phylum Arthropoda; class Insecta; order Mantodea; family Hymenopodidae; genus Hymenopus; species Hymenopus coronatus. The sequence continues at coordinate 153,646,634 of CM060900.1, forward strand.
TACAGATTTCTCTCGTTTCGATACTGCGTCCAGGTTAGTTACGTTAGGTTAAGTTAGGTGTGTGTAAATGAACAGGATCTAAATAAGGGGTAAAAATGGGGTTTCTGAAAATCGGCTCTTCTTTCCGATGCGAAACGTATAATCTTCCGTTAGGACTTAGAACATTTTCTCGCCATCTAGCGTCACTTATTCGAAAAAACCTTCTGTAACTCTGGTTTCAACATTTCTTTAAGAATTCATGAGTCTAGAAGTGGTGCAAGATACACAGATATTATTCTAAGTATTTATATCCCTTACTGTCCTGGAAACTAATTCGTGCTGAGCATTAGCTAGAAAACTATTTACAGTGCTGTACTTCTTAAGAGCGGTTGTTGCGCGATAGCTATAAAGAACACACCCATGAAGTTCGCTCTGTCAATCAGTCGTCTAAGAGTATTCTCACTATCTCCCCCCTATATATTCACAACCGAATCGTTTTTTTCCTTGCCCTTATTTATTGTTTCATTTGCCCCCTTTAAGTACTATGGTTATATCGGGGTATTTTAACTTGTGAACCAATTCTATATTAGAATAATTGTTTTTTCATACACGCCGTGTGTAGGACAGGATTTAGATAGGTATTGTCAGACTGCAAAATTCAATACCATAGCCGGGATTTGAACCACGGATCTCCCAATCTCTAGCCGTTGCTCTGCTACTGAGCTATCATACTAACATGCCGACATAGCATTGAATTTCTCAACTGACTCGCATGTTTCCCGGTAAACCACAAGGTGATCTCAAATTATTTTGAGATGACATTCCCCATTGGCGACTTACAATGTTGCAAGTACTTTAGACCCAGGATTCATAGTATAGCCAAGTATTTTGGTCAATTGGTATTGGAATAATTGCTTTTTCACACAAGCCGTGTGTAGGACCTTGTGGTGTACCGGAAACATGCTAGTCAGTTGAGAAATGCAATGCTATGGCGGCATGTTGCCATGGTAGCTCAGTGGCAGAGCAACCAGCTAGAGATCGGGAGATCTGTTGTTCAAATCCCGGCCTATGGCATTGAATTTTTCAGTCCGACTCTACCTATCCAATTCTATATTAATTGTAGGTTACTGACATTAGGTTAATAATTTTATATCATTAAACGTAGGCACACTCACTCTCATGTTCATACTTCCAGACTGTGGAGGATAGCGAATATTTCCAGTTAAAGAAAACTTCCCTGCCCCAGCCGGGAATCGAACCCAGGACCTCCGGGTAAGATGACATCTCACTGACCTCTCGAACACGGAGGCAGTCCGGATCATTTTTGTTTGAGACAGAGAATACTATTTGAGCGGAGATGAATGAAGCCTATGAATATGGCCTAAAGTATTTCCTCTCACTCTAAAGTTAACAAATATGAGGAATTCAACCACCACTACCACCACCTTATCCTCCTCCTCCTCTTGTTCCTCCAATTCATCAGTCATTAGAACTGATTATTATGCACTATGAGTGAGTATCCTACATGAACCACAATTCCACACAAGAATGTCCAAAAGTCAACCAGTTCTCAGGTAGACCGAGCCTTTGGTAACACACTATGTAACAAGCAGACTATACCACGAGGGAAATGCCAGCAATTTTAGCCCGACACACAACTTATCAGTATGCGGAACACTGTCCTCTATGAAAGGGTGCGCTTTTTTATGTTAAAGCATTCTGTAGATCAGCCAGCCTTGCAGTGGCACTAGGGAAACGTTTGTTAGATTTTGTAAAGCCGGCTGATATTCATATATCATCATTCAATCATTTTCTATCGTGAAGGCAATTTAGGAGTAACAGGGACGTTGCGTGGAATGCCGCAATGAAAATACAAAGAGAAAATAAACACTGGTGTGCCTTCCTAGTTATTTGGAAGTACCAACATCGAATCTTGCATGGGCTGAGTTGCCTGGATATGGCTAATTCTCTTGTTTTTATGTTTAGTATACGTATCTAGTAACTCTCAGGTGTGCGCCCTTTGAGCTTATTTGAACACATTTTATCATACTTCACTAGCCTATATTATATTCTATAAAGTATTCTGAATTAAAAAAATAAACTATAGCAAAGGCCGAGTTAATCCTGCATGCGTACTGTTTGACCTTAATCATAGAAAATATTAACCTCGGAGGAAAAGGTTAACAAGTTTTTCCTCAACCATAACACTTTCCCAGTGTATATTTATCAGAATAATATTTCCAATTTAACTTGGTAACAACGATCGGCATTACATCGGCTTCAAGGGTAGTGACAAATGTTTTGGATAAGTACGAGAGGGAGTCAAATGAATACATTAAAAGTGTAGTAAAATGTGAACATCACGCCATTGCTCTGTACATTGACAGTACTGTTACCAATGTCTTAAAGAGTGCCAAATAGGTGGTAGCAAACTGCAAACAAGAGAAACACTGCCATAATGTCAGGTTAAATCGGCTACTCCGCTTGTGACATGCATCAACGAAGAACAACGTTCCGTTGTACATTTTCTAGGCAGTGAATGCACGAAACCAAATGAAATACTTCGGAAAATGAAGGTCCGATTTGCCGATATGTGCATCACTACAGAAATTGTACTTGTGGAATAGAAAGTGTGACAGGGGCTCCCCACCCAGGTCAGGCGCATTGCGTTGTGACATCAGAGTCTACTGCAGCAGTTGAAGCCGTTGCAATGCAAAGTCACTGTATGACGTGGAATGAAATGACTGAAAATCTGAACACTGGTCACGGCTAAGTACATCACACTATTCAGGATGTGCTTAAGTTTCGTGAAGTGCCTGCAAGGTGAGTGCTACGGCAGTTCACTCCACAACTGAAAGGACACGTTGACGCCCATGGAGAAGTTTTACGGCGTTTTGAAGTGGAAGATGATGGTTTTCTGGCGAGAACTGCTACAGTCGAATACTGGATGCACTATTATCAATCCAAAATAAAGAGAGCAAGCAAGGAAAGACGCCAATCATTACCAGACCTCGCCCCGAGGGATTACCACATGTTTGCACCTCTCAAGGTGTCGATGGAAGGAAAGAAATTTTATTGCGATGAAGAAGTGCACCAGACGGTGAACGAATGGCTATGCACACAAGTTTTTTCCCCGTAGGAATCCCTAAACTTCTTTTACACTAGAGGAAAAATTGTCTCGAAAAATTATACACGTACTATGTTATTGAGTAAATTAAATTAAAAAAGAACAGCAATGTTTTCATTTAACTCTCTTCATATTTTATAGGTTGGTATAATCAGAAATGCTTATTTATGAAAAAAATCAAAACATTTTGACACGTTTGTACACATAAGCTATTACAATCCAAATAGACATTCACTGAACGTTTACAACATTTATATAATTAATTTTTCAGAGCTCTTTAGAGTCCAGTTATCCCAAGGTATATTTGTATACTTGTACCATAATTTCTTGTCTCATTCAAATCCGGCACAAATGTAAAACAACTTTTCGGAATGCGCTTACAAATCAGTACCCATCTCAGAACAATAATCAATATTATTATAAGTAATTTTATTCTACTTAAACTGTTTCTGAAGATCGAATTGATTGCTTCCTGCAAGATCTATTTCCGGCAAGGTCACTAAATGACAGCGTTATGAATGTGAGTTAGCTTGTCGTCAAGGTTTATTTGCCTTCATATTGGTAGCCAGTTTTGTATAGGACCATATGGAAAGTGATATTATTTTCTGATCGATTTTATTTAATGCTGTTAGCACATCCGAATAAGATATTGAAGTTTTGTTATATATTCTTTTCTAGTTAACTACAATTTTTGCTTCAGAAGTTATGCTATAAGATAATGCATTTTAAAAACATCTGTCAGCCTCCACAAGAAATTCTATTAACACGTGGCCGAGGTTATCTACATATATCATACATAATATGCTCTCTTTGGACCCATTACGATACATAATAGTGGTATCCAGTATAAGTATTCTGTAATATATACTATCAAATAATGGTTAGGTGTTTCGCATATTAGGCACTTCCTCAGAAATCATCTCTTCAGAGGGTCGCGCCGTGGTCGAGTGGTGTTTACCACTCAGCTCTCACCTATGCGGCCCGGGTTCGATCCCCAGCGACCACATATGATATTTGTGGTGGACAAAGCGGGGCAGGGGCGGGTTTTCTCCGGTTTCCTCCGAATTCATATTACACCGGTGCTCCATCTTGATTCCATGTATCACTAATGTCATCGCCTCTGGTGACATGGTAGTAAAAACGGGCATTAAACACATTCAAAATTAAAATCTTTGCAGACGAGTTATAATGCAACAGTATCACTAACTTATTTTTAGTGAATAGAGGAGGTATTGTATACCATCCAAATATTTGATACAAAAATACACGTTTTAAAAACCCTGGATATTTTTTTTAGAAAAGTCCTCCTGTGTGTGTGTGTGTGTGTGTGTGTGTGTCAACAGCATAACTCAAAAACGAAAAGTATGTAGAATACCAAACTTGTACTTAAGTTCAGCGCCTTCAAAGAATGAGATATGAAGATTGTCAAGAAAACCCACCACACATGACAAATCTGCCGAAAACTTATATTTTCTATAGGGTCACTAAGGATTTTTATTAAAATATGATACATTTAAGAAATGTGAAATGTATATCCTGAATTCCCTAATAGTAGTCTTTGAAGCATTCTTCATTCTCTATGTCTTTTGCATAACTTATTATCCGCAATATATAGATAACATCTTACTGCACAGAGGATATATTTGTCCTTAACTCAACAATTTATGTACAATAAACTTTTTTCGCGGGGTTAACCATTTTCGGGATATTCCTTGCTATTGATTTAATTTTAAAATACTTCCATTCTTATGGCCATGCAAAAATATCGGAATTTCAAAGCAGCAAGTTGTGACTAGCTCTTAAAGCACTCGACTATTGCTTAAGTCTACTTCATTACCCTTGTATCATTGTAAATGTATAAAACCACTTTACAAATGTTTATCTCGGTTAACATGAAGCAGATATAAGAATAAACTTATTTAAAAATAGTTTGTTGAAGAATGCTTAGAGAAAATCATGTGAAAGTATCGTCAGATATGTAATGACATTTCTCATTTGTCTGTTTTAAATATGTCCTATTTGTGTCAGTAATTCTTTTAAAATTTCCAGAAGTAGATTTTAGGTTATGTCATATTTTCCTAGCAATGCTGAGTGATGTAAAACTAAATGGGTATAAATAATTGAAATGAAATATCAATAAAGATTAAATCTGGAAAAAGCACAGATATCATCAATATATCTACACATTTAAGGATTCCATGTAATATAAACGCAGGGATCTTAATTAATACATGCCAACCAGTTGGTAGTATGCCATTTCAGTTAATTTGGATATAATAATAATAATAATAATAATATCAATAATAATAATCAAATTTTCATTTTATTTCCAGATTGTCGTTTTGTATGAGCATAAAACGTCTTAAGCTACTTGGAGTTGGTTGAGGGTTAATGCTCGTGAAATTCTTTACCTTGCAGATTCCCTTTGTTTTTCTGGCTAAGCTCGTTCTTGTAGGCCATGCGTTGTCTCTTACTCAGGAATAACAAAGGTGTGTAACACTCAGAAGACTCAAATAAAAGAAAAAGTTCACTTAATTTCACTGATGACTTCTTTTTTTGATTATCTGTTACTGGTTTGAGGCACTAACCCTGCGAGCGACTCCCGACATAACCGATCGCGAACCTGATGACATAATCTTTATAAGTACTAGTTCCACTCTTACTGAGTTATTATAATTTCAGAAATCCTAAGTTTCACAGTCCCTATAGCATTTACGGTAATAGTTGCCCGTCAGATTACTTATAACACGCCAATTTCTTACATTGGGCGCCACGCGATTTTTAGACTGTGTCTCATCACATTTCTTATACTGTCGTCCCGTGCAATTTCTTACACTGTGCACCTATATCCATCCGATTTCTTATACGTACATCACTTATATACCAAAATATCCTAATATTGCCCTCCTTTTTGATTGGCTGAAAAAAGGTGCGCAAAGTAGCGTTGTCACGTGACTGTCTGGGATTTTTCTTCATTTTCCACCCACGTGATAAATTCCCTCTATCCAGATTATAAGAGGCTGAACCTTCCTTCCTCCCAGAGGTTGTTTACTTGTGTCCCTAATGCTCTAAAATTCTTGTTATTTTTCACACAGCACGTAGCCTTGAAGAATAGAATGCGAGCTTATACACCCTAAGGTTCTGCGTTCTACTGAGCAGATATTTCTTATATTATATATGTACAAACTAATGATTGAACTATCAATATATGCGTCATACTAATATACTGTCGCAACTTCTATGGGTCACTCATGTGTGGAATATAAAAGCAAATCAGGGTAGAGTAAGCTAAAATTTGTGGGGTCAATACACTGAAAAGAGAGTGATTGTGTAGTATTAAAGCGATTAAACACAATACTTTGTACATCAATAGAAATATTTTCTGTAATCTGTAATGTGTAGAGCTGTCTATAAACAAATCTCAAATGTCATGGAAGGAAAGAAAAAGGAAATATTTACTTTAGGGATACAATTTGTGGTATTCATTTCTGTGAACTTGTAAATTGTTGTAAATTTTTTAAATCTACAACATATATTCATATTTATTGTGGTTCCCTCTTACATGAACTTAAAAAAAGGAATGAAAGAGCAGTTTATAGGACTACTTACAACATTAAAAAATATTAACCTTATTTGCTGTTTCAATAACTGCTGGCATGCAGATCTGCAAACTTGACTAGTAAAAATATTACAACCTATCTTACAAGCTTTAAATATTATTTTTACTGATCTCGACAAAACGTTGCTCACTTGAACATGAGGGTTGAGCAAAAGTTAAGGTATATAAGCTATACAATTTTAAAAGAATCACCCATATCTCCAAACATGTAAACCTTATTTTTGTTTTTATTCTTTTCGTGCTGTACTGTATGAATTATTTTGTAAATGTATGTATAGCCGAGATTTACATGTAGAATTGTTCAGTTCTATTATGAATAGTATTTTAGAATTCATTGTTTACCTTTGGAATTCTCGGGTTTAATCAGCAGTTGTCGAAGGAACCGCAGAAAATAGCTATTTTCATATAGGCAAGAATGGCGCAGTCGAGCCATATCTCAGTTAGTATGTAACTTATGTGTGTGTGTGTTTATATGTACTGTGAACCTATAATTTACCTCTCACACAGTTTCACCCTTCTCTGCCCAAAAAAGTTGGTACTTATGCAATATATTCTCGAATATAATTGTATTTTGGGGCGTATTTACATGTTTAGCACGTCGCATCGTTCAGCCTGAGATAAGGTTGGTAACTTTGAAAACTTCGGTTTTTTTTTTTGGTTTTTTTTTCTTTTTATCTCTGTTTGCTTTCCTACTACTTTTCCGTTTTATTACAGACACATATGCACACATTTACAAGAACACAAACATCCATGCTCAAGGCGAGACTCGAATCCGCCATTGCCTGTGCCAAGAACCACCAAAGCTAGGCACTTGAGCGAGCACGGCTACGGTAACCGGCAATACATTTCAAAGTCCTGCGTTGCGGACACCAAAATGCGTTCCTGTTATGGAAACCTATGCAAATCTGCCATCTAGCGACCTTGAATTCCAGTTTTCATTATTGCTGCGTTTAAACCATGGGAACAAAATTGTCTGCTTTCGGCTGACATTTTCCGTTCCTTTTCTTGAATCTTTGCTTTCATGGGGTTCTGTTAGATGTTCTGAATGCTGTTTCGGCTTTCTTGTATTTCTGTACTCTGATGTTACAAAAGGTCTTGAAATGACTGTTAATTCAGACTATAACCAAAGATATAATAAATCAAGGAACTAAATTGCAGTGAATTATAAACACAAAAATCTACATATTTTTACAAAACGTTAGCATATGGGCAATGCCAAATACATTGTTAGCGATTTCCCCGGCTGGCATCATTAGGTTTTCAGATCATTAGCTCACACGACTATTACAGAACATATGCAATTGAGCTATTTTATTGTTGAAGCTGGATGTTATTGAATGACTACTAATATTAACAGCGGTATTATAGGAAGCAAAGCCATCAAGGTGTGTCACCTGAATGTCCTAAATCCTCACAAAAGAAACAACAGTAAACACATTCCGCCTTCTCAGAACGTTCTCCCGCTGGTTGAACTTAGATGGCTCTAGAATCTTCTCTGTCATTGACACTAGGTACCATGAAAAACACAGGGTCCACTATCACTACCATCAGAAACCTAATACATCTTGTGCTTCCATCAGTTTTGCCACTAACTCAGCGACACATATTATTCGGAAATATCATATTTGTGAAACAACTGTGAAGAAAAACGAATAAAATAAGATATATACTTATAAAATAGTACATTATTTGAATAGTGATGAAATATTGAGCTAATTAACAAAGCAGACAAAATATGCATTGTGCTGTCTACTGGAGGTATAGATACAGTCATTTTGATAAATGGAACCTTAATATACAGCCGGTTTGGTGTGTTAGCTATGTTTTATCTTCGTCTATCGGTTTTCCCAAAACTTATTACCTCATATTTTTTGCAAGTTGTAGCTGCGCCGCGAATTCAACAACGCCTGTCAATGTAAACTATCCGGTTTGCTTCCACTTGTTCACATCACAATACGTGAGCTGCTGGACTAAGCATAGTGGGATTACTGACCTTGTAGAAAGCATTCCAACCCAGTTCCGATACAACACTCGTTTCCGCGATGTCTGTTCATTCTACGTTACGCCTTCCACTCGCATTCTCGGGGGAAATAAACACCTATGGCTTGTGTATGACACTCCTATTGGATGTACTAAACAACCTGTAAAAACACTACTTTTAAAAAGCAATATTGATATTCCGCAAATGAAGCAAATATTGATGTATTGTTGTTCATGAACTGTCATCAGGTGCCGTTATAATCTCTGTCCTTATGCCCTGTAAAGCTAAATAAATATTGTTACTTTTTTGGAAATTTGTTAATTAATACACATACAAAGTGAACATTCTATCTGAGAATACGTAAAAAATATGCATTTACATTAAAATTATGTCCCTAATCATCATTTCTTCTTTACGAAAGAAAAACGTGTCTGCTAAGCTATTTTCAAAGTCAAGTTATTGAAGTTTTGTTTATTAAAGAAGGTAGAACTATTTTATTAATTATGCTATTTTTATGAAAATGTATCTGCAATAGTCAAGCATATTATTAACTCTAAAGCAGATCCACAAAGCATCAACTATTGCTTTTATTATCTTCGATAGTTTCTGAGAAAAAGAATCATTTATACCATGAAACTCCATATACAGAAAAAGCTTTTCGGGTCAAAAAATGGAGAAAACGAACACACATAGTATATGGAAAGGTAGAGTCATATTGAAAAATTCAACACCATAACTGGGATTGGAACTACAGATCTCCGGTCTCCGTCAAGATACTCTAACCAATGAACTACCACAGCTGAGTTGGGTGATCATCCAACCGAAATGGAGGTGTGGTGTGGATATTATAATACTTCCCTTTGCCGGAAAGTTGGATCACGAGGCCAGGACCGCTGCCCATCGCAGCACCTCACTTTCCTCACGGTGCTGAGAGGGCAACGTCTTATTCTTAGAACTTAAAATCGGACCCGTGTGGAATCAACACCGGGCGCATTCTGTGGCCCAGAACCACAGCTCCGCACCTTGTCCCACAGCGCTAAGGCGCAGGACAGAGCACACGAGCTGTCATTATTTACAGTAGCACCAATTTGTAGAGAAAAACTTCTAAAGGACGGGCTAAGTACGTCTTTATTAGAAAGTGTGTAGCAATTTTATGTTCTCTAGCTTCTATGTATGATGTGGTTAATTGATACAGAAGGTTCCACTCAAAAATTCGATATTGAGGTTTCACCAGAAATACATTTTTCGAGAATCATTCAATCAAAAAAATATAAAAAGGTCCGTGTGTGTCTGTGTACAGCATAACTCAAAAACTAAAAGTCGGTTAAATACTAAACTGGATAATTAAGTTCAACAGCGTCCAAGGATGCAACAGGAAGATGTTCAATAATATCCTCCCATTCCAAACTACCCTTTGCATTGAAAACATTTCTAAAATGTTTATTTTCTCAAAAATTTCTGTAACGATTTTGACTAAAATACCGTAAACTAAAGATAATTACATGAAATTAAATATATTTGTTGAACTTTCTGGGAATGGACTCTGAAGACTCTTCGTTTTGGATGACTTTGCATAACTGGTAAGCCGTAAGAGATAGACACTTAGTACACAAAAAAGTATATCTCCATAAAATACAATTTATGTGATATACACTTTTTCAGTTAGTTATTTCCGAGATATTCCTTGTTATTTGCTTCAATGCTAATATATCTAAACTTTTATCAAACGGGGGTATGCCTTTCCTTTTTCTGTTCTATTTGTTTATTTTATTTGTATCCCTGGCCATTCAAAGAGAATAGAATTTCAATGATATAATATATTTTAAAAGATTTTACTATTAAGCTACTGTATTCCCTTATTATCCTTCTACTTATAGGAAACTATGTAAGTAATAAGACCATTTCTGCTAAAGTATATCTTGATTAGAATGAAGTATAGTTCTAAAACAATAGTCTAAAGTAAATTAATTTGTTGTCAAAATAGATTTTTATGCCCATTGTATACAGGTTTTAGTATGATCTGTAGAAATGTAGAAGATAGATATTCGCCTTTCCACTGAAACTGATGGAAATTACCTGTTTTTTTGTTTTGTTTTTTATTATTATTTTTATTTTGTGCTTCTGAAGTTGGTTTGCAAGCACGAGTAATTTAAGTAAAACAAGTCGTGCTGCTATGTTCAGTAAAGGCAGGCGTGCGACGGAAATAGGAGGAAACACAGAGGCAAGGAAAGATGCTTCTGACAGTAACCTTTCATTTGTTTGTTTACAAAACGTTTTCTACAGGATCATTTAACATGGCCTTTTCTTCTTCATCCCTGATGCCATCGTTCCTCGGTAACTGTATGTACTTCTGCTCAGTCAGTAACACGGACTTGCTCTTCCTGGAATTGGAATGGTTCGCTAGCATGTGTCGCAATACTTTCGTGTTCTTGTGGCATTTTTATCACAGTATGGAAATGTAACGTAATGTTCAGAATTTCAATTAGCTATGTGCGTCTTTTTCATAACTGTTAATTGTTTTCTGCATTTAATTCATCAAGGAGAGGAAGACTCAGAGTGAAAAATGCAATGCTACTGCCAGTTTTTAACCACAGATCTTCTGGTCTCCGTCCAGTTGCTCTAAACACTGAGCAACCATGACAACATGCCGGCACAGCACGGCACTATACTCCCTAACTGACTCGTGTTTTTTCCCTGTTAAACCCCAAGGAGATCTCAAATTGTTTTGAGATGACATACCTCATTAGCGACTAACAAACTTCGTGAGTACTTAAGTCCCAGGATTTATAGTTTAATTAACTATTAAGTCAAGCAATGTGTATTCCCATAAACTATAAAGCCCCGGACTTATGTAATTAATAATTTTACAATATGACATTATCTGTCAAACGCTTGTCCTATACAGAAGTGTTGTGGGACAAAAAATTAAAGCACAATAGTTCATTTAATCCGGTTGTTATCTGAAAAGTTACAAAATTGGTCGACCGAGCGGGAAGGCGAAGGCGGCTTCGTCTATGGCCTGCATTCGGGAGGTCTGGGTTTGATCCCCGCGGCCGGCCTACCTGACCTACAGGTTTTGGGGGGATTCCCTGGGTGACCGCTGGGTAGGTTTAGAATATCCCCAAAATTTTCTGGACCACCATTTTCTGTTCCTACGATTTCCTAATCATGTCTTTCTAGGTTGAAAGACCAAGCGACGGCGCTTGGATGGTGAATTAGACATTGTAAATGTTATTCAATCGTCACCTTCGAGAGCAATAGATCGGGACACGCCTACCTGTTTCAGGGCGTCCTTTGTGGGCTCTCCGGGAGGCTTGAGGCTCATAAGCAGGGCCTAGGGGGGTCGGGACCGCTCCAACTGTAACTGAAAGGTCGCGTCGTCCCGGATCTGGTGGCCCCTCATCCCTCAAACCCTAGGGCCATGTTTGTGGTAAAGGCCACAAACCTCTGCGTCCGATGTTCGCTCCGAAGTACTGGGGGCTCCGACCGTGACTAATTCTAATCCTAATCCTACAATGTTGGTCAGGCTCTCAGTTTTTTCTCATACAGATAAGTCTTGAAATTTTCGTAATTACGTACTCTGGTTGAAATAAAAAGAGGCGGCGAAGGCATAGTAGTCAGACTGCTGGTCGCTAACCAAAGCGGAAGCCGTGCACTGATGCTAAATCTTCATCAGTGTTATCGCCTGCGGTGCCATAGTGGTAAACCCGGGCGTTAAATACTATTTAAAACAATAACCAAAGCGACCCGGAGTCGATCCCAGGGGACCGCAGGAGGAATTTGTAGTGGACAAAGCCGTGACTCCGCCATTCATTCCATCACCTGCTCCAAAATCGCATTTCATATTATTCAGCTCACCGTCAATCCTCTCCCTCGCTCTCATTCCGGGAGGCGGAATGATCTCACATCTTGAGTTCTCTCTGAGCCAGAGACCGTCTTGCTACTCAACAGTATCTGACCCAGGCGCTGGCTGGGGTGTGTGAGTCCTATTCACGAGGACGGTAAACAAAGTATAAAGTTTCATTATCAAAACTGATTTTCATGTCTCTAGCAAAATAATAATGTTTAACAACAGAATAGAATACAATATTACTCGGGCTTTTTACATTTTCACTACCTAAAAAAAAATGTCGTGGCACAATTTTCGGATTTACACAATCCCGGGGATTTCTGTAATATCATGCTGGTTGAAATGTACATATAAAAACAGACTTTACACGTATTCATGTATTTTTGACTCGATAAACAGTGTAGGCAGCTTTGAATTCTTCGATACCTGAAATCTTAAAGGTTCGTCGTGATATGAGTTTAATGTTCACAAAGACAATCTTTGGGATTTCTGTAATTATTCAAATTTAAATGCAAAGTTTGGACAGTAAAACAATGTGTAAATCTTTGTTTACGCACCACAATATTACGATAAAGGCTTATTCCATTTTAGGATTAGAATTAAGAGTAGGGTACGGACGAAATGGTCTTGGCACCGAACCTAGTTGATTATACGTCCCACGAAGGGGCGCCCCGGGAGGTGAGAAGATGCACTTGGCGGCCGGAACCAGGAGTGACGGCACAGTAATGACAGGGTCCTTATAATTCCCAGATGAAAGCACCCCGATATTCGAACAGGCAGACCGGATATAGGATCCAAAGCCCCCGCAAGTAGCGGTGCTCATCCCCGCAACAAGCCAAAGTTGGGGGACGGAGATGGTTACTATAGTCTGTGTCAAGTTAGTTCAGTCCTGATGTCAACAACAAGGCGGAGCTGGCTCAACTCGCCGCGTGTTAACGGTACATGTGTGCACATAAGTTTTGCAACACTAGCGATATATATCAGCAACCTGTGGAGAATACTTTGAGAAATGTGGCAATTCTGTGTCAGAATGTGCTGCGTGCAAAATTTTATTTAGAGTCGATGGTTCATTTCTGAAAAAACAATCATAAACTTTACCGCGAATAGCACTTTTCGCAAAATCATCGTATTTCTCCGAAAGTTTTTTATATTTACGCGGTTTTCCCGGTGTTCTTAGGCTTCCGGATGCTTGCTGTTCCATTCTAACACTATGCACACTAAATGTAGAAACGCCAAGATCACCCGTTTCTTTTTCGATATTCTTTGCGGCCGATTCGGCGTTTCTTTCTTTAAACACCGCGAAACAATGCGCAACCATTCGCCTCTCGACACTTTTTAAAGGCCTGCCTCGGTTGTATTTTATTACGGTTAATCATCCATGATCAAAAGCTTACTGTTTTTAAACTGCATATAGCAAGTCCCCTGGGCTTGTGAGGCATGCGAGTTGTACAGGAAATACAGTCTTAAATAACACATTATCAGAGGCGACCCTGCACCATAAACAATAACAGCTTAATCAGCATTCACCTCGAGAATTACCGGTTGTTTAAGAAAGCTGTCTGGTACAGGCTTGTAACTTATTGTGTATATAATACCAATGTTCTTTAGTAATAAAAGTTAGCTGCATTTTATTTAACAGTAATAAGTCAATAAAGTCAATATATAATTTCGCCGGTCTTCTGTCTAATCTATATGTTTTTTATAGAATGTGTACGTCTGTTATAAATATTCCTTTCAGAATTCACGAACGCGGAGCCATCTGCTTGGTATGTGTCGGATATGGATAAAATGTCGGACTATTACCTTTTATAAGAATCGAAGCATTGCATACTTTTCTCTCCGAAACTAACTCGCGTAGAGCAGTGATCTGAAATATATTACAGCACTGTACTTTTAGGAGGCTGTTACAATATGCATCCACGTAAAAGTTAACACCCATTACCTTCCCTGAACCAATCAACAGCCTAACGCTCTTTTGCTTCAGTATCTCTGTCTCTCTCTCTCTCTCTTCCCTCCCATGTGTTGAAATTAGGACTGAACTAACTTGAGACAGATAATAGCAGCATCCGTTTTCCCTGTCACGCCGCACTGAACACCATCACCGTTAGTTTCAACGCTGAAAGAAATCAACGGGATGAAGGATAAATGAAATAACAATGGAAACGACACGAGGGACAGGACATTTTGGGAATGAAAGAAAGTTACCCGGCATTCGCCCGGTGACCATAATAAACTCCGTAAAAGGAATGGTTAAGGTAGGTCGGTCACGGAGATCGAACCCGTGACCATGGCAGGCCACAGTAGGAAGAACCACCTGAGCATTCCCACCCGGTATTAGTGAGAACGTGAAACACTATCAGTTTTATAGGAAAAATTAACAGTGTAGATTGTTTACAAAATGCACGTGTAAGGAAACATACCATAAAGCTTTAGACAACAAAGAGTCGATTATACTGTAATCCCTGGTGAACTCCGGTCACAGTAGGTCATCTTTTCACTTCTAGGAACAACCACACCCTTGGTTAGTCGCTATGTTAGTAAACAATCCACAATGGTGCAGAACCGTAAGTATGCTCTCTTTATAACCAATACATGTGACGTTCACGCTCCAAAAACTAAATAAATGTTATTTAAGGCTATAAACTCAGCTAGAGAGTAAACCAGATTCATAGCGTTAATACCATTTCAGTTTCCGCCATTTAAACAAATCTGATGTGTTACACTCACATGACTTTCTCTAGCTGTTCTACAAACTTTTTACATAAGGTTATTCTTCTTTCTGCATCTTGCTAAACGAGCTACTCATTAGCACAATGTCCTTATTACTTAGTTACCTATAAATAGGAAAAAATAAGGGAATACACTAGGCTAAAGTCATAGTCAAATGTTTTAAAAGCTGCCGTTATGCTATTGTCATTACAAATCCCTTCTTTTCTTGGCCAGGAGTAGAACAAAAGAAAATCGCACACTTCACAACTGAAACTAATAACAATGAAAACTGTAAGCTCCACGAGAAAAATGTATATGACATAACTTGTGTATTTTAATAAGACCTGCATTTTTTGTATGGTAAGTTAAGTTTTTGTCTATCTCTTACGGTTTACTAATTATGGCAAATTAAGCAAAATTCATCCTGAATAAACAGGTCTTTAGAAGCTATTCCCAGAAAACTCAAGATATATATATATATTATTTTTCAGCTAAATATCTTTAATATACGATATTTTAATCAAAATCGTAGGAGGCATTTTAAGAAAATCAACATTTTCGAAAAAAGTTCCATGTAAAGGGTAGTTTGGTGTGGGGTATTTTTCTCTAAATCTTCGTGTCGCAGATACTAAACTTAAATACCAAGTTTGGTGCTTTACCGACTTTTCGGTTTTGAGTTATCGTGTTCACAGACACACGTACACACGGACACACTGACACACGAACTCACGAACACACACACACACACACACACGGACCTTTTTGTGAACATGCTTTTTTTGGATACATGGGACCCTAAAATATATATTTCCGGTGAAATCTCGGTATCGAATTTGTGGGTGGAATACAATATTTCTCTATCCTTATGTACATTGTACATACGGGGCTAGAGAAAAAAGAAAATGTGTGACTAAAATACTTATAGCGAGCCCACTAAATGACACACATGTCAAAAGGTCTTTACACCCTATTCTGCATTTTATTTCTCGTTTAACAGACCATTAGAAGGGACGCCACTTTGGCGCTTTTTAATACTTAAGTGAAGCAGAATCAGAAAAAAATGTATGTATGTAGATAGGATGTATGTTAGGTATGTATGTATTTAAGTATGCCTGTATGTATGTAAAATGGAAATGGGGTTTTAATTATGGACACTCTTTAACTGCTATGGTTCTTAGCGTCTCATTCTTTACTGGGTGTCAAAGACTGCTTAATTTTTCTCTTAGGCACCTTTATCAGGCTTGAGGTGCTTTTGCGTGCCGTAAATCTACGACAGAAAACCAACGGCTTTATTTCTCTTCCGAAGGAAACCATGCTACGGAGATTTACGCCCGAAAAGATCCATCGTCCTCCGGGTTTAAACCCGCAACCTTAGGTATATGAAGTTAGCATGGTAACCAATACATAACACAGGGTGACTGTATGTATGTATTTATGTACGTAAGAGACTATATATAGTTTTTGCGCACTTAAGTACCAATTAAATGAAACTATAAGTGAGTAGGCATATGTTTATTAATAGCACGCCCAATTTTAAATCTTATTTTCTTACAAACATTTTTCCAACTCTTTTCCACAGTAAAAATATTCCCCCTGGTGTAATTTTTCACTAAATTGTTTCATAATTTCTATACTGCCTATGGAAAGCAAATTAAGGAAAATGGTCATATGTTTTTTTCGAAATAATGCTGCAATTTTGATAAACAAAGAAATTACTAAATTGATTGGTCGAGTGGTCAATGAGTTGACTTCTCACCCGGAGACCCCGAGTTCGATTCCCTGCTTGAGCGGGAAAGTTTTCTTTAGCTGGAATTATTCCCCATTCCCCACAGACTCTGAAAGTATGAATGATATAGTGAATATGCGTGCATATAATGATTTAAAATTATTAAATCTAATTTCAATAACCTACCGTTAATACAGAGTTGTTGCACAAGCTAAAAGCCGCCGATATGACCACAGAAGTTCAAGGAGGCGTTGCAAATGAAACAATAGAAAACATGATTACTAAATTTTGAAAAATCAAGACTTTTGAACTGTACGATAGTAATAATTGCTCTACACTGCTTAATGCTAATATAAAAAGATAATATGTCAGATATTTTTGTAAATTCTTTTATTACACAAATGGATTTGTATGTGAATTTTTTAAAAACAAATTAAATTATTTTTATTTGAGTAATGACTTTATAAATAAAATGTTATTTAAATGACCATGCAAGCTGCAATTTTGATATATGGCAAACATATCACTATTGTTGTGTATAATAATTGGAAGGTATGCATTCCAACAAGATATGTAGCTTACCTACTGTAAATTTTTCAAATTTCACAGATGCCTCATTTTAAGAATCATTCATAATATTTTACTTATAATTACAACTTAAAAATTGGACACATGGAGGCTTTTAACAAATGTAAGCTTCTAAAGAAGAGTTTTGAGAAAATTTAAAACTGAAATCTGTGAATACAAACACAGGAGAAGCACGAAGAAAGTGTGAATTACAGTACTGAACGTTAATATTTCGGATATTACTTAATCAAAGAGGTTAAATGGAAGTATGTAATGTGAACAATAGGAGAGAGTACACAACGGAGGGAAACACCTCGCACACTGCAGCTATTGCGGCTACTGTCCTCCGGTCCGAACGGATGAAGTGAGCTGGTCCCCTTGGCCGCGCTCGACAAGGCTTTGGTGCTTCGTAGCGCTGGGGATCGTGGGTTCGAGTCCCGCCTTGGGCATGGGTGTTATATGTTTGTGTATATGTGTGTGTTGTAAAAGTAAGAAAACAGTAATAATACAGAAAAACAAGGTAAAAAAAAAGGTAATTAAAAAGTAGGGTATACAGTGCCGGAGTCCCGATCAGACTCCGGTATTATTTTAAAAAAAAAAAAAGTGAAGGAACTGCAGGAGTCTACGGTACATAGGTAGACACGCCACAAATACTCGCGAAACTCCTTAACATTTACTGGCTCTAACACCCGACGCACTTCTGGAGCTGCCCAGAGAGGGCATTGAGCGACCTGTCTAACTAGTAGACTACGAGAAATACGCTTTCAATGGAGTAAGCATCTGCGCTATCTGTCCGGCATCACCATACACTATGGAACCTTAAAGCACGCCAGAAGGAGGATAAGGAAACGGAATGAAAAGTAGGGGAAAGGCACCAAATATGAGATACCATTCCAACTGGCCAATAAAGTGCTGCCATATGATGGTATTCGTACGTATAAACTATTTGTAAACAGAGTATTTGCAGGTAGGAGCAAGGAATCCCCGCCATTTCAGTACTCTGCCAGCGTCCATTTGTGTGTTTTTGTTTGGCCGTACGAGAAAAGCTTTGCAGCCTCAACTCCAGAGCGTATTTTGTAAAGAAGATAAGCAGAAATTTCTCATTACTATGTACCATTGTGGACAACATTAAGTTCTTCCTATTATTTTTATTTGCAGTTTATCAGACAACATGACAAAGACAACTAAATTACTGATGACCCACCACAAGAAGGCAAGGTAGAGGAAAGCGTAACGTAAGCACGTAAGTAAACACTTTTGCTGTCCCTATGACGTTTATGCTCAACATCTGATATGACAAGGACGTTAGGTTCATCTAAAATACACAGTGTTGTCACATAACTCACACTTAGCTAGAAGTCCAGTTGTCGAGCAAGATCCGAGTCGGAGAAGTCCTCATCTTCGCTGCTGACGTTGCCGCTCTCTGCATTTAAATATTTAAATATTAAACAAGGAATAAAAGTAACAAAATATTATATAACTGTAGTACTATATGATCTAGCGCGTATTAGCAGCGAGAGCCAAATAATGTATAATACATCACTGCAGTTACTGAAACGAGCATTAGATCTGGCAGCAGTAGGTTGGTTCATATACATACGTAGTAAATGTAAACAGATCTACTAGTACGTGACCAGATAACAGTTCAAGCCCCCCTCGCTCACTCGCCCCTCAGGCCCCGCTTGCCTTCTTGTGTTGAGCGGACTATACATATTCTAGCTGCTCTTAACATAAGGTAGTGAGGGAACCCTAATATGAGATATCTCATAATGGGGACCTCATAGTATCTCATATTAGGTAAACAGCACAAATATTGTCTACTGTGTTGTACGTTTTGATACCTTTAGTTATAAGAAACTAGCGACGTCAACCAGTGCAAAGAAACAGCTTTTTCAGCAAAGATAAAAAAAATAAATCAGAGGAAAGCGAAATGAAAACCTGAAAGATTGTAACAGAACTCAGAAAACGATGTTATTCTAGAATATTCTGATTCTGATAGTGATCAATCTGAAAGTGATGACTATCGCGCATTGCTGAGGTTGATATTCTGAGGACGCTCTAGGTGAAAAGTGGACAAAATGTCAAATGTGCTTCAAGTGGTCACAACAAAGAACCTGGTGATTCAAAAGCAGACAAATTTTATGGTTCCTGCTGCAACAATGAATAAATGTGGACTGTTTTACCGCACAGCTACTACTGTCATTTGTCTTATATGTATTAATTCATTAATATGAGTAATGAACACTTAATCTTCATATGGAAGTTTAAATATTACTTATTTCAACACCTGTCTTGAGTTCTATGAATTGTTGTCACTCACGCACTCGGGGCACACGCAGGTGCACAGGTACACACATCACAAGAATGTTTGCAATTATTGCTTTTGTTAATAACAAAATTCCTTTAATTAGTAATTGTGTGTTTCTTTAAGAAATATATGTTTTACAGTAGTAGGTAGCCTAATATGAGACAATATCTCACATTGGGAGACCTTTTTGATAATCTTTGCGAATTGTCAACAATTAAAAATTTGCCATTATTTTATTTGAAAATTTAGTTAGATATTTTGAAAATTTATACCTACACAAAAAAAAAAAAAGCGGAAGTATTAAAAGTGTTGTTTTCTATGCTTCTGTCTATTTACAGGTCTTCATAAATTATTAAAATGAAAAACGTATCTCATATTTGGTCCCTTTCCCCTAAATGAGGTAAAAGAAAACTTGGTAAAAAAGACACCAACTCAACATTCACTACCGACCACCGAAAACCATGAAATACCCAAAACCAGATATTGGCTTGAGATTATTTATATGCTTGTTGTTAGGTTACGTTCTCTGTTTTAATAGACGTGCACAAAGGACTATTTCCGGTTCGATTTCCCGTGGCTAGCCTATCTGATTCCATGATTTTTTTCGTGGGTTTCTTCTGGTAGACAGGCGGATAGTCCCATTCCCCTAAATGAGGTAGAAAATATTACTTATTTAACAAATATTTTACTTTCACACCCCAATCTGGTTTTTGGTATTTCATGGTTTTCCTTGGTCGGTAGGCGAATGTTCAGTTGGTTTCTTTTTTACAAAGCTTTCTTTTACGTCCTCTGGGTTGATTTCTTTCATCTCTGAATTTACTGTCCCTCCGTGTCGCTTCTGTTTCCCTTTCATTCATTCTTTGCCCTGTTGGTTTCTTTGAGGGTTGGAATTGACGGCAATGGTACTCAGTGCGGCGTGGTAGGGGAAAAGGGTGCTCTCCGTCGCCCGACTTCGGCTGCTTGACGAGATAAGGACCGCCCCTATATGGAGCGGGGTCGCTGTTCTCCCTGTCGGACAATCGGGCTATAGTCTGTGTCAAGTTAGTTCAGTCCTGATGTCAACAACAAGGCGGAGCTGGCTCAACTCGCCGCGTGTTAACGGTACATGTGCGCACATAAGTTTTGCAGCACTAGCTATATACATCAGCAACCTGTGGAGAGTACTTTGAGAAATGTGGCAATTCTGTGTCAGAATGTACTGCATGCAAAATTGTATTTAGAATCGATGGTGCATTTCTGAAAAAACAATCATAAACTTTACCGCGAATAGCACTTTTCGCAAAATCATCGTATTTCTCCGAACGTTTTTAATATTTACACGATTTTTCCGGTGTTCTTAGGCTTCCAGATGCTTGGTGCTCCATTCTAACACTATGCACAGTAAATGCAGAAACGCCAATAGATCACCCGTTTCTTTTTCGATATTCTTTATGGCCGATTCGGCGTTTCTTTCTTTAAGCACCGCGAAAGAAGGCGCGACCATTCGCCTCTCGACACTTTTTAAAGGCTTGCCTCGGTTGTATTTTATTACGGCTAATCATCCATGATGAAAAGCTTACTGCTTTTAAACTGCACATAGCAAGTCCTCTGGTCTTGTGAGGCATGCGAGATGTACTTGAAATACAGTCTTAAATAACACATTATCAGAGGCGACCCTGCACTATAAACAATAACAGCTTAATCAGCATTCACCTCGAGAATTGTCGGTTGTTTAAGTGAGCTGTCTGGTACAGGCTACCAATGTTCTTTAGTAATATAAGTTAGCTGCATTTTATTTAACAGTAGCAAGTTAATAAAGTCAGTATATAATTTCGCCGGTCTTCTGTCTAATCTGTTTTTATAGAATGTGTACGTCTGTTGTAAATATTCCTTTCAGAATTCACGAACGCAGAGCCATCTGCTTGGTATGAGTGGATATGGATAAAATGTCGGACTATTACCTTTTAATAAGAATCGAAGCATTGCATACTTTTGTCTCCGAAACTACCTCGCGCAGCGCAGTGATCTGAAATCTATTACAGTACTGTACTTTTAGGAGGCTGTTACAATATGCATCCACGTAAAAGTTAACACCCATTACCTTCCCTGAACCAATCAACAGCCTAACGCACTTTTGCTTCAGTATCTCTGTCTCGCTCTCTCTTCCCTCCTATGTGTTGACATCAGGACTGAACTAACTTGAGGCAGATAATACTGGAAACTGTAGGGACCCTCTCATTGATGTGCCGTTGCTGCTGGTGTATTCTCTCAACTCATCCCTCCCTCTCGTTGGAACCCCTTCTTGTGGCGTAGCCGCAGCCTATCGTAACACACTAGGTTATTTCTGAAAATAATGTGATACACTTCGCCTACCATTTTTTCCTTCTACAAGTAAGGCGCCTTATAAAAAAGGAACCTAGGTGTTGTTGGATAAGAAATAAAATAGGAATTTTATTGCATGCTCTAGAAACACGACCTTAGGAGATACACTGAAAAAGAAAAAATAGAAGAAAGGAAATAAAACAAACGCAAGGCAGAACAAGAAAGAAGGGATAACGGCATCGGAGTCGCGGCCATGCTAATAAATAAATAGCCTCCGTTAGTCTCCAAATACACCGTTGTCACTATGTTTCTTACTGGTGGGATATACTGTTCCTCTTTGGCACTGAACAAATGGCATTCGTCAATCGTTTCTGTCCTTGTTCTGTAGATTTTTTTTTTTTTTTTGTGCTTTTTGTTTAAGAATGCTAAAAGCATTATATTCTTACCGCAACTAAGTACAAGACTTATCCAGCAGCGCCACTGTCACTGTTCTCTTATTCCAATGATGCTATTTGCGTTTTTCGTGCAAAAACACACATCACTGCTGTATGTCTTCAGGCGTTGTCCTTTCGAATCTTCTTGATACAACACTGGTATTTAATAGCTGAAGCACACAGGATTTTGAATAGCCGTGAAGTCGATTTTCATGCTTTTTCGACATGGTTGTTATTTCTTCATTTTTAAATCCCTGTGAATGTTGTCATACCTGATGTAGCATGGTGCATTAACAATACCACGTAGTACTTTTTAAAATGTTGTATAGTTTTAATATTAGATTTATTGGTGAAGCCCAAGATCTGCATCCAAATAAATGCTTATACAAAAGCAATTTATTATTTATAGTAAGCTGAGAATATATTCCTGGTAACCAGTACTTTTTCTATACTTTATGATAAGTTCTTTTTTTCTTTTTAACGCGAGCCTTCTATTTAAGTTTAGCGTTAAGTAATATGCCCAAGTACTTGTTTTCGTTTGGATATGAAATTAATTGTTTATTGTTAAATACCGGTAACTTTTTGACTTTTCAATTAGTGAAATTGACATGAACTGAATTTGTCTCATTAAGTTTAATGAGCCACTTTTAGCCCAAGTATTGACTTATTTACTGCAGTTTGAAGTTCACAGGTTGCTATCCAATAACCTTAATGTCGGTATCATCAGCAAAAGTGGCTATTGTTGTTTCCTGATGTTGTGGTATATCGTTTGTATACAACAGATACAATATAGGTTCTAGGGCACTTCCTTGTGGTAATCCGGCGCATATCTTCTAAAGAATGATGATAGATTTAGATCTCTTAAAAATTATAAATCGACGCACAAAATAAATTCTGAGTTTGAAATGAGCAAAAGTGTTATATTAAGTAGAAACTGGTTGTCGATGTGTTGTAGGTGTTAAAGGATTATCTACGAAATTCTTATTATTTTACCTTAACTCCAAATAAATTAATGAAGAGGTTATTCACAGCATTTTAGCATTTAAACTCGCGCACAAAATATAAAATATTTAACAGATAACGTATTATTTTACTAATACAGCCAATTTAAGTGCTCACAGATAAGGACTTTATACGTAAGCGTTACTTCACATAAAGACGGCAGTATGTACTATGCTTTATAATTTAAACGTCCCTTCTATTTATAACCCACTCAACTTGTATCTTCTCCTATTGTGACTTCCTTTCCGGCCTGCACGTGTTTGCGGATGTTCTCACGCTTGCGGTGGCCTTGGGATGCGATGAACACAAGATGGGTGATGTGCCGGTAACCGGAGGCTTTTGAATGCGATACGTCAAACGCAACTGGCAGTTGCCAGAATCTTCGTCTTTCACTAGCTTCCAGAAACGTCTGTGATGTCACATGGCTGGGGAAGCACGGTGTAGTACAGATTAATGTACAATTTATTTAAGATAACCTCACAGGAAGTAGTGTTGTATCTTCTAACCTCAGTAGCCCTGTGTTCGATTCCCGCCCTTGGTGGGGGAATGTTTATTTAATTTGAAGTTTTATACCTTTTGGAGAGTCTGGAAGTATGTATTTAGTAGTGAATGCGAATGTGTTTCAGTTGCCAGAATTTTCGTCTTTCACTAGCTTCCAGAAACGTTTGTGACGTCACATGGCTGGGGAACCACGGTAGATTCATGTACGATTTATTTAAGATAACCTCACAAGTAGTGCCGTGTCTTCTAAGCTCAGTGGCTCTATGTTCGATTCCCGCCCTTGGCGGGGAATGTTTATTTAATAGGAAGTTTTTATACCATTTGGAGAGTCTGGGAGTATGGATGTGGGAGTGAATGCCAGTGTGTTTAATGTGGACTTGCATTAAAGCCCTAAGTTGAAGTACCTAAAGTCTGAGAGCTGTTTCATAAGTCGAAACTTCCAATATAACCATAGAAGTTAGGAGGAGCTATACAAATTAAACAATTAAGAAAACACAGTATTAGTCAGGGCTATTAATTTCGAGCCACCCAAATTGCCATAGTTTGGCAAAAATACCTTGATTGTCAAAATAACTGGGCAATGTCGTTAATGACTTATTTGACTTACGACAGATCTCCCCGTCATTCGGAATTCTCTTGGTTCAGTTCATGTTTTCAGGTTGTGCAACAAAACGTCCTTTTGTAAGCAGTAAAGTCAACCACATTTTGAAAAAGTTGATCCACTATCTATTAGACTAATTTGGCACACGATGCTCCATGTTGATTGGGTGCAACAGTACTTCGTGTATCGCATTCACGTTTACAACAGACCAATACCTGAATTCTGTGCGCCTCAGCTTGAACCCCGTGGTATCTAATATTTTTGGGGTATTCTGAATGAGATTCTGAAACCAGCGACAAACTCCATTTACCTAGGTAGCTTTGCTTTATTAGGCTGCTTGTAGTACACCCAAATCATTAAAAATACGCCTGGAAATACTGTTGACTCCGCCCTTGTCTTTCATCTGTTTGCTAAGCTCTTAAAAGTGAATTGGACAGGCCAAGTTACCGAAGGGAAAGTGTTGAACATGAAACATAACTTGAGATATATGTAGTTCTGGGTTGCGAACTGATGAACCCTAAACTTCCCGGTTGGACAATTCTCCACCCCTCTCACCGGGTGTTACAAAAAGAGGTTAATCGTTTCTCTGCGCTACATACAAAAGTTCTAATGTCAAGGTAATACACGCACGTGCTAGTTAAAATAATAGACTGCTTATACAAGTCAACCTATTCTGTATGACTGTCAATCAGGTTAAGGGGTGAAAGTGGATGCCTTATGGGTTTTGCATTTTCTTACTCGCGTGGTACCAAAATAGTACAAATAAAAACATGGAAAGAATCAAGTCCCTATCAAACGTTCACATTTTCAGCAAAATCACAGCGCCAGGCGTATTTTTAAGTCTTCGACTGTACCATTATACACTCAAGGATGCTTTCCTCACTGTTCTTTCAGTTATTGAATAAATGTATCCTGAATCAACTGATACAAACGCTTCTCAGGCAAATATTGCAATTGGCCATATATAATGCTTACGGTTCTCTGGATCAGTATCTGGTTGATGATTTCCATGTTCATGCAGAAGGAATATTGTAATTTTCAGTTTCATTGTTCCACAATATGTCCTGCACCAGAAGATGAAAGAAAATTCATTGTGAACAAATACTTACGATCAGTAATCTAGCATTCTTCAAGGGAATATGCTACATTTACTATATACTTTTGTTCTTATTGCTATTGGAATACTATTTGTAACTATTCTTGGTGTACCTATGTAAGGTAAAATGCGATATATTTTAAAATTGGTTTTATATAGTTAAATAGTTCTACTTTGTGCCAATACGATGTAAGAATCATTGCGCTGATTGATTACCATGCTGAGTAAAACTGCGGCGAGTAATTCTGAATAACGTGTCAAACACACACGCACAAACTAGACTAGTTTGGACAACCTGATAAGGACCTTTAAGAAGGGAAATCTAGTTAGAAAGCTTCTGCTTATATACCAGTTATATTAACCCCATAAAATTTAATTTTGATTTATTTCACTTCGTGCAGAGCACGACTTCATTTAGAGAAGGTAATAAGTATGTTTCAACCTATTCCCTATCTGCGATATATCGTACATTATACAGAGTGACTTCTAAATAGCGTAATGTAGTATGTTGCAGCAACGAAATTGATAAGTGATCTTTCATGACTTTAAGATTAGTAGCGCCCGGAATTATATGCATAATTAAATAGTAAAATATAATGCAAATATACGAAAATGTAAACAATATGCATTATAAAATGTAACAATAAATGAACAAAAAGACATCAACTACTGTTTTGGGATAAACAATACGAATAGAGTACCTTGTACCTTGCCACCATTGGTGCTAACTGCAGTGAAACCACAAGTCCTTTGGTTTCTGCTTTTAACCCGAATTTAGGCTGAGGTGTGTGGATTTAAAACTGAATAAGAGTAAATCTGTTTGTCTCATTGAAACTGAAAATACGGACTAAACACCACATTTTCGAGGCTAAAGTAGGACTAAACTGAGATCGGGAATGTCACTGTCACCCTGAAAACTATCAACATGGTGCTATCTGTCATTTCTATATGCCACCCCATCCCATTTCCACAATACTGTTTTCCAGGGCCTATATATCTATATGTTTCTTGTATTAAAATATGCTCACTTTATAGTGCCTATAATTGAATATTTTCCCAGTGTGTTGCTTCAGATTCAGCTATAGGCTTATGTTCTATCAATAACCTTTATCTAGATTTTTGCTTCTCGTAACTTTTCAGTTTTGTTATTGGCTGTAATTTAGCAATATTATGTATTAATGTTTAGCATTTCAAGTAATATTAAGCTCTGAGTCAATTAACTATTTTAATACACGCCTGAAGACGTGCGGCGAACCTGCACCTCTGTTTCGGTGCCCTCGTTATTTTCCTTCCGGTGTTGTGATTAATTGCTATAAAACAGCGTTCTCAAGCTTCATTCCTATACCCCAGAAGTTGTTTCAGGAGACGAATAAAAACAAATTTTTAACCATATTAATTAGTATACTTATTTCTCAGCTTCTCTGAATCATTTTAAGAATTTTGGTTCTAATCTGTCTATCGCCGTCTCTTCAGCATCCATTTCCAGTCTTACTTAACCTTATATGTAGAATTCTTGATATTTTAATCATCGTCCATCCATCCATTTCTGTCACCATTTTTTTTTATTTTTCGCATCCTTTCACTTATAATTTAACTTTCCTCCCATCTTCATATGTTAAAATGCTGTGTGCTATAGTCTTTACTATGTTCAATTATGATTTTCATATCAAATTTCCGTTCCAAAGGAATCCATTTAATGATCCAATCTTTCAAGATTGATTATATAAATTGTTTCTTTTTCCCTTGTACTAGATCCGTCAATAGTAGATCCAATACATTTGTGCTCGTTAATTTTTTACTATATTGTGATTTATTTTAAGATTTTCTCCATGTCCTACCACCTTTTATTTTATATTTCCAAAGTTTTATTTCGATTCTGCTTGCTCAAAATGAACCAGAGGTTTATGTGTCATAAATTCAACATTATCTTGATCATCTCATAACCACGTGGTATTTGGAAAATAATAAACTAAGCTCGTTTTGTCATAATTCCAATAGTCATTTTGCAGAAAGAAAACGAAGGAAGGAAGATTCCCATATAGTGTTATTAACTGGACGACTCTTTGGAGAAGAACACGAGGAAGGGCACGCTTGACATGGATAGATGAAGTCAATTAAGTCATAGAGTAGAGAACAGGAAGAAGGAAAACGACAGGATGGAGAACAACTTGGAGCAGTGCAACAGGATGTAAAAGCAACCACTGAAAGTTGGAAAGTCTATAAAAGTAAAAGTTAAGTAAAATTCATAGCTAGTTGTACTGGATATGAAGGTCATTCTGTTAAACTTCTCTTCCTCTGAAATTATTTGAGATAGGCTAAGAAATGAGTCACACGCTCGGTCATCTAAGAGACCTGAAGTTCCCCAGTCATAAAGTATTAAAATAATTGTAGTTCCAATTCTCGACGAGATATAGAAGCGCGTCATTTTTCTGGATTTCTCCTTTATTTATACCCCCCAGCTAAGAACACTATTTCTCCCAGCGTGACTCTCTATCAACACTCTGATTAGCTAATCGCCGTGGCGTCGTATGCAAACATGCGTTCTGGTATCTCCCTTGCTTTTCTCTGTCTCTTTTAAATCTGTAGTTTCCTCTCTCTTTCTCTCTCTCTCACTACAGCATCCTTTCAGTTACTATTACCAAATTCTCTGTGTCGTAAAGTCCTGTAGTTCACTAGATGGTCCCGCTTCGTTTCAGGCACCAAGTTACCCCTATTTTTGGCTAGCAACCTTCCTTTACATTTATCATATTTTACACGTCATAGCCTCATAACATTCTTTACAGTAGCATTGATGTTTAACTTCATACATAATTTAATATCATATACATTATATGTTTCTATACTGAAAATATTACTTACATTTATTGTCTGGCATTTACATGCGTTTGTACCTAATGAAGCTATTTGCATTAGTATGCTAACGTTGTTGGTGCACTGTATTTTCGCTACAGAAATTTGTAATACAGGCATTCTCTTCCTAACATTAGCAGTGACATTGTTTCACGTAATAACAAAGGAGATGCTGCTTAGCAAAATGAAATGTACAGTACATTATCAACTACAAAGGGCTATTGGATTTCGATTGGAAAATAGACGCTTTTAGAATTAATTCAGAGCTTTTTTAATTAATACGATTTGTTATTTCCACACAAGTAAAATACAATGTTGATTTGAAAAGACCAGATTCATTTCATTGCGAACACAGCATTATCCTCTTTAACAATAACACACTCAATAATATTAGTGTGAGAGTGTATGACGTATTCAAGAGAGGAATTACATATAAACTAATCGCACAGTCTGCCATAAAAAGCGCACTGCGGGGCTATTCCGCTAATTTCAACTTTAGACCCAATAAAATATGATGTTATACTTTAAAAATGTCTGCCAATGTAAATACAGGTATAATATTGCACTTATGTGCCTTTCAATACGTAGAATATATAAATTCATTTTCACGAACAAAGTATTAATCAACCATCTGAAAATGCAGAAATAACAATAAAAAGGTAGGGCTATTCCGCCCAATATATTTTAGTAAAAACTAATCAACATTTAGCACAAGCATCACTTTTCGTCCTTTTGAATCCTCGCACATTTTGTGAAACCAAGTTGCTCATTACTGGCACTTTATCCAGTGACTTTTTATTTTCTGGGGAATAAAAATTCAGACCACAAAATCCACAAGGGTCATTCTCACCATCATCATCTTAAATTCCAATTGGCTTCTAGTTGTCACCCGATTAACTCACTAATGATGACTTTTCTTACTTGCATTACATTCCTATCATTTTCCTTTTTATATCTACTTCTTTTTGGACAACTTGTTGCTGGGCTGACAGTAATTGCATTGAAATGAGAGGTCTTCTGATGAATGGAGGAAGAGGATCCTGCCGAAGAGTATTCAGGATTTAGAAAATTGAGAAATTTGAAACTGAACATGGCGGCGAACTGGAAGTGTCTTCCTAGAAAGGAATTTAGGGAATAAATTCGTTTCCTAGAGTGGTTAAGGGTTTAATTGTTGAGGACTTTTTCCTTTTCTAGATACGGACCATCAGAAACGAACCAAGAAAACATATTCACAATAAAGTATCAATTAAGCTAATACTTCGCTGAACAAAAATAGCTCTGTCCTAATATCCTATTCTCCATCTACGACATGTCGTACATCATACAGAGTGATTTCTAAATACCGACCAAGGCGTAATACAGTCTATTGCAAAGACGAAGCTCATAAGTGATCTTTCAATGCATTATGATTAATTGAGCCCGGATTCACACGCATAATTAAACAGTAAAACAGACAATTTGTTTTGCAACTAACTTC
Source organism: Hymenopus coronatus (assembly GCA_030762935.1). Lineage (NCBI taxonomy): Eukaryota > Metazoa > Arthropoda > Insecta > Mantodea > Hymenopodidae > Hymenopus > Hymenopus coronatus. The sequence goes on from CM060900.1 coordinate 153,676,762, forward strand.
TTATCAATACGATTGAAGTGCCTCGTGTCTTGCCAACATAGCGCTAGCCCCAATGAAACCACAGTTTCCTCTGGTTTCTGGGTTCATCCCGAGTTTAGGCTGAGGTTTGTTTGTGCGTGTGTGCGTGTGTCTGTGTGTGTGTGTGTATACTGGCTTAAAACTGCTTAAGAAGAAATCTATTCATCTCATTGATAATGGAAATATGGATTAGAGATTAATTTTGATATTTTTCTACATTTTCACAGATTCTCAACCGGGGCTAAACTTGGAGTAAAATGGAATCGGGAATGTCACTATTCATCGTGTCCTAAATGATCGATTGCAGTATTATGGATCGTTTTTGTTATTTCTGTCTCTCCATCCCACCTCCATAATGTTGTTTACGGGGTGAAATAGCCCCATGTTCAAATATTCGGAAAGTTGCGCCAAATAAGACCTTAGTGGAAAAGGCCAGTAATAATTGTGGCACGTACCTGGGTTCCTATTTTTTTCGTAGTCTGCTTACCCTCCCCGTGTGTAGAACTGACACCCCCATAGGACTCAAAAGCGAATGCCTAAGGGTCAGAAACCTGTCGGGGAGCCAAGGTCACGAAACCACAGAATGAAGAACCTGGAACGAGTGGTCGGCCCTTAGCCATGCGTGAGCGTGAGGAAATGGATAATATAAAAAGCAAGGGAAATGGATGATAGTACAGGTGATGATGGGACAATGAATGGCGGGGGAAACCCGAGAAAACCCCGCTCAGTCGGGCGCTTGGGATCGAACACTGGCCACGTATATGGCAGGCGAGCGGTCTAGCCACTCGTCCACGCCTCCGCTCTGTGTTCTTATAGGAGTTTAAAATTCACAAATTTGCACATTGTACACCTTAATTTGTTAAATTGATTTTTTAACCATGGAAATAATTTATTGCAGTTCGCTTTCCTCTAGAATTTGTTCACTTTTCCTTTCACCAAACATCCTTACTTCACCCACTTGCTGCGACAAATAGACAAGGGTGCACACTGAAAGATAAACACCACTGAGCAACTAACCCGTTGCTGCAATTTTTTTTATTTCAGGCGGATTAGCCCCCTAACTGTAGAGTGCAAGTTTAAAGAAACAATGTTTATGATTTACGCTTCATTTAGAGAATAGTAGAATTTAGAAATCCTAACATATCTCATATTGCTATTTGATATTTCTGTAGTGTTCTGTTGTGTGAAAATGTGCTTTAATTAATAGTGAATAAATGCTTATAAGTAATGCGATGCTTGACATTAGCGGTAGTGCCTATATTGGTAACTATTTTGATCTACTCTGCTTGTTTTCCTGCCTATGTTAAAGTTTATCAAATATTGTAACAAGTTCTAGTAATTACAGATTAGTTAAAGGGGAAATGTTATATAATTAATTTGAATTCAAGAGCAAAACATATTGTATTTTTGTATTTGAATTTACATGCACTGGTAGAAGACAAGGAGATACTATAATAGAAAAGCATTATTATTGTTGCGCAAGACTTAAACAGTTTGCTGCCAACTGTAGTATGGCAATAATACACGGAGCTTAACAGTTTAGCAATTATAAATTTGCTTCATGGGGGCATTTAACTCAGTTTTAATTTAATCAACATTATTTTTACAGCAAATTGTTAAATTAAAGTAAAAAAAATTAAGGTTTATATGTTAAAACAAATCAGTGACAATATATCTAGATGAATTGGTTGAAATTTGTATAAATGAATGGTGGCATCATGGGAGCATTTAACTTAGTTTTAATTTAACCAAAATTATTTTTACAGCAAATTGTTAAATTAAAGTATTAAAAATGTAAGTTTTATATGTTAAAACAAATCAGTGACAATAACTCTAGATGAATTGGTGGGAATTTATATAAATGAATGGTTTCGATACGTTTAACGATTTTATTCTGTATATTGGTACTAATGTTCTTATTAAAAAAACTTATATGTTACAATCATATGGCTTTTGCGCTCACTGTTGTAAAACTGTTCTTGCAAACGCTTATACTTTTACCCACTTTATATTAATCATTATGAACCTATGTAGAAATTGCCTTGTTATATTTATCTCTGTTGGTGCAAACAACGGGAATATCGGAATTCATTGGGGTTTAAGCAATAGTAAAATATTTTTAAGAGCTGGTTGCTATGTAACTATTTTGAAATTACGTTCTCTTTGAATTTTAATTCTGGACATTCCTTGACTGCTATGGTTCTCAGCATTCCATTCTATATTGAGCTTAAGAGACCACTTAATTTTCCTCAGAGATCTCTTTATCAGCTTGAGGTTCGTTTACGTGCCGTAAATCTATGACGCGGGTCCGCCGGCTTTACCTCCTTTCCAAAGAAGGCCAAGCCAAGGACTGTTACGCCAGGAAAATTCATGGTTCTCCACCGGGTTTGAATCCACGACTTTGGGATCCAGAGACTAGCGTGTTACTCCTAAACCAGGGACGACGACTCCGTTCTCTTTGTATGACCGAGAGAGAGAGAGAGAGAGAGAGAGAGAGAGAGAGAGAGTAATGAATAACAACTTCCCATTTGAGAAAAAGTAAGTGTTTTAAAACTGAAACCAATAACAAGGAATATCTCGAAAATTGTTAATTCTACAAAACGTTTGATAAAAATTGTGAGCTTTAACGAGATTTACATTTTTTGTGAAGTGACATTTTTCTATCTATTGCTGTTTAACAGTTACACAAAAGACATTGAAAATGAAGGGGACTTCAAGGGCTATTCCTAGAAAATTCAAGATATGCATTTCATTTGGTAAAAGGACATCTTAAATGTATTTCAATTTTAATCAAAATGCTTAGTGCTAATTTTTAGAATATCAACAATTTTGGAAAAGTGCTCCATGTAGAATGTAGTTTGTGCTGGGGAAGATTTTCTTAAAACTTTTCTTGCCCATCCTTGTAAAATATCAAGTTTGGTATGCATCCGACTTTTCGTTTTTGAGTTATGCTTCAACACACTTATGCATCTTTTAATAAAAATGTTGTTTTTTTAGAGTTCATGTAGCTCAAAAGTATATTTCTGTTATCATTTACACATAAGTTTTGGGTGCAATACTAACCTTCCCCTAGTTAGTAAAAATGTGCCAAAAGTTCATAATCCCAATGGAAGTTAACCGTTAAATGTTTTGGGTCAGGGAAACTCATTATATAGGTATGCATAAGTTATTTATTCAAATTTGGAAATTAACATGAAATATTTGCGCTTAGTTTTACCAACAATGCTACTTTGCGTGTAATGTCAGTTTAAGAGAAAACTTGACCGGCGCGGCGCTTTGAAGGAAGAGTACCTTGAGACGGCTACAGAAGCAAATTCATGGAAAAAGGGAGGGCAGCAGAGCCTAATGGATACAAGGAGGAGGGGTCTAAAATCATTTAAGTGCTGTAACCAGTTTGTGTGGAAGCACACTGGGTTGAACCCGATCTCTGTAATTAATGTCCCGTTGCTCTCCTCCCTAAACAACCATCTTTTATCTTTGTTTCTTTTCTCCTCTCGTCTATATAATTTTCCTCATCATATTCGTGTATCGTTTCTTCAGCTTCCCCTACGTAGGCAGTAACACCTTTAGGATTGTCCTCTGCACTGAGATGCGTCTCTGACGTATGTAGATATAGTCTCTTCACTTTATTACTTAGAGCAGGGGTGTCAAACTGCTGCGAGGGCCGTGTAAAATATTCAATTCAGGGCGAGTGTGTATAAGCAACATCGAGACGCCCGAAAGGCAGAGACTGTAACAGAAATATTAGAAACTTGAAACCTTTTTATCAGTTTCAGCCGAGATTCCATAAGAGGCATGTAAATTGAGTTTTCAATTTCAGGCTTGTCTTTAGGGTTCTTTTTATTTAAACAAATGATTTACGACCCGTGCTCTACCTGGAGGTATATCACGGGTTACTTACATATTTTGAAGATGACATATTTGCATATTTTTATTCAAGAGTGCGGAAGATACTCTTGAGCAATTCTGCGACTGCAGTTATATTGAAATAAATCTTCAGAACCATTGGCTGTGGAAGTGAGCGTAATACAGTTGGTCGATGTCTTGAATAGGTGCTGTATCAAGTGCAGAACGGTCTGTGGAAGTTTTTCGGCGCAGCTGCAGAATGGTAAAGCTTTTATGTTAATTTTGTGGAGGTAGGATAGAAAGCGGCCATTATTTGTAAGAATTGGATGATTATATGATTAGATGAGAGAGATGCGAGATATGTTGGGGATGAAATGCTTGGTATGATAGGCTTTATTGGATATGGTGTACATTAGGTTACAAATTGTAGAGTAATTCTCAGTTAACAGTTGCTTGCCCTGAGTTATGGGAATAGGTTGATATATTGCATAACATTAGTAGTGGGCTGGGGTTCCCACGAATAAAACGCTTGTTTTAAATAAGCACAAGGAAATTATGTGACAAGTCTGTGGAATAAGGTAAAACCAATAATCGATGATATAGAGAAATAGGAAATATAGGGGACCTTAAGGGGACACCAAAGTAATAAAAGAGATTTCCTGTAGTATTACATTTATCAACAAAATAAGTATGCATACCAAGTTTCATTTAAATATGTGTTATTATTTTGGATATATTAATTAATTCATTCCTTTTAATTAGCCAAAATAAAAATCTATCCCCTTTTACAGTCATTGAGCTAAAAATTGTTAAAATTATATTCCTTGCAACCATTATAAAATGTTTATTTGTTTAAGTTTTCCTTGACATTTTTTTTCTAATTATTCTAGGCGACAATGTGAAACAGGTAAGCAACACCAGCGCATAGTTGTACTAATTAATGTTTTTAAAACTAATCTATGACCAACATAAAAAATCAAACCAGATATTTTAATACACACACTCGCAGTGATTTTTGAAGGAAAAAGAGTTAGTTGTAGTAGACGATAGATTTTCAATATGGGATAGTAACAAAAAGGTGAATCTGAAATAAATAGCTTTAAAGTTTGACATAGAGGGGCATATAACCAGCCCGATGGTTTAAAGTGTCTTCTTAAACATGTGTTACATCCTCCCTAGGAGAATCAAACTTTGCAAATACGAGTATGTGCTTTAAAGTATGGTGCAGTTTTTGCAGCAAAAATATAAAAATCGACAATTTTACCAAAACCCCTAAAGAATCACTTCTGTATGCTTGGTACATGTGACTAAATGGGAAGGGAGGGTCTGGCATGGGCAAGAACGGGCACTATGAGATCAAGTGGTTTACAAGTTGAGAAAGAAACATCCCCTATTATGCCAGTCAGATAAGAATTTGCACTGTGTTCTAAAAGGTTAAAAAACAAAGGTGTGGATAGTGGAGATATGGAACAACAGGTGGGGTAAGTTAAATATGGAAATATTGGCTTTAAAGTTTTTGTGAAAATAATAGGATAACGTTTTTGAAACAGGCAAATATGCAAATATGTAAGAGAGCAGTGGTTGAGGAAAATTATTAAAGAAAGAGAGAAGCTTAACAACAAAACAGATGAGGAAGGTAGGGTACAGAAATGTAAATAAGTTAAGTGGGAAAATGAGGGAATGCACTCAATGCAATGAGGGATATGTATGTACAAGCAACCAACAATCTCTAAGAGGTGGAGAAAAATCTTTGAAATATGATTGTTACCATGTATATAAATAAATAAAGAAATAAATAACTTCAACTCAGTTCAATAAGCTTATTACATATTTTGCTGTTGTTATTTAAATTTACCAAGCAATTAAAATGAGTGTTGATGGCACAAAATCCAAATTAGAAAACAAAGCAAAAATGTCACAAAAGGTCTTCTTGTTAATGCCGCATTTTTCAAGTTTATTACGCACAAATCGATGGATATAACATCTTCCTCAGATTCCTACTGACTGCGCAGTATTCACTGAATAACTACTCATGCAGATGAACACAAACGTTTCAATAGGTCCCTAATTGGAGCCAATTTGTGTAGCTTTTTCCCGTCTTTCTTGTCGCGTTTCAAATCGAATTTGAGGCGCCTAATCAGATTGAATATAATTATTCTTTCTCGTGTGCACTTTGCTTTCTGTCTACAAACTTGGCATTTAAAGTTCATTTTTGGTTATGCTGCCTTCGCCACCTAATATTTCTTCTTCCAATTCGCTTATTAGGGCTAATATTCTTCGTAACTAATAATGAGCTATAAAAAAGTAATGAAAGGTTAAAATGTTAAAAGACTAGGAGTTCTCAAAACCTGTATTCAAAGTTAAAACTCGGTTCGAATTCATGGTGGAATGTAACACTTCCTTTATTTACTACACATATAAATAAACACTTAACTAATTATATAAACATTGATGAATAGAGAAGCAAAACCGATCCTTCTTAATGAAGGCATTATTATATAAAAGCAGAGGAGGAGCTTGTAATTTATGAACCTACAGTCTTCAAAAATATTCATTCTAATATCCTAAATGGTTTTGAGTTGAGTCATCAAGTTAGCAAATGTGTAAGCGATGGTCAGAAATTAAGGCCACAAGGCCCATGTTCTTGGTGTTTCGTCTTTAGCCACGAACCTGGTAGTGTGCTGTAATTCTAATACATGCGGCTGGCAAGTGTGCAGAGTTTTAACCAACTGAAACCTATAGCGCTATTGCAAGGTAAACTAAACGCCAATGGCGACTCGTTTGGAAAACTGGTCTCGCGAAGACATCCACTCAGTTATTCGATTTCTATGGGCGAATCATGTAACCGCGGCTAATATTCACCGACAGCCGGAGAAGGTTTATGGAGAGACTGTAATGTCTCGCCAGCATGTCGCAGAATGGTGTTGAAAGTTTACGGACGGAAGAGAAAACGTCACCGACGAGGATAACAGTGGCCGACCCATCACGGCATGCACATATTTGCCCGCGTAGAGGAGCTGATTCAGGACAACTGGAGGATCACGTTGCAACATATGGCGGTAGAACTGGGAATGTCTTTTGGAATCATTCATGTTGTTTATGATGTTCTGCACTACTGACAAGTTAGTTTCCTATGGGTTCCACGGAATTTTTCCAACCAACACGAGGAGAAACACATGTGGCACAAGACTGCAATTTTTACAACGGTTATTCACTGAAGGGAAAAGTTTTCCTCACCGCATTATCACGGTAACGAAACTCGGATCCACCACTACCCTCAGCAGTAAGCGGTCGCCATTTGAGTGGAAACACTCCCCTTGTCCAAAGACAACGAAATTGAAGGTAGGCCATCTAGTGGGAATGTGTGTTTTGGGACAGCGTGGGTGTCATGCTCGTGAAGTTTTTGGAAAGACACGATTGCGCGAAACAATCGGGAGAAAAAGGCCATGACTCCTCGCCGAAGACGTTAATCTTCCTTCACGACAACGCGCGACCTCAAACAACCCAGAAGACTATCACGCTGTTGAAGTAGTTTTACTGGGATATCTTCGCCCACACTCCCTACAGCTCGGATCTCGCTCCAAGTGACTTTCACCTTTTTCCTCAATTGAAGGAGCACCTAAGAGGCCGACGATTCGCTTCAGATGAGGAGGTGCAAAACTTCACGAAAGAGTTGCCTAAAACGCCATGACAGGATTTTTAACAGGAGGGAATATTCAAACTCATTCCACGAACCGTCAATTTTTTTAACCGATATGGAGACCACGTGAAAAAGTATCCTAATGTAAGAACTATCATATAACTGTATTAGTTGTACGAAATAAAATATATTAATTTCATTACAGGCTTTGTAAATTAGTTTATGGGATAGTTTATTAATTTTCCTGCAATATAATACAAAATTAAGAGATGAAGTTTATATATTTTGCGAAAGAAGAATTCTGAAGCAAGTAGTTTACTTTACAGAATGAAATAATAATACCGTTTTACGCATATTTTGGCCAGCACATGGTTGCTCGCAAACTGGCCTCCGTATGTTGGACTCCCGCTGTAACACTTTGCACCTTTTCATAATAAAGCTACATTTACAATGATAGTAAGCACATGCTTATCATAGAAGATAATTCCTCCGTATTCAAATCTTTTAAGGAAATTTTTATTCATCCTAAGAAGTTGAATATCCAAAAACCTCATACATAGTAAATGCCTACACAATAATAATATCTTAATTTTGAACAAAGAGTAAAAGTCCATTTTAGTGTAATTCCACTCATCTAAGCAGTAATTCTATTATTATCTGTTTTGACAATAGTATTTAAGTACATGTCTCCTGATAAAGACCCCTAATATGCATTGTACCGCCCTGATCCATTTCCCTAACTTATAGTGATACATACAACTGTGAAATCTGGAAAATCCACCGTACATAAGATATCTTATTGAAATTTATATCATAATCGTGATATTTTTGCCATGAATTAGATTTTTACCCTG